>CM057814.1:98767277-99367277 GCA_030067965.1 Latrodectus elegans
CCCCAGTAGTATAAAGTGGAGGGGGGCTAGAGGACACTCAAAAAATGCCAGAATATTTTTTGCAAAATAAGACCTATTTTGCAAGTTTTATAGCTGCTTTTTGATAAAAATTTGCATAAAATATGGGAAGTATTTTTGATTTTTAAAATTTAAACAAAAAAGTGTGTTTTTCACTAAAAATGACGTCTTTTTCACTAAAATATGCAGTATTTTTTAGTGTTTTTAAGCTGTTTTTGATGAAAAATCGAGCTTTTTCACTTTCAAAATTTCAACAAAAATTTGACCTTCCATCGAAAAAAAAATGATCACTAAAAAATGCATTATTTTTATGTTTTTAAGCTGCTTTTTCTGATAAAAATTGAGTTTTTAAACTGTTTTATTATAAAAATTTGTGTTTTTTTTTTGGATATTTAAACGAATGTTTTTTTATAAGAAATGCAAGAGTTTTTGAAAATATAAGATAAAAGCCATTGTATGTGTTTTTAAAAAAAGATAAAGATTTAAAACTTTCTTCCAACCTCGTAATCCCATAATATTTATCATTTATTTTTACTCCTTTGTAATTAAACAGATATTTATTTTTATTTATTTTTTTAATTGCTCTTTCAGATCTAAATCAGCATGGCAAGAACTTTCTAAGTAAAATTCTTTTTCATTATCAAGTTTTACTTCTAGTTTTGCAATTAATGAAGATCCAGAATTTTGTTTTGATTTTTTTTCAAAGATATCAAAATTGTATTTCTTCTAACTCTCTAAATCTCTCACCCCCATTTAAAAGTTTCAAGGATATATATTCTTTTTGATGTTGTTGAATTCTTCTCATTTATGATATTTCATTTTATTAAATGATTTTACGTTTTCAAAAACATTTTCTGAAGATATTTATTTATAACGTAATAAGATGTTTCCCATCTACTAGATCAAGTGCTTTTTCTCTTATATCCTTATTTTCAACCTTTTAAAATTAATTCTCTTTATTTGATCAATATATTTCATTATTAAATCATCAAGTCCATATCTGTCATATATTTTATTGATTTCAATTAGCTCGTTAATTAATTTTTGAATTCTCTATTATTTCCTCACTAATATCTAAGTGTTTTATTTCTTCCATTTATTTACAAAACTATTTTTTTGAATGGATTTCTTATACTGACAACATTTATATAGACTGCACATAGGACTCTAATATTCTAGGACATTTAGGTACATCAATATCAACAGCTGGTATATTTAATTCTTCAAATATTTCTTTTTCAATTGTTCCTCCTTTATAAGCAAATCTACCACCATATTCATCAGTATAAATATTGTATATAATTCTTTTAACATTTTCATTACTAATCCATAAACTTTTTATCGTCTGAATATCTTTTAAATTCTTAGACTGTGAATTTCATGAGTGCATTTATTTGGAACAATTTTCATTTCTTGTTCTGTTAATTCTACAATTGGGTGTAAATACTTGAATTGTTTCAGCAATTGGTTCTGTTAAATGTGTCCAGAAACTAATTTCTTCCTGATGATTTTTTATCTGGAAGGGATAAATCCTTGAATATTGAATATCAATATGATATATCAGTCATTTTATTTTTAAATGTGCATTTTTTATAAATAATTTTAAAAATTGAGAATAAAAATATTAAAAAGAGTATAAAGTTCTGAAAATATAAAATATTAAAGATATAAAAATACTGAAGATATATAAATATTAAAGATATAAAAATATTGAAGATATAAAAATACTGAAAGATATACAAAATATTGAAGATATTATTAATATCCTACAAAGTGAACTTGTGTTATAATCATCCAAGATTCTACGTTTATCAAATCCAAACATATATCTTCTTTATTTTGATTTAGTACTTGAAATGTCTCTATTTTTTGTATTTTTTAAATTGGTTAATTTCAACATCTATACAATCAGTTTCACCTGTAATTATTTTCATTCGGTTATCAAAATTCTAACATTGTTTCACTCTTGATAAGACATTTTAAATCCTTTTTCACTCTTTCCATGTGCAGATCCATCATTAAGTATATATATCCATAATCTTTACTAGCTCCAGATATCCAATATTTCATGTATATTTATCATTTCCAAGTTCATCTGTCCAATCTCCTAACATACATCCTTCTGTTTCTAAATATTCCTTTGGTTCCATCATCTATATAAACAACGCTATCTGTATCGTAATATATAACTTTTTCTTTTTAATTTATTTAACATTTTATATAATCTGTATTCTAGCAGAACTGGTTGTAAATGCTGCTATATAAATATTTGTGTTAAAATTATTTTTCTCATATTATTCTTCTTTTCATTTTGTAACCTCATTTCATACGCAATCAATCATTCAAGGTAAATACTTGCATGTTTAAATTCTTTTTATTGTATCCATCTAGTATAATTCTATATAGGAAAATCTTCAATCTCCATTACGTATTCAGTTTGTTTTGTATATTTTTTCGCTGTCCAAACTTTTCCCCATATGAGTTCTTCAAACATATTTTAGCTATAAATCTCAAACCTGGATTTTTTTTCTATGTTTTTCAATTTTATACCTAATTTCTTTAACTACCTTTCTATTATATTCCTTTTCATATTTTTAAAAAATTATTTTTCCATTTATCACATGTTTCAAGTTTAATTTTTAAAAATAATTTTACGTACTCTTTGAATAATTCATTTTGATTTATTTCTTCAAAGTTCCAAACTTCATAAATATTCATTATTTTATATATCCTTTTTTTAATAGCTAATTTCATTTCTATCTGTAGAGTCCAAGTACCTATAAAACATCTTTTCGTTATCGCTGTGTTTACGATTCTGAATTTCTGATAACGTAACAATCTTTACATTTCTTCTTATCAAGAGACGATTTGAAGTGCTTTACAATGAAGGGTTTCAGAACATGATCTTGGCATAGTGAAAACAACAGTTTTTCTCCCTTTATAAGGTAGTACAGGATTATATAATTTCTGAGTGAGGTAGTCACTTTACATTTTATTAAACCATAACTCACTTTTTACTATATTTTTCAGGGTTAAATATTTTATTAGGATGACCAACTGGATAATAATCAAAGTAATTAACTGTTGGATATAAAGTTAAGTTACATCTAGAGTATCTTCCTTTTTTCTATTCGTTTTAAATTCATATTTTAATTCTAGTGGGTTCACATCTACCACCATTACAAAAGCATCTCTAGGATTTAGGAGGTTCGATGAATTCTCTTTTCCATTCTTTTTTCTATGTATTTTTTCATATCTTTATTATTGTCAAAAGCACATTCCCATATAGTTATTAATTCATATCCTTTCTTTTCATTATTTTCTTATTAATCTTTAGTTCTTTCTATTATAAATCTTGCATCAACATTTTGATTTTTAAGATTTATTTGTGTACTCAGAAAAAACAATTTTTACATCCATGCCAATAACAGCCATGGAATTGAAAAACTGTATTTTTCATGTGAAATCCATCAACTTTATAAGTTTTATTTCCTAATTTCAATTCTTTTTCTCTTCCTCCATTCAAAGCATGTTGAATATTAATATTTTCCTTTTTTTGAAATATAATCTAACCAAGCAACTGATTTTTTACTGTATTGGATCTTTATGAATTGTATCATTATCTATGGCTATAGTATCTTTTTTCAAGAATTTATCTCTGTAAATACCCATGCACACACCAGCTAACGTTACATATTTAAAGGGATCTACATTAACAGTTTCTAAAAATAATCTTCTCAATTCCAAGCATCCTTTTCTCAAAATATCTACATCTGATCTACAATATTTTATAAATTCTTTTTTGAAAATCAAATGTTTCATTTTTAACAGAGTTATACCATTTATTAAAATTATTTCTTTCATTAGTAACCATTGTATCATATCCATAGTAATATTTATCAGGATATTTACCAACATAATTTTGATTACTTTTGGTATTAAAAAGATGTGGAAAGTATCCTTAGCTAATTCAGTTAATCCAAACGTTTTTGGAAATTTTTTAAGTGGTATCATTGTGAAATTTATGGAATCAATAAATCTTATATTGTAAGCAGGCGAATGCATATAAGTTAATTTATTACCTTGGTATATAGTAAATACTTTGATGTTATTTTTGAAACAATATTTAGCTAAAAATTGAAAATCAAATCCTTTTCCATAATGAGCTAAACAGGTATATCCATAATGATTATCTTTAAATAACCAACTACAAAATTCATTTTCATCTTTGAATATTTTCTCTTTACCTTCATAATCGTGACATATTAATAGATTAACTTCATGAATTCCAGTTTCTTGAACTGTTTCAAGATCAAAGAATATATATTTTTCAGTGTAATCAAATGCTTACATTTTTCACACCAATCTTGATCTCGTATGAAAGTAGGACACTTCTGTTTACACATACTCCTTTTGAACTCTTTGTTTCATAAAACATTTATGATCATTCATTACCCATCTCCAACAATTTTTACATCTCAGTTCACCACATTTATGATCCTTCACGTTTTCTTTCTAAGCTACTTATATTTCTTTTTACACTTTAAACATTTCCATAATATTTTACAAACACTATAACCTTTATCATCTTTCGTTTTGTGATTTTCAAAACATTCTTTACCTGTAAATTTTCTATTGCATTTATTGCAAAATATTTCATCTCCTTTACAATCAGAATTTTGAACAAAACATCTATTACATTTCAAAGGACATTTGTGACGATTAGTTTTCTTATATCCTATTTTACAGTAATTACAATAATGATCTTTACCTAAAAATCCTGTAATAGAAGTAATGACATTAAAATGATTTTGAATCTTGTATATGTAAATACATGTAGATTTATATTCTCCAGAATATAAACTTTGATTACAGTTTTCTCTACAGTAAATATTAATTTGAATATCTAAGAATTGTTCAAATATTTTAACCTCTTCTAAGCTGCATATTTCTAAAGGAATATTACATAAATTATGTAGTTTTACAGCTAAGGTTTTTTGTAATAAACGGCCTTTTCTAATATATGTTATATCATTTTCTGTTAGTTTTTGATGATTTAATTTATCACATAATAATTTTGGATTTTGAACAGCTAGAGCAGTGACAATAGATCTAGCTACATATATTATCATTATTTTTATTTGACAAATACTTCTCTTCTTTGAAGGATCTGTTTCTGAATACATTCTTAATGATTTATGTCTCACCTCCTTCTGGTAGTTCAATTACATGAAAATCAAAAATGCATTCAGTTATATCAAGTTCCTTTATATTCAATCTTATTATTTAATGTTTCTAAATATACTGTAAGCATCTTTAGTAGACATCATTTTAGGATGAAAAGATAATTTAATTTTGGATTATGCACAATTATATCAACTTTACTGTTTATATTTCTTATAGCTTTTCTAAATAAATATGATAAGATATTAAAATATTGTACAGGTTTAATTTTATAAATCTCTACAATCTAATAAGATTTTCTATGAGTCAAATATTGCTTTATATATTTACCTTTAATTTCTACAATTTCACAATTAGGTTTAAATAACTTATTCAGTTTTACTTCTCGTTTGATTTTTTTATTTTTCACAGGTTCAAAATCTTTAGTATCTTTATTAAATTTTAAATTATATGAATCAAATAATTTTTAATATTTTCTCTTCTCTTTGGATATTTAATAAATAATTTCTTTTTACGATCTAAATAATCAGAAGTATCTAAATCCAATATATCTGTTAACACTTGTTTATAATTTCCAGTTTTTCTAATATATGATATTATAGATTTAATAATATCATTCTTAGATTTACTTTTACTTTTTATTTTTAAATAATTTATAACATTTTTCAACTTTTGAATACTCAAAGTACTTAAAGCATTTTCAATGTGAACAAAAGCCATACTTGTATTGAAATAAAAAACAAGAAATTTTTTATTTCTATTTATTAGAAAGTAATTTTATAAAGGGATTTCAAAAATAGAATTTTTTATTTTCTATTTATTAGAAAGTGTTTTTATAAAGGGATTTTAAAAATAGAATTTTTTATTTTCTATTTATTAGAAAGTATTTTTATAAAGGCTTTTGAAAAAATAAAATATTTTAAAAGATGTTAATATTTAATATTTAAGATTTCATTAGCAGCAATTATATCTGCTAACAATTTTTTGTGTATTTTGCTTTTCTCATGTCTGGCGCGATGCCATAAGGTGTAGTACCTGCCACAAATACAGCGCTCAGATTGAGAATAAATAGCTTTGGTACATTGGATACAACGAGTCATTCTTTTCTTAATATGCATATAAAATTCTTCTTCATTCTTTTTTATTTTACAATCTCTACAAATCATATCCATTTATTATGGTTTATTTTTTTAAATGGAAATTGTAATTCTGATAATAACATTAAAATTATTATTTCTTTTTTTCTCCTTAAGTAGAAATACTTTATATTAATTATGTTTTGAATAATTTTTAAGTAGCTATCTATAAAATCAAAAATTTCTAATTATTTAAAAATGCTATAAACTCATTCCATTCATTTTTATTTTCTATAATTCTTAAATTATTTTATATTCCAAAATATTCACAAATCTTTTTCATGATATACAAATATTTTATAGTTTTTTTGTAATAATTAAAATCTAAATATTTGTAAAACATTTCATCAGCTTGTAATGTAACATTTAAATTAAGTTTTCTTTTTAATTGTTTGAAAAAATTTATCCTACTTACATATCTCTGTTTCAAAAATGATTGAATATTTATATTATAATAATTTTCATCTTCTGAGCTGTCATAAGTAATATCTTTCTTTTGAATATTTTTAAAAACTTTTAAATATTCATTTGGTACAGAAATATTTTCTTCATCACTAGAATAATATATTTTTTCAGCTTGAATAAAATCATTCATTTATATATTTTCTAATTTTAAAATATAGATGGAAGCACTATTCATTGAAAGACTGTTATCAGTTGTGAGAACAAAGTTTATTGGATAAAGTTATTAGATAAACCCAAAAAAAAGTAAGTTTCACAGGTCCCAATTAGTATAGTGGTTAGAGTAACTGAATAGCATGAATTAATCCTGAGTTCGAGCCCTGCCTGCTCTTCTAGAAAAAGTTAGAATGAGTTGATGCAATTAAGATAAGGCTCTTAACCTAGAACCAGGAAATGAAAAAACTGGGACCGAGATGTAAAAAGTGTGGTGGACTGTATGGTCCTCTGGGGGTGCTATATCCCCAAAATAAATGTTATAATTTCAAGTTAAAGTCCACCACACTGAAAGGGCCGTTTTGCTATTTTTTTCTAAATTTATTAATTGAATATTTATTATTAAACATATTAATATTTATTTTTATTAATATAATTAATATATTAATTTATTTAATATATTTTTCAAGTAATTAATTTTAAATTATTAATATACTGATTAAATAATTTTTAAAGTAATTAAAATATAAATATATATATAAATCTTTTTCTTTTCTTATAATTTTTTTAATTCGTAAAGTTTCTCTTAATCTATAAACCCAAACATCTAACAAATCACAATTATCTTCAAATTCTTCAAATATATCTTTAAATATTAATCGCTTGAAATAATGTAATTTTAAAATTCTTTTTATATGTAATTCCATTATCCTCATATTATCATAACTATCTAATTTAAAATCTGGTCTTCCAAAAAATACAACTATGTGATGATTTCTATGTCTTAAATTATCATATTCCAATTCTATTCTAAATGTAAATAGATTGATATTCAATAGTAATACTTTTGTAATATTTTTCAAACATATTTATTTAAATATAAAATAGCGTCCTCTTAAAAATTAATAATAAAAAATACAAAATAATAAATTTTAAAGGGGGTACAAAACGTCCCCCCTTTTACTAACAATTCTTGGGGGTGAGAATTCTCCCTACCCAAAATTATCATTTTAAATTGGATAATTACTCACCATGAATTAAATCTTTTATACATATCCAACTATTATATTCTTCTGGATAATTTAACGCATTTACAAATAACTTGTTTCCTTTCTTTTTTTATTATTTTTTATATTTTATATACATTATCATTTCTATCATATCTAATTCATTTTCATAATAAGTGCCTTTGATTTCTTCATTGTTTAAATCCTCTTATTTTATAAGTAATTGGATCTGTTTTTAACACTTCAGATATTATAAAAATTTCATCTGTAAATGTAGGATGATAACCTCTTGTAAACGTTTCTTTATATTTTGAAATTCTTACTTTATCACCTTCTTTAAATTTTGGTGTTTTGATTATCTTTTTAACATACAAATTATTATATACAATATTTTCATTTTCTTTTTTACTTGCTTCTGTTGGTGTCATTTTAATAGATCTATGATAAGAGTTATTATAATTGTAAACTAATTTATCTAATACATCTATATATCGTCTTGTATTATTAGCTGCTAAATATTTTTCTTTATTTTTAAATTTAAAGTTCTATTGAATCGTTCAACTACTGAGCATTTAATTTCTGTATTATTAGTACCAAACCACTGAATATTATTTTCTGAAAACAATTTCTGCGTTAAAGAAGATAAGAACTCCAAACCATAATCAGATTGAATATTTAACGGTTTTCTCTCTTTGAATATCTTTTTAAAAGCATTTGATACTTCTTCACCTGTTTTTCTTTTTAATTGAACAGCCCATGAATATTTACTAAATATATCTATAACAGTTAATATGTAATTGATACCATCATTATATTTATTAAATGGTTTTATGAATAATAAATCTGCTTGCCATTGATCATCAATATGAGATACATAAATCCTTCTTCTTTTAAATTTTCTATTAATTGGTTTATATCTTGTATATACATCTTGAGTATGAAGAAAATCAGTAATACCTTTTTGAGTAAATTTAGTTTTTCTTTTTAACTCATTGATACCACAATAACCTTTTAAAGGATCATAATATACATCTTTTAAAGTGTCATTTGTTTTTTTAAAAACACTTTTCTTTGAATTACAATTGACACAAATTCCTTTCATCATAGGTTTTCCATTTTTGGATGTAGTAGTTATAACGTCTTTACTATCTGTATGAGTTTTACATTTTAAACAATAAATGAGTGAACCCATTCCAAATGTCTTTTTTGCTTTAATGATTGGTTTAACAATTCCTCTTTCTAATCTTTCACGAATTGTAGGATTTGGAATTTCATCTAATTCTTTTAACATATTTGTATCACATATTTCATTTCTTGTTTTAGTATCTTTATTTTATAAATAACAAATATCATGTCTATATGCAGTTTCATCAACTCTGTTAATTGGTTTGCTCCATTCTTTGTATGATAAATCTGGATTTAATCTTGCTTTTCCATGTAGTAATTGAGTTCCAGGTCCTGCAAATGAATGTCCAGGTAGATGCATTTCAAATGGTAAATTATTAATAGATTTATTAATAACACCTTTTCCATTTTTACATTTGCAATTCTTTTTATTACACATTTATTTAGATATAAAATTATTTATCAACATACTTATAACCATTTAATTGAGTTTTCTTATATATTTTTCTATAGGAAAATATTGTAAATTTTGAATATATTCATCTTCTCTCATATACACTTCTTGTTCAGTCAAACTATTTGATTTCAATAAATTTAATAACTGCTTATAAAATTTATAAGCTTGTTTGTATTCACTCTTTTTAGCAGAGATATTTAAAGACTTATCAATTATTTCAATGACACCGCTGTTACACTCAATGCTGATAAGGGAAGAAAAACGAATCCAGATAAACCAGATGCGCTGAATAAAAACTTACTAACTGATAATGAAACACTCAATTTATTCATCAATTGATAAGACTTTCGATAGATATAAACTCTCTTTTCCAAATATTCTTCCATTTATAAAGGCTCAAAATTTCTTCTGATATCTCATATTTATATTTACTAAATCCAACATAAAAGAAAATCAAAACGTTTTTGAATTGCTTTCCTGTATAATTTTTTAAATTCTTCATTAGTAAGATTTCCATCAATTTCTCTAATTATCTGTTGGATTTCTCTTGGTTGTAAGCTAAAGAAAATAAAATAATTACAATTCTTTCTTATATTAATAGGAGTAGAGATAATATGATTGACTCAGATAAATAATGGATGCATTTTTCTTTCTTCCTCTGATAAACAATTCAGCTATATCGCTTTGATCTTTTTCAGTTATACAATCATCAAAAATTACTAGATTTTTTCATACATGGATCTAAATCATCTACTTTTATGAATTCTTTGGAATCAGAAGAAAATAATACTTGTTCTTTTTATATTTATTAAACAATTCCAACAATAATTCTTTTCTCTTTATGTTTTTACAATTTACAATATCTTCTCTTTCTATGTCATCAAACATTGTAAAATTTTCTTTGCAGTGTAATATATTTTTGGTTCATAAATATCTTTAGCACATACAAACAAACCATCAAATTTCAAATAATCATATATTAAATTAACAAGCAAATTAGTTTTTCCAGATCCTGAACTGCCTACAATTAAAAAGTCTAAAAGGATGTTTTGGTAATGAAGGATTTTGATTTTCTTCTGTAAATTCTTCAGGTTCTGTATAATCTTTTTATTTTTATCATTTATTTATTTTTAAAATATCTACTCGAGTAAAATAATCTACTCGGAGTAAAAATAATCTACTCGTTGTAAAAAATAATCTACTCGTTGTAAAAAATAATCTACTCGGAGTAGAAAATTATTTAACTGATAAATAAATGGATATTATTGAACGTGAAAAGAAATAAAAATTAAAACAACAGATTAGAAATGAATTAGAATTAATAAAATTACAATCTGAAAAAAAGAAAAAATAATGAAGTTAAACTTGAATCTGATTTAGGTATTGAAAATCATTAAAGAGAATTTTCATAAACCAGTAATTAAAAATTACAAGACCAAGAAATTTCAAGAAAACAAAATCTTGAAAGTATTCAATATGCTATAAAAGATTTAACATGATAATATGTCTTTTTACCTCAACATGAATCATCTAAAGATTTGGACTATTCTTCAGATGCTGGAAATTTAATAGATAAAGCTGAAGGAATAATAAGATTGAATTTTAATAAAGATTTAGATTTTGATTTACTTAAAAATGAAGGATTAGAATTGCCTTCTGAGCTATTAAATAGAGCAGATGAAGAGTTATATGAAATAATTAGTATAGCAAAATCTAAACGAGATGATTATAAAAGACTTAAAGGAAATTTAACTAAAAACAGAAATTATGAAACTAATGAGAAGAAAAAAACAAAAAATACAAGATAAAATAATAGAAGCCGATTCTAACATGAATGGATTAAACTGTATATAAAAGCATTGAATACTCTTAAAGCAGGAAATGAATATATAGGCAGTGGTGTAAACAAATTAGATGAATTGACAGATAAAATATGCAAAGGCTCTAAATCTAAAAAATTATATAATCAAATAGTTATTATCCTAGATAAACTTTTAAAAAGAAGGAACATTAACAAATGATTATGTAAAAGAATATTACAAAAAAATTTTTACTTTAAATAAATGTATGTAACAAAAAAGTTTATTTGAGTGATAATCAAATTTCAAAATTAAAATCTGGATATAAAAAGGAGAAGAAGTTTCCTTGCAAATAGATAAAAAGTAAAACTCCTAATTATGATTTACATCTTACCAATACACAAAATCAATCAAATTGCTAAAGGTAAAAGAATTACAATAAGTCATAAAACTCAGTTACAAAAAACTGGAGGATTTTTACCATTCCTGATTCCTATTCTAACATCTTTAGAGTCTTGGAGCTGCTAGTGGTGCAGCAGGATGGGGTACTAAAAAAATATTAGATAAAATTTCAGGATCTGGAATTAAAAAAAAACGTTGTGGAAAGGGGGTTTATCTTCCTCGGAATATCCAACAAAAATAATAGAAGAAAATATGAAAATGAAAAGGATTTAGAGGTACATTTACTATAGATATGCTACCTAAAAATATAAGAAAATTTGAAAACGGAATTATTAATTTAGATGTATCTACAGGAAGTGGAACTCATTGGGTTTGTTATTATAATGATCCAATATACGATTTTGTAGAATATTTTGATCCCTTTGGAGAATATGAATATGAAAAAAAAATAAAAAATTACTTTTTTTCCTAAAAATGCTGTCAATTATTTAAAATCTTCAGGAAGAGAAATTCGATATCATTCTAGTTTTTTTTTAAAACAGACACCTACATCTGTAAAATGTGGTTTATATTGTATGAAATATATAACTGAAAGAAATAAAGGTAAATCCCCTATTGATGTATTATATTCATTTACTCAAGAACCTAGTATTTCTAATGAGAAAATTGTTACTGATAAATAAATGAAGTACCTCATTTTAGATTCTAAAAATGCTAGTAAATCAGAAGATTTTACAATTGAATACTCCAACACTTTTAATTTTAAGGAAATGGCTCTTCAGTCATTTTTCTATGTACATTTCTTGGAATAATATTACTGACAAAAATAATAAATTTTCATATTTTGATGGTAAGAAATGGATAGATTTCACTATTCCAAATGGTCATTACAGTATAAAAGGTTTGAATCGTTACATGGTTAAATACTTTGGAAATGATCCTCCAATATTATTTGGAATTATAGAAGAAAGACAAAGATTTGCAATTAAATTGAAAGATCATTATAAAATTGATTTATCCAAAAGTGAATTGTACAAAATTTTAGGATTTGAAGCAAAAATATATGAAGATGCAGAACAAGAAGGTAAATATATAGCAGATATAGCAAATGGAAATGATAATATTTATATTCATTGTGATATAGTAAATGGTGCTTATATAAATCACTTTCAATCTGATGTGATTTACTCATTTACAACCACAAATCCTCCTGAAGTTTATATTCTAAAGAATTTGAGAAACCTATATTTTTTCCAGTTAAATCTGATTCGATACATAGAATTAGAATGAAAATTACAAATCATCGAGGTGAACTAATTGATTTAAATAGACAAGAAGTACAGTATAGATTTATAGCTAAATAAATGAATAAACACAGATTGTACAGAAAGAGTAAGAAAATAGAAGGAAGCGGCTTATTTTTTTTTTTTTATTTAATAGAAAAAGCTAAACATATTATAGAAGAAAAATCTAAAGATTTCATAAGAGAAAAATTAATTAAAATTCTATCAAAAAGAAAAAATATGGTGCAGTATTGAAAACTTTTTATCCTAAATAAATGAACAAAATTTATGATTTGAGTGATACCAGTTATTATTATAATAACGAAATTGAAAGCTTTGAATATAGAGAAATTAAACATGAGAATAGAGATAAAAACAATCCATATGAAAATGCTACATATAATTTCTTTATAAATGATACAAATGCTAATATATTATATTCTGAAGGTTATCTGCAACAAGAAATTAAAATTGTAAAAGGTGATGGAAGCAATATAAATAATGAAAATATTACTTTTGTAAATGGTGGTGGTTTAATTAATTCGAGCAGATTAACAATAGGAAATACTGAAATTGAATCTACTATTAATTATAAAGCAATCATGAATCAAGTTTTAGGATTGATAAATTTCACACCTGATTATTCAACATCAGGAAGCTACTAATATGTTTTCTATATGGATACTTCTGAATATGCTGACAGAGATAATTTCAAATATAATGGAACTTTGGTTGATGCAACTAAAATTACTGATTTTTATAATAACTTCAAAATGAATGAAAAATTTAATGATGGATTTGCAAAGAGATGGAAATTCACTAAAGGTAGTCAAACTGTAAGAATATGGATACCATTAAAATATATATTTGATTTTTTCAGAGAATATAGAAAAGTACTTACAGGATTTCAAATCAAAATAGAAATTCAAAGAAATGATAGTAAAAATATGTTATATACAAATATTCACAATCCTGATTTCAAAGCAGTTGTTGAAGATCTATCTCTCTGGTTACCATATGTTAGATTTAAAAATTCAGCTGCTGTAAAATTCAATCAACTAAAATTATCTGATACTCCAATAGAAATAAATTGGGATCATTATAATATTATCAAATCAAATTTATTTAATAAAAATTCTAGTGGATCTTATAATATTCCTGCAACATCTGATGAAGTTTTAAGTTTATACGTCATCCCTCAATATGATGAAAGAAATGAAAATATGAACCAAAACAACATGATGTTTGATAACTTGGATATGACAGAATGCTGGTTAATGATTAATAACATAAAAGTTCCAACAATAAGTTATTTCATGGATTTCAATAAAAAACATTATAATCGAATATATGCAGCTCTTTTAGAAGCAGGAATGAACAATATAAATGCAGAAACAGGTTGAATGATAGATTATTCAAATTTTAGTAAATATCCTATAATTTGTTTCAATCTAGAGAATCATGAAAATTACACAAACCTGAATAATTTAATGATCGAATTCAATTGGAGGTTGAAAAATAATACCATCAAAAATTACTTTTTCTACTTCATTTTGAAAGAAAGGAACAAATGCTCCATGAATATGAAATCTGAAGAAATAACTATGATTAAAACATTGAAAGCATAATGAGTTTATTATATTAATAAATGACAGCTTATTATCCTTTGTTTGATGATGAAATAAAAGAAGGACCTCCAGGTCCTCCAGGTGTAGGATTTAAATTAACAAACGATGGAAATTACGATATAGAAAAAAAGAATTTAAGAAATGTAAATGAACCAAAATTATTGAATGATTCAGCTACAAAATCTTATGTGGATAGAATTCATGAACATTTTAAAAATGATGTTAGAAATTTATCAGATGCTTCTCTTATTCATTTACAAAATGAAAACTATAATGCAAAACATAAAAGAATTTCAAATGTGTCAGATCCAATAGATTTACATGATACAGCTAATATGAATTATGTAAATAAAATTGTAAAAGAATTAGAACAGAAAAGTTTAATACATTCAGCTCAAGGTAGTTTTGATGCTAAAGATAAAATAATTAGCAATATAAAAGATCCTATAAATGACAAAAATGCTGTTAATAAACGCTACTTTGAAAACAATGCTTTAGTTTTGAAAGAAAATGCTTTCGATGCTAATAACAAAAAAATAATTAATATTCCAACTCCTACTGATAAATACGATGTGTGTAATAAATATTATGTAGACAGAAAAACACTCATCAATAATAAAAGAGTGATAATATATTAATTAGAGATAATGATGGATTATATGTACCTTCTTTAATTAAAAATGGTGTGTATAATTTTGGAAATGTAAGACTTTCAAGCGTTGCAAATCCTGTTATAAATAAAGATGCCGCAACAAAAGAATATGTCGATTCTCAAAATTTCTATGCTACTATTAAAGAGAAATATGCAACATATCATACAGGAGGTTTTAGACCTGTAGAATTCAATTTAATGAGCTCTAAATTACTAGAACCTGATTTAAAACTAGTAACTAATATGCATATAGAAAATTACAATTTTTTGAAATCTGAAAATCGTACACATAGTCCTTTAATACAATTACAAATTGGAGAAGAATTTATATTTACTAGACCTTTAACAACTGATACCGAATCGGTTACATGTTTTGCATATGGTAAAAGAAACGATCGTGTTAAATTATCAATTGGTAGTAATGGACAATCAAATAAATTAAAACCTTTTTTGCATATAGAAAAAAATAGATTATCTTTAAAAAAATACATACAATGACTTTTATTTTATATTTTCAAAAAACCTTGCATTTCTTATAAAAAAAACATTTGTTTAAATATCCAAAAAAACACAAATTTTTATAATAAAACAGTTTAAAAAACTCAATTTTTATCGAAAAAACAGCTTAAAAACATAAAAATAATGCATTTTTTAGTGATCATTTTTTCGATGGAAGGTCAAATTTTTTTGTTGAAATTTTGAAAGTGAAAAAAAGCTCGATTTTTCATCAAAAACAGCTTAAAAACACTAAAAATACTGCATATTTTAGTGAAAAAGACGTCATTTTTTAGTGAAAAACACACTTTTTTGTTTAAATTTTAAAAATCAAAAATGCTCTATTTTTGCAAATTTTTATCAAAAAACAGCTATAAAACTTGCAAAATAGGTCTTATTTTGCAAAAAATATTGCATTTTTTGAGTGTCCTCTAGCCCCCCCCCCCATATACTACTCTCCCCATAACAACAATTTCTCAAAAAAATAATTTTCTAGTTAAATACCTCAGCAAATAAGGTACTACATCACACCACGTAAAAGGCGATCACAATCATTTTGTCACTGAAACCAAATATATCATTTGTCACTTGTTAGACAGAAATTCACAGTGGAAACTTATAACATTGCACTTTACATTAGAAAGAAGTTGTAAGGCTTTCTGTAACATTCACTAAAATTTGGCCCATTCAGAAACATTTATCTTGCATGACATGTGCCACAAAAAAAGGAAACCATAAAAAATCAGAACCACACACCTTAAGAGACATGTATGCCAAATCATTCTGACATAAAATGAAAAATCCATTTTCTGTTGTTCACAAGTAGCTGGGATCGGACCAATTACATTTCACTCCTAAGAGAGTGTTATTAAAACAAGGCTTTGTTGAACTTTTCATTAGTATCACTTAAGAAATTCTCACTAGATTTAGTATGGTTAGTAGTATTGAGTTGGTAATGGAAAAAAGTATAATCCTCCTTTTCTATTTATAGCCACATGTGGTACAACAATGTTCTAATTATTTATCTGTTATTTGTAAAACCATTTTGTCCTCAATCGTTTTATGTGTAGATATGAAACGCTTAACTTTGATGCATAAACAGAGGGACTCATCATGTCCAGATACTGCTGCTATTCAATGCATTTAATCTGAAATTACAATTCTTTTCCCTCTTTGTTGAGGATATGACTCAAAGACTGAAAGTGAATTTTTAGCATTTTATTTACCATAAACTTAAATAATAACGAAAGTTGGTAAAATAATGTTGCATTAGTATTCGCAAAATACTTTATATGTTATATATTCTACAGTTTATTGGGAATGTAATGTTTACACAACTAGTGTGTGTGTTAATTTCTCCTTAATAATTCCTTATTTATAAAATTCTTTGATTCGAAATTTATTTTCATTAAAATACAATTGTTTGTTAGTAAATATTATCTGTGAATGATTAGGTGCTTAAAAATTGCATTGAAATTTTAAAAAATAGTCATTCTTGTAAAATATTTGATCACATGTATAATAATAAATTTTTCTATTTTTTATAAACGTCTCTATAAATATTATCACTAAATAAAAAAAGAATATCGTCTATAATTAATTCATTGCAAATTAAAAATATATGTGGTTGATTATTCTGTTGAATCAGCTGATTTCACCAATTTTTGTTTTCGTAATTAATATTTCATTCAATTATTCATTTCACATTAAAACTAAATTCTATTTTGCAATATCTTAAGGATAAAAATTAATTTTATGTGTGTAAGCTTCTTATTGCATCAATTTTGAATCTTTCTTCTGATATTCATGTAATGGGATTAAAATTCTACAATAAAATTCTAAGGTTTTTATTATAAGTCCAGCAGAACAACACTTTTTGATTCATTGATGGCTTGGTAAGCTTGACAACAAATGCATGTTTTTGCCACATCTATCTCACCGTGCTTTCATTACTACATTCAGTTCAACATTGCTTGGATTCGATCCTTCCTTAAATGTGTGTAGTATTAAAACGTAACTATCTTGAACAAGAAATCAAGTCATTCAATGTATTTCCAATTTAAAACAATATGGCATTAGTAATCGGAGAATAATTCATACACTGGATTTCATAAATTAACGATAATGCTAATTCAGACAAAGAAAGATACAGAAACAAAACAAATGTGACTTATTAGTGTAAAGTCTATTTTTTAAATAAAAGGTAAAAAAAGTAAAAAAGATGCTATTGTTTTATATCATTAATAAAAAAATTCGATTTTTACTCCTTGGAGCAAATTTTAAAAAAGAGCCTATTTACAAAAACCAATATAACATGGTTGGTATGGTGGTTAATACATAGTATGCACCCCCAGACGATGCAATACAGGCTGTACAGCGCATAAGCATAGAATATCAAATTACCTGAAACAAACGTACATGTTGTTCCAGAATGACATTCAGATATATGTGGCCTATCATGGTTGCATTCTGAACATGCAGGTTAGTTAATAATTCCTCCCCAAATGAGCTATCAAGCTCTCCAGCAACGGTGTCGTTCACTGGTGTTCTCTTGGTTGTAATGGGTATCTGGCCTTCTTATGAAATTTCGGCGAGAATCAGACTGAAAGTTAAACCTGGACTTGTTGGAAAACATCACACTATACCACTGTTGAGGTGTCCACAATGTATGTTCTCTACTCCAGGCTAACCGCAGGCAAGAGTGAGTTGCGGTAAGAGAAACACATCTGACAAGACTACGAGCATATAGACCAATGTACCTAAGATCTGCTCTGAAACTGTCGTACCGGTAGCTGAAGAGAACTAATGATAGATGTCAGATGATGAACTGTCAGATGCTGACGATAGATGTCAGATGCTGTGTCTGTTTCTTTTGGCAGTAACTGCCAAATACTGGTCCTTATTCGGCGTTGTAACTCGGGGAAGACCTGTGCTGTAACGTTTACATTATCATCATCTTGAAACCGTTGCCAAAGCCTGGAGATGACATTCTGGGAGATTCCAAGTTCCTCGGATACTTCCAGCTCCAGTCCACATTCCAGACGGCCGAAATTTTTACCACGTAAAACATCATCCAAATGTTTTCTTTGAGCCATAACTATGCGATTATTGCACTGAAAGATTTTTAAAGCACTTGTGAACAATTTTAGTTTTTTGCAACCATTCCTTATGTCTCCCTCTCTTACACTCGCGTCATTATTATATACTATCTGCGTCATCTGGTAGTTTTTTGTAATTTGCATATTATTCTTCAAGATGTGTTTGATAATTCTACATGTGAAAATTTTATTTTAGAGTTCAATTTCTGTGTGATTCTAAACTATCCTTAATTTATGGACATGAGTGTATTTTTACGAAAACTTTTGCATTAAAATTATTTCTATGTAAGTTTTATTAGTAAGATTTTATGTTAATTAGCTTTAAAAAATAAATTTTTCTGTTACATCTTATTTCAACCACTTTCTAACAATGAACCGCTTTTCTTCCAGGGAATTTGTGGCGCGTGTTGGGCATTCTGTGGTATCGCCGCTCTCGAAGGACAGCACAAGCGACTGACTGGAGAATTGATCAAACTGAGCGAACAGCAGCTCATCGACTGCTCGACTGTCACAGGTACGAGCCTTCAATCCCATCAATCCAATTGCGTTTGCTTTATCATTCTCGAAATCCAACCAACCCCCTCGTTATTTCAGATCACATTCAAATGAGAACATTCTCACCCTGTGGCGGAATTTTGCACCCTTAGCAAGATGGGTGGTTCTAGTTTAAGATAAGAAAAGCACATCTTTTTCCTTGCTTGGCTTATGTGATCAATATGATCACTCAACTACTGTACATTGAAGATATTAAAAAAATTGCTTCTTTCCCTGTCTTAAAGGGAAACATTACAAAATTATAATTATATGATTATAAATATTAATCATACTGATTTTAAGTGAGGAATTAATCAAGCTGTTAAATGAGTTGAGCAGCAGCCTTTATTGAGTTTTTATTGATTCGTAATTCATTTTAAATCGTAGAACGTAGTCGAAAAACACCTTTATGATAGATAAGGGATATCATAGCTACAAATCTAAGCTAATAGAGGGTCACTGAGTCCCACAAGAATATTTAAAAAACATAGGTGTACTCAGCACGAGAACACTCAGCTCTGCTCCAGATATCAAATCCCAACATAAATATATTGAGTTTAATATTGTTCTGAATTTTAGCCCGTTATCAATGCCCGTTCTAATGATCCAACAAGTATTTTCCTCGATCCGCTAATAATTCCAATAACTATATATAATTTTAATTGTTATTATTAATTACTATTACTAACGATTTTAATTGATAATTATATTTAGCGGGACAAATCCTCCAACTTTCACAGACTATGACTTCCTGCAGAAAACGTTACATCTGGGTAAAACTTATAATTTGGAAAAATAAAAATTGCAATTTTTTAATGATTTTCTCTACTTTGTTTAAAACACTCTTTTATAGCAAGAAATGAACACTCACATATAAACCAGTCAAAAACAAATATGGATGTATGGAACTTTTAAAAGTTCCATATTGTTATGAAGTCATTGAGTATCTAAGTTGGAATTCATTTGTTCTGCTCTGAGATATTTCATATCGGTATCAAACTATGAAAAGCAAAAACACTTTCGTGACAGTGGATAAAAATAGTTCTATTTTAGAATTTTTTTTAATGTATCTGAAAATGTAGCAACAACCGATAGGCATACATATTTCTTTCTCAATCTTCAGCAATTACTTTCCGATGAATAACTTAAAAGAGAGAAAAAGCCACACACTTTTATACTTGAAGCGCGGAAAACTGTGTGCATTGTCTCAGTTTTAGTAAATTAACTTTATTACTACGGAAAACATTAGAAACTGTAATAATCTTTCAAAAAAAGTTAAGTGTATCTATCTCTATTGCTGGTAAAACTTTCTAGTGTACCTATTTTAAGTTGATTATGATTCGATACAGATGAGGGGTACTTTATACGTTGTTCTGTATAAGTACTTGAGAAAGATTTAATTCCTTTAATTATTATTAATATCTGCTCTTTGTTGGGATAATAACACGCTTTACTCTTAACAGATTTTTATCTTATTTGGTGATTAAACCTCATGATAATGTTACAGAGAAAATGAACAACATAATGATTCATTTATCAAACAGATTTAACTAATACATTGGATCAGATGTTAATTTTTTTACGCATTTCAATTTGCCTGATTGGCAAATATTTTATAAAATGACCATCATTGTAATTTCTAAATATCTTTGATTGTAATATTTTCAATTTTGGGGGTAGACTATCAATTTTTTTTAACATTTACATAATTCACTTTACTATTTATAATTGGATTAGTTTTAGATTACTTTTTAGTTTTTTCTTTTTTTTTATAATGTGGACGTTATAGAAAAAGCGTGATAATTTTTTTCTAAAATATATGATAGTTTTTTTTTTTTTCCAGTAAAATGATTTGATGTAAGAAAAATACAAAATTGTTTAACTTAGTTGTTTGTTAAAGAAACACATTTGTTTAAAACCCACATAATATTATTTTCAAAAATCTATCAATATATAAATTATTTCAAATATATATTTTGAAACAATTTTGGATATTTACGTATTAGCGTCATCGCAAACAATTTTGCTCCAAAATTTAATCAGAATTAGTGCGTAACCTCCAGTTAAAATTTTTTTCTAACTGTGAAAAATTTACTCATAATTAGGAAAATTAACTTTCTAATTATAAGAAAACATTTTTGAAATTCGTTCTACTTAAAACGTTGTGGTAATACGTAAGTACCCAATTTTAATTTCAAACGTGTAACTTCAGTCCAAAACAATAGAAATATTTTCATTCTTTGAATATATTTAATAATTTTAAAATTAATTAACAATAAACTTAATTTTCTGTTGGCATTCGTTAATTTAGTATTCCAAAATATTGAAATTCAGTGATTTTAGGGAACAAAAATGATAAGTGCACACAAAGCAAAATGTTCCTGAGTCGTATTTTTTTTTATATCTTCAATGGAGGAATTTATGCCATTGTTGAAGTTCTTCTTCAACAGCTGCCTTAGTCTAGATGAAATAAAAATGAATCGTTTGATTTTATATTCTTCATTTATGTAATGCATTTTTATGATTTAATAAAGAATGAAAAAATTCTATACTTACAGAGAGGTTGTAAATGGCTCTTCTCGAACGATAGACAGTATTTCATAATAAGGCAATTTGGTTCAATAATATCATTAACTCCTGAAACAGAATACAAGAATGTCATTACTTTAAATTATTGTGGGAACTAAAAACTATAATTTTGCATTACAGTACATTCATAATATCGATTTAGAACTCTTAAATGTGAACTTTATGACTAGATAAAGGTTTCATGTTTCTTAAATTATAAACATTAAGAAGAGGCACAAAATTTGGAAGGATGCTTTATTTTGATGATATCTTAAGCATATATAAACATTAAATCTTATAATATAAAAATACTGTGTGAAAAGATAAATATTCTAATATAAGTCATATCTAAACTTTTTCTCATGCAACTTTTTCCCAATGATTATATTTGTTATTATAGTACACAAGATAAAATTTATATATATATATATATAAATAAATAAATAAATAAATATATATATATATATATATATATCTATATATATATATGTATATATATATATATATATATATATATATATATATATATATATATATATATATATATATATATATATATTTGATTTATATATATATATATATATAATATATATATATATATATATATATATATATATATATATATATATATATATATATATATATACATATATATATATATTTGATTTTTTTACTAGCATGAAGCATTAATAAAATCATATGTCTTTATTTAAAAATAATTTTGTAAATTAAGTTTACGAGTCTATGAATAACATATATAGATATATAATGAAATCTTGCTTTTTATGTGCAACATCTAATTTAATAATCTGAAAATAGCATTAAAAATATTGAAACAAAAGCTTACTTTAAGAAAAATACGTTCAATTGAGAAACATCTGTAATATTTATTATGAAAACTCGATCCCAAAACATACATATTATGTTAAAACTTCTCCATGAAATTAAAAATATATATTGGTGAGTTTTTAAACATTTTAGAGGATATTTGCATTGCAAAAAAAGTTGTTCCAAACAATTATAAGATAACAGATTTTATTAAAAATTTTTTGCTATTCTGCAAGGGGACTAGGTGATTGTATAAAATTAGCTTATTCTATGTATTTTAAAAGAAATTACAATGCTATAAAAAGTTTTTAAATCAAATTTAAAATAAATGAGGAAAATTTATAGATTAATGCATGAGAGAGAGAGATGTATTTTATGAAACTCTTGTCTTATAAGTGAATTTAAAAACCATTTTCACACAGCTGATAGAAATGAATCGACTTGATGAACGTTTCACAAATAATATCAAATTAGTCATAGTTTTCAAAGTAATGTGAAAAAGGAAATTTAATTAGATGATGATAATAATATAACAATTTTGTTTATATACCTAACTCATATTTCTCTACAATTCAATACAAAATTGAGAAACATTAGAAAATTTAGTGATCATTGAGAGGAACTATAAGAATTCGTGAAAATTTAATTTGAGTAAGAGTACTTAAAAATTTTTTAATGAAGTATTTTATATTTTTATTTTTAAGCTATATTAAAGAATGAGATTAATTAGTTTGTGCAGAAATTTGAACAAATGCTGAAGTGATAACAATTTGTTGGAAAGATAACAGTTTAAAAAGTTCAGAATTCTTCATAACCTTTTAAAATTATAACCATTCTGAAGTTATTAGAACAAAAATTAATTTTCAACTATTTTTAACTCACTTATTCATTTTGTTAACATCTTTGTTAATTCTTTAGAATACACATTAGTATAGAACAAGATATACAAAATCACTTTACACAATAATGCATACATTAATTTGATTTCACATCAAAATGGCTAGTTATTTAAAATTTAGTCTTTAAAAACTTAAAGGGATAATTTATTGCCATGTTTTTTTGTGAAATATCAAAAGAAATATGTTAATAGTTATTGAAATATATAAATCAATTAAAAATACATAAGCAAAATGAATTCCTAAATCAAGTAAAATGTCTTATGAAAAATATTATTTACCCGCACCACTTCAATGGGGCAATAGTTCTTGCTTCCATTCTAACAAATATTGGCTTCTAAAGAGGTTTTTTTTATAATTTATTATTTTTTTAATTACATTTATGGATGCACTTAAACTAGCATAAACCATAACCTTTAACTTCAAAATTTTTGTTGCAATATCCTACGAAGTTATTGTTACACGAACATGGCCTGTTTTTATATTCTTTAGTTGAAACTTCAGTATTTTAATCGTTCCAGTTAACGTAACTAAACAGGACATACAAATTTAAACTATAATTGCAAAAAAAAAAAAAGTTTCAAATTGAAAAATTTGATTTTAATGTCTTTCAGTGATATCATCTTTTCATAAGCTGATTGGCTTTAAGGGAAAATCTCGGATGGAAAATAGAGCCATACTATACTTCGTTTCGATATCAGGGATGGATTCCTGAGAATATGTTTACACCCTCATACTGAGATGAGAATCGGTTCTCTAGAGCTTTTTTTAACTTTTGTGGCAACGGAATTTGAGGAAAGTGAAGTATAAACAACACTTTAGGGTGGTTGAATGAATTCCGATGCTTAACACCATTTTCAGCTTGGGGGAAAAAAAATCAGCATATGTTTTCTACCCTGATCATAATGCAAAATTTATCTTTGTACCGTTACGTACTTGTGACTACACGCACTCATCACTACCCAGACTTGTGATGTGAAGTGAAATATAAATTGGCTTGTAAATTATTAACTGTACCGATGATAGCCATACAAAACTGATCTAATGGAGTATGATTCTCATTTATTTGTACAAATCAAGATATTTTCAATCATCATTTTTAAACTTGTGGAAAACTTCATTTGGTTGGATACCCGTTGAAGAAAATTTCAATGTAAAACACACACAAAATGTTGTTGTACGATGATATAAATGCTTAATTGCGTTTTGAAATTCCATCAAAATATGATTTTGCGTGTACTGATTGCTCAATAAATATTACTTATTACTCTTGCATAATATTTTTCTTAACTTTTCCGTGCATATGAGTATAATGCTATATCTTAATTTAAGTATAATGAAGCATCACACTGTTGTAGGTTGTAATGATCGTTCGTTTTCAGGAAATAGACAGTGCAAAGGAGGTCAGATGTGTCGAGCTTATGAGTATGCTGTGTTAGCGGGAGGAGTGACTTCGCACAGTGACTACCCCTTAAGAAACGAGGTGAGTGGTCTCGTCTGGTATCTATAATTGTCTCTTTATTTATTATCTTTAACATATTGAAATACATCCCTCTAATGTTTAAAACATGGGATTTTTCCAAAAGGAAATAGTTATGTTCCTGGATTCCATGGCGATTCGTTTCGAAGTCTTTGATACTATCAAGTATAGTAATATAGGGAAATAAGAAACTATT
Organism: Latrodectus elegans; assembly: GCA_030067965.1. Taxonomy (NCBI): domain Eukaryota; kingdom Metazoa; phylum Arthropoda; class Arachnida; order Araneae; family Theridiidae; genus Latrodectus; species Latrodectus elegans. Next base: position 98,792,679 of record CM057814.1, read on the forward strand.
AAACATAGTAACGAATTTTCAGACTTTTTTCTAGTTTTTGAAATCTAACCTGAGAAGTCGAGGTTGAGTCCAGTTCCAGATTTGTTTCAGAAGAAGATGTATCAATTGCTTTTCTTAAAACTTTTTTTCCCGAGATTTTGGTTTTCTAATTTTTGCAGTGATCAATCTTAGAATTAGTGGAAGTTGATGTAGATTTCTTCGTGCTATTGGTAGTTGAAGCTACAGCTATGGATTTACATGAAAATCTGAAAGTGAAGCAGATATTGGTAAACTACTCTTCTTTGCTGGATTGTTGTTTATTTTTGCATCACTTTATAAAGAAAATGAACATCGAACACCAACTTTGGTTGTTCTGTTTTCCACAATTCGTCTTGCTTCAGAGAAAGTAATATTTTTTTATCTTGATTCCTTCTTTCCTCAAGATTCATATAAGCAAGATTTAAAAATGCAGCATGTGAAACAAAACATGTGCAACATTTGAAAATTTCTGAAGTACAAGCATCAGTTTCATAACCAAACTGTGCATTATTATAAAGGTTTAAGATCGACGGCGCCTCTATCATTTATTCCTAAAAAGAATGGTAGCCTCCAGCTCTCGACTTAAGTTACGTTCTAATTCATATTTTAACTTCAAATATCCTTATACCATGTATATATATATTTAAGATACCCACCAACGTTCAAGTCAACTTTTTCTTAACAATTATTTCTCATTTTTTTATCTTGTTTTTATGTAAATTATGATATGAAACTTAAGTCAAATTTTTATTTAGTAAATATTACTTTTTGTAAATTCTATTATGACTATTTATGACAGATTTTAATGAAATTTTAACAACACTCTATATACGGTTTATGATATTGTGCTTTGAAATGACGTAAAATCTTAGGAAAAAATATTGAACTATAAAAAATATGGTTAAAGATCCATAGCAATATAGATATTTTACGAATTTTTTAATTCCTTTGAAAAATTCTTTTAAAAATGGCTGTAAATGAAAAACTCTGCATATATATTCAATTGTTTGCTTCATTTCATAGATAATGCCAATTACAACTTGTTGGCTAAGTTTCATATAAATATCTACATTATTATTTGAAATATCACGTTAAAAGAGAAATAGAGAGAACAAGAACAAAGTTTTACAAAGCCTCCTTAAAGTCATAGTTTTCCTTGTGACTGCGACGATTGCTGACACTTGTTTTCGAATGTATAAGTCAAATAATGACTTAAAATTTATTGTTATCAATCAGCATATTATAGAAAAACATAAATGAAAATGATAGTAAAAACATAAAATTACATTTTTATTTACCATTTCAGGTTTGAAAAATGCACCTTCTATTGTTTAAAATTTCCTGTAACTTAATTTCTGTTTAACATACAATAAAACTAAAAACAGATTTGGAAACTGGAAAGCTCTGTGTGCAATATTCAAAAATTAAAAAGATGATCTAGTCTAGAATCAACATTGTTCAACCTAGGTGAATTCCTTAAGGCAATCATATATGCTTAAAATTTATGATACATTTTAAGAAAAATCAGATAAAATTAGAAAGAATTAGTTTTAAAATCCCCCTGAGGGAAATAATGTTCTAAAATGGAAAGACTCGAATTCAGCAGAGGACTGCGTCAGTGGATTAATGAATTTGAAATGCACAATCGTATCAGCACAGCTACAAGTGACTTTTTTTTTTTAATTTTTGAAATGATTTGCTTTCTCTCATGTAGAAAAAAATTTCAAAAATGTTAGCACAGTCCACATTTTCCCTGAGCAGAAAAACTGGACCAGGTTAAATGTTCTCAAAACCTAAGAAAATTTGGAAGAAACGGAAACGTGTAAAGGGAAATCTACATTTCATATCTCGTTGCTGAGCCATGATGAATGAGCAAAACTAAGATATATTTAAAAATTCGCGCCGAATAAATGTGTGATGTCACTGCAAAACTTGAAAATATATCACAGAAGTTTGCTTTGTTGGAAATTTAAAATATAAAATCAAAATCTGTACTTTCGTAATATTGCATGGTAACTTAAATGAGATAAAGCGTTCTCATCTTATCTGAAAGGTTGTTGGTTCGATACTTAGCAAGACAAAAATTTCACTTACTTAGGCAAAAAAAATTTGATTATATTGATTAGACTATGAAAATAGGAAAATAATAGTAGCAGTAGGCCTCTGGGGATCTTCTGGTTGATCATATCTTCCAAGCGATGAGATCACAATTTTGGGGTAACGATGATACATCTATTGGTTGACCATCCTTTACAAGTTACAACGAAAATAGCTTTATGTAGTGCCCACTATAAAATAATCCTAATGTAGCCGGACATGAAAGTAATATAATTTCATAGCTAATGGATTTTCAAAATATTTGTTTGTTAATCATAATTGCGAAAGAAAAATTGTAAATTCTTAACTGATAATTTGATATATTTAAACTGTAGAAAAACTCGTGATTCCAATTTTCGTATCTTAAATGTTTCACAGAATTAAATTCCCAAAACTATGATTAATATGTTGAGAGCGGAAATAAAGAGATTTCTGTCGGAACAGTTGACGGAAAAAAAGCTTTTATTTCGATATACATGACAGCCATGTGATGTTCAAGGACTCAATAAGCGTCACTTTAGTTAAGAAAGGCCTTTGGAGGAAAATCCTCGCAAGAAGAAGATGGATGGCCGAGCCTTCACTGGCAGGGGATTGAGCAGAGAATTCGATGCTCACTTAAATTGTAGTTGTCTCTCTAACGAGAACCTAAAAGTTATTCATTACGTAAATCGATGATTCCTTTATTCTTTAAAATTTCTTAAAACAACATTTCTAGGTGTAAAATAAGAAAATACTTCTAATAAATATTCGGCATTTATTTGGTAAAATTATAATAAAGAAAACTAATTTTGTTATTTATTGCAGAAATTGATAGCAGATTTCTTTTTCAGTATTGAAATCTTAAATCAATATTTAAGTCTAAGAATAGCAAGCCTAAAATTGATGAAATCATTTTTTATTACATTTGGAAAATAGACTTAGTAAACTTTCTCAAAAATAAAAAATAAAATGTATTTTGGTAAAAGAGAAAGTAAGAAATTTTGTTTTAAGTTCAAAAATGTGATAACATTCATTTTAGAAGTGAAACTCACAGAATGAAGTATCGAAAAATCTATTACACATACCGATGTATATGTAATGAATATATACATACACACACTCTCTCTCTCTCTATATATATATATATATATAGAGAGAGAGAGTATGTATATATTCATGTACATTAATTTAAATTCACTCATTTAAAAAAAAAAGTTATGTCAGACTATACCAGAGTTTTTGTTTTGTTTCAAAACCACGAATATTGACATTTTTATGCATATTTTGTAAAAAATATTATATACATACATAAAATATTTTATTATACTAGAACATTTCTGTTACATATTGTTGTTACTAAGCAACTTTTTTCGCAAAAAACATTTTTCATAAGGCGGTATTTTATATAATCTTTTAATTAGTTATCCATATTATATCTCATTCTTTTGCAAGCGAAGCTGTATCGGCAGCTTCAGTCAGCATGGTTAGGCAGAGAGGAACGTTTTGTCTTCAAACAACGGAACCCAATTTCTTATCATTCATCCATAAGCTCATTGTGTTTCACTGTGAAGACCACGCTTCCCAGAAAAGTAGATCCTGGGATTAATCTCGACTATTCATGAACAACACGAAATCGATGTTGAATTTCTACATCTGTCAGAGTAGGGGCGTGAAAATTTTCCTGGTTTTCTTCAGTATTATGATCCATGAAAAGTATTCTTATACTCGTAAGTCATTCCTCATTAGATGATGATAAGCCATCAGATTGTCAGTGTCAAAATAGGCATTTGTAATTGGGCACAGTTTATTCAATAAATATTTCTGAAAGCTTTTCCCTCCTGAATCTGTAACTATAAAATCACATCTCATTCTTTAATTCGTATATCAATAATATAATTGTAAAATAGCCTTTCACCCTTTCAGTGGGTCTAAGAATGAATATCAAGCATGCTTAGTAACTAATCACTGTGGGTTCACTTTAAGCTGGGCATATGGGGATACGTGCTATCGTGCCACTAATTAAGTTCATAAGTGTAAAAGTCTTTCGAATCGAATGATGACTGAAATATGCTTTAAAAGAAAGAAGTTTCTTTAAATTTTCTTTAATGTCTAAAACATATAATATAATTGGATTCCTTTTGTTCAGCACTTTTTTAAAACCTTCTATCACCCTTTTCTAATTGATTTAATCAATTCATGATTTTATGAATATATTCCAATTTAAAGTCATAAGCAAACTCAAAAAGTTTCATTTTTATTATACTTTTATATGCGTGAATAAAGCTCCTTAAATTCCGAACTTTTTCGATTTGGCTGATAACTGTTTCACAAACCTCATTTAGTATTTTCTATAGTCATTGTTTTTTAGGATTGCTAAATGAATCATCTTTACATTTATATTTTTTAATGATTTTTTTTTGTGAATTCCATTTATAATATAGTTTAGTAAATCATATTTTTCAACGTGATACACACAATACCTTGTAAGTTTATCTTTCTAATAATGTTTGTACAAGTCTCTAACAAACTATAAATTTAATCTTATCTAAAAACTATTATTTTGTTCATCTGTTATTAATTCAATGTAAATATGAACTTAATCCATTTACAAATTTTTAAAAAGTTTCCAAATGGAATAAGTTCCTGCCATTCTAATTTTTATGATTCCTGCCATTTTCATCAAACTCTTTCACAATCATCTATTGGTAAGAGGGTATAGATTTTAATATTTATTTTTTTAGACCATTTTCTTGGCAGGTTAATTTGATCTCATATATCTTAAATGATATCATTTAAACTAATTGTTTCTTCCATCATATAATATTATTTTGTATTTTGTTTTTGATTGATAAGTTTTTCAACTTTGATATTTACGAAAATTATCAAACGATTTTGGTACATTACAAAACCGTACAATATTGTGGATTATCCCCATTTATTAAAAATTATATATAAAGAATAGATTTCTAAATAATATTCAAAATATTTTCTCCTACTTTTATTTAATTTTTATTTTATTAGGGGTAACATAAGTTTCTCATATCTTTTCCAAAAATCTAAATAGTTAAGGGATTTTTCGTGAAATATGAATTTATTTCGAAATACATCATTTGCTTCTGAAAGAAACTTCTATCAGAGAGCTTTTCTGTAGATAGGTATAAATATCTTCAGGGGTATAATAGTTCCACTCTTATGGATAAATATTAGTGTTTGTTTTTTCATTTAACAAATGTTAATTTGTCAGGTAATTATAGTTCCCCTTCTCCATCAGAAGAAACTACTTCTTAGTTGTCAGATAGAGAATACTCAACTTGTTAGAAACAATTTTTAGTCATTTGTTTCGGAACTAAATTACCCGTAATTCATTTTTAGGGTTATAGTTAAAACAGCATCAAAACAAAGTCAACACTTTTACAAAAATGAAAGCAAATGATACCAGAAACTACAAATATCAAATGGCCACTTTGTATCTTAAGACCAGTGGTTGGCAACCCGCGATTTGCGAGCCGCATGTGGCTCTTTGCTCCTCGGCTACGGTTCTTCTCCAATATGTTTATATTTTTTTACTGAAATTAAAGAATTTCTTCTTGGGAAAAATGTTCATTACGCTGAGCTAACAAATGATCTGTTGATCCAGAAATTTTATTTTTTGGTGGATGTTACTTCTCATCTAAATCAGCATAATCAAAAGTTACAAGGGAAAAAAAAGCACAATTAATTCGATGTTTGAAGTAATTTCATTCAAAAACAAATTGTCACTTTTTGCTGAAGATTTTAAAACGGAAGCCCCAATTCACATTCCATGCTTAATAAAATATTGTCAAGAAAATAACTTTAATAATGGCATTTATTATTTTAAAACAATTCTAATAAATATGAAGGAAGTTTTTCTCTGCAGGTTTAAAGACCTAGAAACATCAAAGCAAAACTATCTTTTGTAATAAAGACACTGAAAGTCACGGTAACGGAATTTAATTTTTTTTCTTCACCCTTTAATATTCATATTAGCTGCTTTGGAATGCAGTTGATTGACTTAAAATGTAAAGAATTATGGAACTCAAAATTTAAGCGTCTTTGTGCCGATTTAGAATTATCGGAGAGAAATACATGTGAACTAAATTTAAAACACACAAGTGACCTGATTTAAAAGAACTGGAAAGGAGAGATATGTTGATTTTTTAACACAGGAGTAGTATTCTTGATTCATCTGATCAACTGAGAAAACTAGCATTTGCTATTCTTTCCTTATTTGCGTCTACATATTCATGTGAACATTTATTGTCAAGCATGAACAATATCACGATCAAATTAAGAAATAGGCTTATCGACGAGAACTTAGAATTGTGCTTCAAATTAAAAACTACATCATACAAACCTTACTTACCTTTACTTTTCAAGACAATGCATAGCTAATGTTCACATTAGTAGAATATTTGTCGTTATTATTAAGACTAACTTTTATATAATTTTACTAAAAATATTTTTGAATAAATATTATGATCTTTATATAAATATGGTACCAAGTTTGATTTGATTTGTTGCTAGTAAAACTGGAACATATTTAGCAAATACAAACTTGCGAGTTTACTTTAATCCTAATTAATTCCGTAATAATGTCCATTACTAAAACAAAGCTTGAGTTAAAAGAAAAATGGCTCTTTTTGAATATATTTCAATTGTAAATTATATAGATTTGATTCCCTTAAATCACAAGGTTGCCGACCACTGGCTTAGATCCTTTTTTAATAATTAGGATTTAATCAAGTTTTTCCATGCACAAAATTAGTTCCTTGACGTATACAGGAATTTATTTTATAAGCATTTAAAACTGTAAACTACTAGTGACGTTTATAACAAGACTGTTACTTTTTATACATTTACTCCTTTATTAAAAGGTATTTTTATAATATACATAATGATGTATTAAAGTTCCTTCTTTTATAAATGTGTATCGAATAATCTTACAATTTGATTATATATTTTTTATTAAAGTTTAGAACTTTTAGGAATCTTATTAGCAAATACAGACTTAAGACATTAAACTTTATATTTGATATCTTTCCAACAATCAACGTTCAACTACTTTCTATGGTCTATGTATGTTTCTAAGGAATTTGCTTTGTATTTGCCATTAGTTTTTTCCTTTTTCTTATTTGTTCTTCCACTAAATCCTTATACTATTTTATAGAACTATATGAATAAGCTAGATTTCTGGTTAATTCTTCATTCAAAACTTTAGCCTTCGCATATTTATCATCTAAAATATTTTGATCAACTAATTTTGATGGTCTATATAATTTCCGAATTTTATATATCTTGTACTTAAATCATTGCCAATATTTTCTATTGCCAATTTTTTCATTGAGGGATTGTATAAGCCTTTTCTTATACAATCCCTTAATACCTTTGATGGAATCAATTCTGCTAATCTTCTGATAAAAATGGTACTACATTTATAAATTGCATCTGGAATGGCTTTTAAAATCAATTTTCTATTTTCCTCATATACATATAATTTTTCAAAATTGCATTAATGAATTCTTTGTAAATTTTTTTTTTTTTGAATACTGTGATTTTCTTCACCTTTTCCTCTTGATTTAACGAGTTTTTTTTTATTTATTTATTTCCGATGGCAGATTATAGACAGTTACAGCAAAATAAACTTTGATTTTACGAGTTTTAAATCATCAATAATTTATTTTTGAATGATTTATTTCTTCTTCCATAGTATTCATTTATAAATGTAAAATTTTACAACAGTTAAAGCTATCTAGATAAATTTTGTATATGGGAACAGTATATTAACTGACGAAGAATAAAATGTTATACACAATTTGAGAAAATTACAAGATCATGTAAGGCAGGTTTTCCCAACGTGTAAACCGCCGACTCTTTCTAAGGGGTCCGTGGCCACGGTTCCCAAGTGTTGACCCGCTAGTAGTTTAGTGCCGGTGGATGCTTAACTTTTTTAAACTCTGGGGGTCGCGTACGCGACGGCTTACGGCGCTCGATGTATAGAAACTTTTTAAGCATAATCTTCGGAAATGGCGCGAGCTCTGCCGACCAATCTGAGTGCTCATTGCCTCGTATGCACTCTTCGTTTTGTGTGAGGCACACGGTCGCCCTCATTTTCTTGTTTTTCTAGAGACATCATACAGTGTTAAACTTCCTTCGTGAGTGCACCATTTACTTTTTGCATAGTTTATTACTTCTATCGTAGACCAGTGGCTGAAGTGGGGATCATTGAAGAAGCTAGCAGTTTTACTATCGTCTTCACAGCATGGAAAACTCTCGGTTGAAACTAATGATGAAGGAGGACGGCCTAATGAAGATGAAGTCACATTAGTTGTAGATGCAAGTTCTCGATTAGCTGCAGTACCCTGCGGAAGTGGAATAACTAAAAAACGTTAGTACGACGAAAGTTACTTAAAAATGGGCTTTATTGAGACAGAGGAGGGTAAAGCTCAGTATGAAATTTGCACGCGAGTCCTTCCGAATAGTTCGATGGTTCCAGTTAAATTGCGTCGGCATTTTGAGGGTAATCACCCGAACCTCCATTTCTTCTTAAAGAGATCGATTTTTCAAGAGGAAGAGCACGGAATTAGCTGCTTGTCAACATTGCGTGAAAACTCATGCAAAAACAATTAATGAAAACTCACTAAAAGCTTCTTTCTTGGTAAATAATCGGGTGGCATAGATAAGCAAAACTCATACTATTGAGAAAACTCTCATAAAACCATGTGTTAGCGATATTGTTTCTTGCATGTTAAACGAAAAAGCAGTAAAACTTTTATCTTCAGTGCCACTATCAAACAATACTATCGAGAAACGGATAGTTGATTTGTCAAATGATGTGAAAGAATCTCTGGTTTTTCGGAACCAACACAATTCATTTTCTCTCCAAATAGATTAATCTACTGACGTTGCGGGATTAGCGATTTTATTGGATTTTGTTCGTTATGCATACTCGGGATGTTTCGAAGAGGATCTTTTATTGTGCAAACCACCTTCCTGACCATACGACAAGTGCTGAAGTATTCCGTTTGGTGGATGATTCTTTTAAGAAAGAACAAATTTCTATGGTCTAATTGCATCGATGTGTGCACAAATGTTGTAAAAGCTATGACAGGTTCAATGGTCGGAGCGGTAACAAAAATAAAAAAGCTCGAAGGATAGCAGTAGTAATCATTATATTCTCCACAGACTTGCATTAGCTATAAAAAAATGCCTGTATCCTTCAAGAAAGTTTTAAAGAATCTGCCGGAATTATTAATTACATAAAATGAATATGCCTTTGGAGTCAAGACTTTTTAAAATACTGTGTGAAGATATGGAAAGCCCTCATCATTCTTTGCTTCTGGATACAGAAGTAAGGTGGCTCTCACGTGAGAATGCATTATTTCGATGATATGAATTACTTTTAGAAGTCCTTGCTTTACTTTTAAACTGCCATAATACTACATTAGTAGAGATTATTAATAACGAAAAATGGTAATATATATTTGCTTATTTGGCATATGTTTTCCCCAGATTGAGCAAACTGAATAGTTCACTACAAAGGAAAACTATAAGAACAATCACTGCAAACGACAAAGTTCGAGCGTTCAAGAGGAAAATAAATTTTTGGTCCAAGAGTGTGGAGGAGGTCGAGAGCTTCCTTCATTTCAACTATATTTTGAAAGACAAGGCATTGCATCTTGGGAACAATTTGTTTCATGAAATCCTTGAACGTCTCTGAAGCTTGACGTCATCTTTGGGACATTCTTTTCCAACAGCTCAAGAAGAGAAGGTGCAGAAATGCGAATGGTTGGTCAACCCATTCACTGTATCCAAAAAGCCGAACATACTTGAATGAATATGAGTTCTTGATAGAAATTGCCACAGACTCAACCTTGAAATAAACTTTTGATAATGATGGTTACTTACTCTTTTGGATACGATTGGAAAACAAAAAATTCTACCCTCTTGTTGAAAAAGGAAAACGTGTTCTACTTCCATTTTGCCGCAACATACATACGTAAATCCGGATTCTCGATTTATGCCGGCACCAAAACTATGTACCGAAGCTGTCTAGGCGCTGAGCATGACATCCGTCTCTAGTTGTCAAGTGCTGAGCCAGATTTTTTCAAAATTGTGTCATCAGAAGTAACTTCAACCTTCACATTGAAATTCCATTATTATTCCTGCAGACTCATCTCTAGTAAAGAACGCAATGCGTTTCGTCGACGAGCAGTGAATGTTCCTGGACTACAACTTTTGTAGGTATTTGTATTTTCTATAAATTAATAATTAATTAAATTTTGTTTGTATTGATATTTTTGTTCTGAAAATTAAAATCCTATCCAATGAATGTTGCCTTTCTTTGCAATATATTCCCCTCCACTCATTTAGAAATATGACCTGCTTTATGTGTTGAAAGATGTGAGTAAATCCAACAGCAAGTATCTGAATATAGTGTGGGAATTCAGACTAATGAAAACGTAGTTAGTTTAAAGTTTTTTTTTTTTTTTTGTTTCTCTATTCATCATTAAATCAAAGACTCTTGATTTACCGTGGGGTTATTGAAAACAATGGCATTTGCATTATGAAGTTTTTAATTCTGAGTCACTTCGAAATGAATTTTGCTAGTTACAGTGCGCTTGACTGACAGGGGTCAACCGTTAAATTTTGCCTGAAAAAGGAATCCGCTAGTTAAAAAGGTTGGGAAGCCCTGATGTAAAGTAATTCCGCAAAAGGTGCAAAGAGCAACAGCAAAGAAAATTCTGATTTAAACTCAATTTAAAAAAGTGGAAAAGAGCGATAAATATTCATAAAACCTTATTTCTATGATTGTAATGTCTTAACCAAGTCAATTAACAGAATCAGAAGTTTGGAAAGTTGTTCGCTGGTTAGAGAGGGTTATACATAATATGAAATGGCATAATCATAAGAGTTTCACAAAGTGCAATTTCTGGGATCTGGAATAGTTTTTTGTAGACTGAAAACGCAAGACAAAGATAAGGGCATGGTCATAGATGTGCAAAAACAATCAGTGAAGACAGGTGTTTAATGCTAACGGCTTGGAGATGTCGAAAAATGTATGTTCTTCTTCTTCAACAACACTTTCGCTCGGTTACTGGTACCACAGTTTCGACACAGACTATTCAAAAGGCCTTCATGCTGTTGGGATGTATGCTCGCCAACCATTGGTATATATTACGTTAATAACAAGCACCTTCGCACCCGCAAGAAGTGGGTAAAAAGAATAAGAACAGAAGGAGAACTGAATGGTACAATCTTCTTTTCTCTTACGAGTTCCTTTTTCTCTTCATCGTGATAAAAGGCGTATCTGGAGGAACGTGGCATTGAAAACAACCATACATTTGCGCACGAAAGTGAAAGAGAAGAAAATATCATCAGATTTGACGTTTGGGTGAGTGATGGTCTATTTTTCTGATATCTCCTTTGTTGGGCTCTGTGATGTCTATATCATTCAAAGTGGAGTTCTAACTGGTTACCGATATAAGGATGAGATCCTCAGACCTATTGTAGTTCCTCACACAGCAGCAATAGGAGATGATTTCATGTTAATACACGACAAAAACAAATTACATCTTATTATCTTGGTAAATGATTTCTTTTTGGAGGAAGATATCATACGAATGCCATATCATATCATACAAGTGGAATAGCCAGAGTATTAAAACAGTAATCCAATAAAACATGCTTGAGACATTCTAAGCAGATGAGTTGTTGGACGCCTTCCACCCTCATAAGCTCTCCAAGAATTGGTAAGTACTCTTCTGGAAGAGTTGGACAGAATATCCCTGTTAATTAATAGCCCATTTACTCGGTGCTTCATAAATATTAAACATTGTTTTCTGTCCGTGGAAACCATACACCCTTCGGTAGAAACATCTTTTCTATTTGTTTTTCTCACATGTACAAATTATTTTTTTTTATCCTTTTTGTAACCAAATACTTAATAAAACGATTTTTTTTCTGCCATTTAAACGTCATTTTTATTTCATATACCTTAATATGTCTGTCACTTACGTATCAATCAACCAAACAATTCTGAGGTGCAAGATCAATCCACAACCTAAATATTCTGTAAACGTTTGGAGCTATGTATATAAAATATTACAAGATCCTGAAAACTTTATTTGTGTATGGAAATGATTTCTTAAATCATGGTTTATTTTAATTTTGCATTAAACTTATAAATTAAATTTGAATTGATACTTAAATAGTAAGTTTTGTGAAAAGATTTAAGAGAAAGCTTTTATGATGCTGTTGACTGTAATTTAATTAAATTCTAAAGAAATCAGAGAGGATTTATATCTAAACCTACCAATCTTAATCTGAAAATTATGTTATTTAAAATAGAAACCTTGTTCACTGGGACATTATTTCAAACTTGTCTGCCTTCTTCCTTATGTCTGTTGTAGTAGTCTAGATTTTATCCCTTGAGACACGTGATATGATCCACTGTCTATGAAAACCCTCCCGAAAGGCAATTTACTGCAGTGGTTGGCAAAATGTTTTCAGAAATTTGACACTCCACAGAGATATGTTAAAGCAGTATGAGGTTTACTATTGTCTAGCAGGAACACCTCATTCAAATCCGCAGTGCTTGCAAGTTTTTTGTCCTTTTAAAAGCAGTTCTGTTTTGTACTTTCAAGGGGACACGGTTGTAATCCCCTTACTCCCTCTACCAAAGCAGTCTGCTTGATCTAAGAACCAGATGAATTTCTGAAGATCTCCAAAAACAGAATTATTCACTGAAAAAAAATTAATTCTCCAACACTTCTGTTTCTAGCCTTGTATTTTGGTTCCACCATTGTTTATAAAATGAGATAATTAAAAAATATTTTAAGAAATGGAAAATTCAACAGCCTAATCTTGATAGATATATAGTTAAAAAAAATTTAGTCAAAAAATATAAAAAATATTATTTCCCTTCATTCCATTAAAGAGTTGGAATAAAATTACAAGCATAATTTATGAAAAAAGAAAAAGAGAAACAGGAAGAATTATAGAGAATTAACGAGCTGTGAAGAACAACTATGTTATTAATTTGAAAGCCACACGAAATGCAATGTTGAAAACAAATCGAATAAAGTGAAGAGCGCTTGAAATTTCTATCAAGTAAAAAAATTATTACATATAAATGTCGACACTCTTTTCATTCACGATCCAATGTGTTTTTGATAAGAGACATATAGGAAAAGCAAAAATCCATTCATTTCTGTATGTCAAAATATTTTTAAAAAAGAAAAAAGTAAACATCGCGTGGTCTCTTTTTAATTGCAGTGTGAAAAGGGATACGATTATATAGCTATTGACTATGTTTCCATGACAAAAGGGAGAAATGCCTTCCTACTTACCTTCCGCGATCAGTTTTTCAGAATGGGGTTATGGCATCAGCAATTTTAATGTTAAGTTCAAATCAGAATAAAGAGTAGTTTAAATTCATTACATAGGCTGTTTCAAAATGAAACAGCCTGATATTGTGTTATAAAGTTCATTCCATTCAGTGCTTTACTTTTTTGGCACTCGGAATAAGTACTTTAAATTATAAGCATGGACACAGTACTTAATACCTTAAAAATGTTCTTCATAACTCAAATAATGTTTTTCCTTTGCTGAGGCAGTGGTCTTCAGAGAAAGAAAGTTCGGGCTCGATTTTAGCTACTATTGAACGATGGGAGATGGATGTTGTGCTAATGCATGTACGTCTATCGAAGTAAGTGATTGGGAGATTTCGGGTTTTCTCTCTTGTGAACTTCAATATTGCCCACTCTCTATGAAAAGCTCTCTATGAGACAATTTACTCGATGGATATTGAAATGTATGAAAGCATTAAGCTATCTACAACAAGAGATCAGAATTCAAATAATGGTAAACAATAGAAATAACAGTGGAATATGAAAATGACGAGAACTCGTTTGCGTTAATCAATTCTATCTTAATTAACACTCGTATTACACGCAAGAGAACAGCGTTGTTATCCCTCTCTTTAAGTTATCTTTAAAATTCTAGGATCCGTCACCAAATTCAGAAGAATAGTGTAAAAGTTTTATAAATTTAAATTAAGTATTTCATAAAATGTCCTCATATTCTTTTCAGATTCGATGAAATACATTAAAATATTAATGTTTTTCATCATTTCTCCCTTTTGTCATGGAAATTATTTATGAAGATATCATACCAACATCAACTTGATGTTGAAACTAAACAGTCTTCATTGTTAGTGATTGGCAAGAATTATGATTAGTAATCAAATACTAGTGCTTGAAGTCTACACCATTAACTCTTAGTAAATTTTCAGTTTAATCTTTTTTAAGATAAATTCAAAAAATGAGATGCGGGTATTAGTGACTTTTTGAATAGATGTTCATAAAGGAAAAGATATTTTCATTTCATTTTACAAATTTTTCAAATGAATTCCTCTTTAAATTTACAGCAGAATATTTCATGTGGGATGAATGAAATCTGTAGATACACCTGGATGCTCAACATTAGCCCGTTCACTGAAACGTTTGTTTTAATGAAATCATCTATATAAACATATTTTAACATAAAAACATCGATTTTCTATCATCTCTGATATCCAACCAGGTACTTCTGGACTTGCTCCAAATGAGCATATTCCTAATGGAAAATAGTTGACATGGTTCGTTGGCCACATTCCAAACAATACAAAATCCCTGAATTCCATATCAGGTCAAAATAGTTTTAAATATTATGGAGATGATACATTGCGATTAGTCGTAATTTATATAATAATTTCAAATACACGTTAAAATTTTAATATAAGAAGACAGACGAGAGTTACCTTCTGCAAAGGTGAAATGAAAAAATGTTTTTTAAACAGTTTTCTTTTTAAAATAAACGCTCTGATAAATGTTTCTTTAATGAAGTCGATTGCTCTATCTCACCCATTCTTACTCAAGCAGAAGATAGGTGCTTTATTTTCTGCATGCTTTTCTTTCGAAAAGTTTCTTCTTAATTTTCTGAGTTTTCACTCTTGAAATAGAGGGGCAAAACTGTTGCTAATGAATAGCCCTGTTGTTTTATTATACCATTTGTTATTAAACATTTTTTGCTTAGTTAAAATACAAACTGTCTGTTAATTTAATATTACATAATAAGAAAAAATGCAATTCTTTTAATATATTTAATTTTTTCGAACTTTTCCCAAAGTTAATTATTTTCAAAATGAATGTTTTAAAATTTCTAAACTATAATTATAATTTTAATATCAAGAAAACTCTTTTACTTTATCAAAAATATGTAAAGAATCTTAATATTACTACTAATATTTCTATAAACTAAGTACATGAAAGAAAATATACAAAACGTAAAAAAAAGGAATATATAAAAGGATATATTTTGCCTAAATATGCAATCAAAATAAGAAAAATAAAATTGTAAACTATAAAAAGAGAATCAGAAAAGATATTTTTAAATAAAAGCAAAATTTTGCATTTAATATCGTGTGGAAGCTGTTTTCCCGGTTAAAACTGCTTGAATTCTTGAAATGGTCATACAAAAGTTCTGTTGACAGTAAGTAGGATGTTTTATCATTTTTCATGCAGAAACAGCTGTAACTCTTGAAGAGACGCAAGATAATGATCACAAGATTTAATTCTTTAAACAGAGACCACAGGGGCTCCAAAATGCTTAAGTCCGGTGACTTGGGAATGTCATGGAAGATATGCAGCTGAGTCCTCGTGATCCCAAAACCATGATTGTACAATTCGACTACGGGGAAATATCACGTTGATAATAGTATAGACGGAAATAATATTTGTGCTGAAGAATGCATAGTGGGTTAGCCAAAAAAGTGACATAATGCAGTACTAGTAGTTACCTATTCATGCATGGTGACCTGCTGCTCATGAGGCCCCAAAAATTAATTATTCAACCATCGTTTATTTCAATCTAGGAAAGACCAAATCTAGGTTGTAGACTTCTGCCACATGCTAAAACATTCCGTCCTGGAAGAAGCGGAAAAATTGGATTCATAGGGAAGCAAGACATTAATGGCCAGTCCTCTTTTAAAATGTTTACACATCTCTTAATTACATTTTCCGATTTACAGCTGCCACAAGGAGTTTGGCAGTGGCAACTCTGCCCAAAGTATTTAAATTTTCCAATTCTCTTCAAACAGTAAGAGTCGATACTGAATTCTGTGGATGCCCATTCAGTTCATCTGTCACTTTGCCGACATTTAGAGATAACAATCTTCTTCGATGTACATTTTTTTTCGCAGTCAGTCTGATTTCTCATTCATAGTTTTCTTTCGCAGATGTTGTTTTGCTATGACAGTTGTATGCCATCACGATATCTGACTTGATGCCTGTTGACATTCCCATTATCCGTACCATTGTGATTACCGACCAGATGATGCAGCGACTTCTTTAGAA
The DNA here is from genome assembly GCA_030067965.1 of Latrodectus elegans. Lineage (NCBI taxonomy): Eukaryota > Metazoa > Arthropoda > Arachnida > Araneae > Theridiidae > Latrodectus > Latrodectus elegans. The sequence goes on from CM057814.1 coordinate 98,809,187, forward strand.
CTCACTCACTCTAACTCCATCCAAACCGAAATTACGCAAACAATATCTTATGCAACTTAAACGCATTCCTTGAGACTATAAGAAACAGTGTAGTTAGCTGATATATGTATAGTTAGATATTTAATTTAATCTCATACTTCTACAAATAGCAATCTCACTGTTTTCAACAAATCCTGTATTTGCTCATTATTAACTAGTCCAATATCTAGAACACGATTTATCTTAGGAGAGTCGGTGTCTGGTCTTTCACTGTCTTCGAACAAATTATTTCTTCACTTTATTTTTCAATTTTAAGCTCTAAGTTAACTCATATTAATAATTTTTATAAGATTGGTTAGAGTAGCGAAAAATTAGTAATACAAAAGATGTATAAGAGCCCAAAGTTTTGAAAAACCTTGATTAAATTGTTTAATTAAAAAAGCAACTATTGATTAAAATCGAATTAAGCATTTGAGGGAAGAAGCAAGTAAGTCAAATAGTTAAAGTTATATATATATGTATATATATATATAAGATAAAAAACATGAAGAATATGAAATTGGGAAAACACTAAAATATACGAAACAAATGAAAAGAAGAAGGCATAAAGACCACGTCTTCATCAGAAAGGAGATGGCCAGCTATGCAAAAAGAAAGAATGCTCTTTTCTGACATGCTCGAAGGACAAATGTCTAAAGATCTTCGAGCAATTCCCCCAAAGAGTGTTCGTATTAAAACAACTTAGGTAAAACATTTGAATAAATATAAATGCAGAAAATTAGAAATACTAATAAATGAAACATAGATGCAGAAAATTAGAGATACTCAAATAAATGAAACATACATACATTTAGTAAAAAAATAAATACATAGAGTCAAAGTCAGCAAATCAGATTGAATTTATATATGAAAAATAGGAGAGTTGCCAAAAGTAATTTTGAAATTAGAGTAAAGAAGCGTTGCCAGGAGTAATTAGATTTAAAAGTTAAAGTGGTTTAGAAAAAAGCATAAATGTAGGTGTTTTCATGATTCTTATAAAAACTTCAATGCTTGGGTAACCCTTCTGTAATTATAAAAACCACACATTACTTCAATCTTTCAATCGATTCCGTACTTCCTACATATTTTAAAATAAAATTAACTGGAATATTATTATTTTTAGGTGAGCTATCAGGCGTTAAATTTGATTTTTATTAGATTCATAGTAGATATCATAAATACGATTAAGTTCATTAATTATAAAGTTTCTGTATATTTTTAAAGAAATATTTGAGTTCCAGGAAATTAACTTATTAACATGAAAATTAAATTGATTTGTTTTGTCGAATACATCAATATATGTAGTAGAATTATCAATAGTGATAAATAAATCCAAAAATTCTTTTTTAGCATCAAATAAATTAGTTTTAATTAGAGAAAGCTCTTCAGGGTAAATAGTTTTAGAAATATCTTCAAATTTTAAGTTGTTGAAAATAATGAAATCATCTATGTATCTGAAAGCAAAAGGATATTGATAAAAGAAGTTTTTTTCAAAATAATATACAAATAAATTTTTCAGTGTGCTGGAAAAGTTTGATCCCTGTGGAATTCCACAATTTTGAATAAAAATATTTTCACCGTTAAATATAAAATTATTATAAAGAAACATTTTAACTAGATTATTCCAGTATCCGAAATTAATATTTAATAATTTTCTATAGTCCTGATAATAAAAGCGTAATACATCGTTTAATTTATCAATGGGAATACTTGTAAAAAGGTCTTTAAAATCAAAAGTATTAACACAATGAATTTTATTTTTTGATAAAAATTCCAAAATAGGTTTATTATTATTAATGATCCAAGTAGCTTCTGATTTAACAATATAGTCTAATACAATATTAAACATTTTAGCAAAAATGTTTCCAGGTTTATTCAAGTACGATTTAGTACCACAAGTGATAAATCTAAATTTTATAGGAATTTTGTGAAATTTAGGAAGGACTGTTAAATAAGGAAACTCTAATTTATAGTTGCTATTGTTTAAAAGTTTATAAAATCCAAGGATGTTTTTATTAATGATATTAACTGTGGAGTTTAAAAGTTTATAAGTGCTGGAATTTAATGTCTCATTATCAATTAAATCTAAATAAAATTTCTTACAAAAAATTGCGTAATTATTAGAGGCCTCATCTACTGGCGTAAAAGATTCTTACAAGAATCCTGAAAACACCTACATTTATACTTTTTCCTAAACCACTTTAACTTTTAAATCTAATTACTCCTGGCAACATTTCTTTACTCTAATTTCAAAATTACTTTTGACAACTCTCCTATTTTCATATATAAATTCAATCTAATTTGCTGGCTTTGATTTTATGTATTTATTTTTTTTACTGTATGTATGTTTCATTTATGTGAGTATATCTAATTTTCTGCATTTATGTTTCATTTATTAGTATTTCTAATTTTCTGCATTTATATTTATTCAAATGTTTTACCAAAGTTCTTTTAATACGAACACTCTTTGGGGAAAGATCTTTAGATATTTGTCTTTCGAGCATGTCAGAAAAGAGTGTTCTTTCTTTTTGCATAGCTGGCCATCTCCCTCCTGATGAAGACGTGGTCCCTATGCCCTCTTCTTTTCGTTTGTTTCGTATATTTTAGTGTTTTTCCAATTTCATATTTTTATCTTATTTATATTGGCAAATCTTTCTTTAGCAGCTTTTGCGCTGCCTAGATTTCTTATTATATTGTGTTGTATTTTCTGTATTGTATTTATTTATTACTTTATATATATTTATATTTTTTTTGCTTTTATATATATATATATAAATATATATATATATATATAACTAATCCTTCTAATTAAACAAACAAATAAGTTACTTGTATGAGAAAAAATGTATATTCCTTTATTGAAATTGATATAACTGATAAGAAATAGATAATATAGTTGATTTTGTCAAAATTATTAAATAATATGTTGCAGTAATTGTTTTATTGAATTTCTTTATTTTTTATATTATTATGAATTATACAACTTATACCATTATGTGAATTATAGAATTATGATTATATTTTTCTTTGATAAAACACTGTATTATAGCTTTCGCATATTTTGTTATTTTTTAATATCATAGTAGCTCATTTATTGGAATTTTGATTTACAGATGTTACGGAATATGTTTGAAAAATTTTTATCCACAATTTTTCACAAAATTTGATATCATTTAAAATTTAAAATAATATTAATTTAAAAATATCCCATCCACGGAAATTGCTTATATAACAGAATATATACTTTTATGTTATACTAAATATGTAAACAAATATATTTTTTATATTTTTATGCTTTACGAAAATTGAGACTGGAAGAGAAGTGTACACCCGAAAGATAACATTTCGCTTTTATGTTTGCTCGATTTTTAAATGTGCCGTAATTAATTCGATTCCGAATTATCTTGAGATCGTCAAACAGCCTGTATGCACAAAGAAGGATGTGGTGTGAATATATGGGAAGAAAAAATGCTATAATGGCAGATAAAATTTAAACGCTTATAATGGAGATTACGTTTAGAATTTCTAGGAGCTCTTAAGCAATATTACTGAACATTACTCAAACTCAGCTTTAGTGGAATAAGCAAACAATAAATATTTCCATCTATAAATGCGTTAATTTCAAGATACGCCGAGTTTAACAGAAAGACTCTACATTTCAGATCACCTGATATAAAGAAACTAAAAAACATATTGCCGCTTAGGCGAGGTACCCTTAGTGTACGCATTCAAATGACGAGACATTTGTTAGCATTCAAGTCAACAAAAATAAGCAGCCTAAAACGTTATGAAATTGAACAATCATAACTTTTCAAATTAAGAATGGTGAATTCAACTAATAGAATTTACGTTTCTAAAATTGGGAATATGTGTAAATGTTGGTCAAAGAGAATTATTCATTTTAATCTATATATATTTGTTACCTATTCGATTTAAAAAGTAGTTAATATTAAAGAAGAAATTAAAAGCTGTTCAAGTTTTCCGAAACTTTTGTATTATAATGAAAAGGAAAATATCATCTACATTTAAATGTTAAACATTATCACTCAAATTATAACTAAACAACATATTTAATAAGCAGAATGGCAGTTTATTTTCTTATGCGAAAGAAATTTTATGTTCAACAACTTTCATTTACTATAAACACAGATGTCGGAATAATTCAACTGCTGATCTTGAGCATATTTGTGTAAATGTAACAATGAATTATTATGGCAAAAATTAAACCCGCAGTACAAAAAAAGAGTGATTCATTTTTTTCATTTTTAAAACTTTATACATTCAAAAGTATTTCCCTAGAAATGTCATAGGGATATAACTTCAAACGTGCCGAGATCTCTGATCCTCTTCTACAAAAGTTTTATAAATTCCTTTTTTCCGCGGAATGTTCGTTTCAGATGGTAAGCAGTTTTGTTCCCCATATTTTGCAGCGTCATACCATCAGTGTACATTTATGCAGCATTGATCTGTTTCCGTAACATTTTGCATTTTTTAGGAAGAACATAAGCAAGATTATAAATGGAACTACCCAAAGGAAGAAATCACAAAATAAGTATTTGGTGGGAAATGAACACAAAATAAATCCATCTTTATCAACAATACCAAACATTCATGGGGAAAGTTTACCATTGAAGTGAAGGCGAATATTTTAATGAGAAAATGCTTTATCTTGTTAGAAGAGAAGACAAAATTTCTGGGCTCACGAATCGGATGCTGAAATATACCCAGATAATTTGCAGCGTTTCAATCTTCTGACAGAAGAAAAATTTCACTTACACCGTTATCTGGGAAAGTGAGCTAGAAAACAGTCAGCCGTGGCTGATCTTTACAACTTAGTGGGTTGGTGACTCTTCAGGTATCGCTCTTATATGTATTACTTTTGAATATGTTGCTGTTTTTATAAAAAAAAATGAATCTCTTTTATTGACGTTCAGTACTATGATTATAAAAGATTCATTTGTTGCCATGCCACTATCAATGTAATTTTGGTTAATAGTACTGTTCAAAAACATTCGATTTGGTAAATATTAATTTCGTTCAGTTTTCTTGTATAATTTTTCCTTATATTTATTTTTCTTGCCATTTTATTAAATCGTTTGATGATAAAGGAATAAATTTAATTATATTCGACAACTCAAATGAAAACTTTTCACATCTTTTCAGACAGGCGAATGCAAGTTTTCCAAGGAATCTATAGCTGTGAACGTAACAGGGTATATAGAGATCCCCTACGGAGACGAGCACGCCCTCTTGATGGCAGTGGCCCTCATCGGACCAGTGGCAGCGGGTGTTGATGGCTCCCGTAAACGATTTCGCAGTTACAAGTGAGTTATGAGCCAGCTCCTTATATTCATCCAAAACTTGGTTTTAATTTAATTTATATGATTCCTTTTCACTCACTGACTATAATTCGGCTCTTTAAGAGGATTTTAAGAGGATTCACCACAAACTTTTACTCCCAAGAATTGAAATCCAAAGCATCAGAAAAAGCATTAGTTTTGTATTTATATTCGCTTGTTACGACTACTCGAAATTTTAAAAATGCAAATGGCAAAATATCAAAATTAAGGTTACACTTAATTAAGGTTGAGATTCCAGATTATTGAAAATAAACGTAAAACATGTTTTTAGTTAAAAATAAATTGAAATTTAAAAAATCAAAAGTGCATGATATATTAATTTTTTAATTTAATTATAATATAAATATTATTAATATTAAATCTATATAATGAAAATATTATTATACTACCTATATAAAATGATATGTACAGTTAATTATTAAAAACTAAACCAAAGATTTAACTGTATGTATTTTATATACAGTTATATCTTTGGTTTAATTGCATGTTCAATTGCTTATTATTGTATACTAAAGTTCAGTTTATGCATTGTGCATACAATTAATAAATTACCTATTCCTAAAAATGTATTAATATATAATTTCAAAACTCTAAGATAAATTTTCAACTTTAATTAAAACACTTATACAAATTCCCTTAATTACACTTTCGACTATAATAGATCTCGCTCTATATCATTTAACTCATGAAATAAATTAAAATAAGGCTCTGGAGTTCTATTAAGTAGATACGGGCCGTTACATATGTTATGGAAAGACAATACTTATTTCCATTTAGAAGGTCTTGTGAATATATAACCGCCACACACGTGATTTCACCAAATCGTATCCTCTGCATTCTTCAGATATCACAGCTTAGTATGGAATCACTTCGCGTTTCATCTTAGACTTTTCTTCTTCTTAGAATTTGCAATGGATGGGTTTCTTCTGTGTGTAGTCGCAATTGAGCAATGCAGCAGACTTTTTAGAATCATGCTTTTGTAACATTCAAGCAGAAGTGTTGACTGATCAACACAACATAAATACAAAATGTATGAAGAACTCATAAAACATAACGCAAAGAATATGACACCATCAAAATTTTTAGATGAGCTTATTGTCGCAGGATTTCCCCTTTTGCCTGGCCGGGAAGATCACCAAATTTGAATGCTAGTGATTTCTAACTAGATAGTTATTAAGAATCAGTTTATCGAGGACGTATTTTATTAATGAAGACTTCAAAACTATCATCATCCATTATGTCTCTGTTATTCTTATTGATACATTACATGATAATGCGGTAGTACATTTTTAGAGCATTGGTGCTCAGCAGGTTAAGCGTATATAAAATCATTAAACCTTTTTCCGTTAAAAAAGCGAATAATCTTTCTACTTCTCTGACAAGAATACTCTCTTAATTAATAACAACAAAAATAGAAATAAAGATGATAAAAATATTAATTCATCTAAATAAAATCATATTGTGTTTGCTCACTAAATGTTTGCCCGTAAATGAGCTGAGAATGGTAACATAAAAAGTCCAGGAAAACTCTTAATATGATGGTGGTCTCAGCCTAACTTAAAAAATAAAAACTAAGCTTCCGTTCGTAATTTTGATGCCAATGTTTGTAATTAGTTTAAATCATGATATGCTGTAATTTGAATTGCTTATGAAATTGCTTTTGTTGCCATACAATATTCTGCACATTTCTCGTTTTAAGGACGTAAAAATAACATTGTAAAATTATTCAAATTCTCTTTCATACTTTATTTTTGACATGAATTATTATAAACAATAAATTTTTAACTTTAAACTTTTATTAGCATATATAAAATTTATATTATAATTAAATTATTTTTATAGAGATACAGTATTATATAAAAAAGTAAAGGCATTTATAAAGAAGTGAAAAACTACTTGTGTATCTGATAAAATGTTCAAATTTTTAAGACGCTTGTAAATATGTTCATATGAAATGTAAGTATATTAAAATAACTCTCATTGCAATTATTATTGTCTTAATATGCATTTATGAGATCTAATTAAATTTTGAAAGTAAATCATGTACTTTATCATGTATCATGTACTTTATCATGTACCATTATTTACTTTCAAAATTCATTAGTTATTTTATTTCATTATTATATTTAAAATAAATTTTTTAATAACTTTTATTTGGAATCAAATGTTATGATCAAAAACATAGCTATCAACTAAAAATTTTCAAAAAAAAAATAATAATAATTTTAATCCTTCAGGATGACAATTTTTTTCAATGATAAGATAGTTAATATATGAAATGAAATAAAAAGTTATCTTGATATTTAAGAATTTAAATATACTGATTCTACAAATATAGGGAGCCTGTGTAAAAGTCATTTTCTCTCCTTCAGATATAATTAAAAAAATTTCCACTCGACATTTTTTTATGGTGTACAAAATTTTTCGTAGTAAATGAAATAAGTGCTACGCATTTCCACTATGAATATAATTCCTCTTCTTCGATCATTTTAGACGTGTTTGACTCAAAAGGGGAATATTTGTCAGTAGGAGATTAACAAACAGAATTTAACCTCTGAAAGAGAGAATATAATTAAAGCAGCACAAATATACATATATAAACAAAAAAGCCACAGTAACGGTGCTGCCGTCCAATAATTGCTTATAATGTGATTTTTTGAAATTCTGTCTTCTAATAGATTGAAAATCTATGCTTTACTGGAAAGGTGGTCCTCAATTGATTTGACCGTAGTTGTATCCACTGTATCACTATCATATACGTTGTTAATTTAACATTTATAAGTTTCCCAGAAATTACATTAGTTTCGAATTTGTTATCACGATCATTGCTTTTGTCAATAGGTATAATCAGTAAGATAAATCGATTCTTTTGCTGTCTTTCCATTGTTGGTAAATTTATGTTAACAATGGGAGCATTTTAACATTTCCTAGATACTCTAGAAATTAGATAAATATCTATTTTGACATTCCGATATTTTGTTGGCTCCTTCATACTACACAAAAATTTTACGCATATTCTTCACAACTATTATTAAAAATAATAAGATATTGTCGAAGTAATCACAAAAATTGAGACCATGATTATTTCCTATGTGCATCTTTGTTTCTTTGAGATCGCAAATTGAGTTAATCTTCATTCCACATGAGAATATTATTTTCTTGTGGGTAAGGTGCATAACATTATACGGAAGCTATTATGTTTGAAAAAGAACAATCATTTTGTTATCAAACTTTCAATAATTCACTCAACAACAATTGAGAAAAGGAATCGTTGTTGATGTCAAAAGATATCAAACACTGCTAATTTCAGAATGGTTTCAAACGACATTTTTTTAACGTTTTTATAGGAAAATGCACTTTGTTTTTCAAAAACTTTTTGATAAGATCTCAACATAAGCTTCTGATAAAATTTAAATATTTAAATTTTTACGAATTTATTTATCTTAAACACAATATAGTGTATAGGAAAATTAGCCAAAAATCTATAAATTTAATTTTTTATTGATGAGGTTCAAAATAACTTCATTTTGTTATATTTTTTCTTTATGTAAAAAAGTAGTATATTCTAAACTATGTATAATAAGTTTGAAATCATGGGATAAATGTTTCGTTTCTTACGAATCTTGTGAAATAGGAAATTTCCCTTATCGTGAAAAATAAACATTGTGTATTATCAACTAATTTATTTATATTTTTAATATAGACATTTGCTTCTCATATTCTACAATGAATTCTTATAATGCTATAGTAATGTATCACAATTACGAAACATACATTATAGAATGGTATTATGATATATTTCTTTTATTCGTTGAATTTTCGCAGTAAAATTTTAACGAATAAATTCATATATTGCGCAGTACATTTCAATTGTTAATGAGATATTTCTAATACTAGAAATAAATTCTTTTATTTTGATAAAGTAATAATCGCCTATTCAGTCATTTGAGCAATGATTAAAATAACTATAGCATAATTTAATCAAATAACTTTTTATTTTTAGAACTGTTGGATGGAAATTATTAATTGAACAGTCCTCAAACACTGTGTAATGGATCGCTTTATACAACTTTTTCGCATGACTAAATGTATAAATCTATATTTTAAGTAATATTAACAAATAAAATTCAAAGTTTCTAGATAAAAAATGTGCTATTGATTTTAATTTGGTTAAAATTTCATGACAGAAATATTTATGTATATCTTTTTTAAAATAAAATATGTATTTAAAAATTAATTTTATCAAAAAAATAATAAAATAAAAATTATCAAGCTGCAGTTTGTAATTGAAAATCGAAATGGGAATAAAAATATAATGAAATATAATAAAAAACATTTTTTGTTATTCCTTTCCTTGAAATATAGTTTTCACTATTTTTTCAAATAAACCCTCACATATTTAAATCACACGTGGCTGTTTAGCTAGTGAGGCCCCGATTTTGTGCCAGCCTGTCAGATCTGAGAGCTGAACATAAAGCATTACAGAGAAGGTAAATTCCTCTTTCAAAGGGCTGGGGATAGCTTATTCTCTCTATTCTCTCACCGAATGTTTTTCCCGAGTGAAGGGATTAATAACTATAGTTTAATGATTCATTGAGAAACTCATGCAGGTTAATCAGACTTTTCAAAACAAGTTATTTTGAACCTTAAGAATTTGACTACCAAACATAATGAATGCTTTTATTAATCGTTCACTGAATCATCTTCCTTTTTAGAAACTATATTTGAAATCAGTTGTGAAAGTTCAGCGAATTTGTAAGAAAACTGCTTCCCTATATATGCTTACTTGCATGAAAATTGCTTGTTGTTTGACTGTCAATCCTTTTTAGAATGTATGATCCTAATTCTCAATAGGAGTGGTATCTACGATGATCCCTTATGCAACAACGTGACGCTGAGCCACGCCGTCACCATCGTCGGCTACGGGACGGAAGAAGGCAAAGATTATTGGCTGGTTAAAAACAGGTAAGTCTCCTTTAATATTTGATTAGAAATAGATTCATATTTTACTACAGGGATCGGCATGAATCATTATTAAAGTCTTTCAAAAGCAACGAATGCTACCTTTAAAAAGAAAATTTCAAACATGTGCTTTTAAAATCATGAAGTAATTATGAATCTTTACATGTTGTTTTCTTCCGATAAAGTTTCATCCTTACATTGTATAGATAATCATATAAAAACTGTTCCATTTTTAAAATTACGGTCTAACTTTAAAGTGTGTGAATTTCTTGCTCAACTCTAATTCACTTCAATATTTATCGTAAATTGAAAAAACTTCTATACAGAAATGTCAAATTGGTTAATGTTAATAAATAATGCGTCTTTTAGTTAAGGAAGTCAGTAAGAAAGGTTATATCAATTCTGTAGTCAGGTCATTATTTTTCATATTTTATGACACATTTTCTGTTTTTGGCTTACAAACAATATATTCCTGAAATATCATAAGTATACATTCATGTGACCTTGCCCTCTTGGTTACGCAATGGAAATATTGGGCTGAAGATTTGCAGTGACACCTATTGATGAGATGTGACAAGTCTTTTTTACAGAAAAACCTGATAAATGTCTTATTTAGAAGACATAAGACCAAAAAGAAAACTTTTATTGCTCTTAAGATTCTGAGAGTAATTTAATTTTGAAAGAAAGCTTTACGCGTTGATAACCACTTACGAATACAATAAATAAAATATAATACCATATGAAGCATTCAAATGAAGAAGAGAAAATATATTTTAATCCAACACAGAAGAGCATTAATTTATACGTATTTAACTTAAATTAAATGTTTTACTTCTGAAATATTTTCTTTCTAATAACACCGTTTAAAGAAATAATTTGATAAAAATCTTTGCATCACCTGAAAATGTTATTACTACCTTAATAATGCTCGCTAATGGTAATGAATAAAAAATAATGCTGGTATAGGCAAAATACAACCTCATTAACTCAGTGTAATTGGCCCATATATCAAATTAAACCCTTGCTGAAAATAATTGGAGCAGGCGCTGTTTCCACGCGATTAATTTTCGAAAATGGTTCATTAGAGAATCACTTAGAAAAACACACACTCAAATTAACTTTATAAATTGAGATATAGGAGTGCATGTTTTAGATTTTTATTGATTTTGAAAATGATTAACGTTTTCAAATGAAAATTATTTCAAGTATCATTTTAATTAAAAAAAATTTATATAATTTTACTGAATTATATATTGTTTAATGTTCTTTATGTCTTGAGTTCATTTAACCTTAAATGTTGATGAAATTATAAAGAGTTAGAATAAGCATAATTTTTAATTTTGCTAACTATTTAAACTTTTAAAGTTTACCATCTTTTGAATTAATGACTGGATTTAATTATTTTGTGACGAATAACTACAATACCATAAAATAATAATACAGTTGCCCATTAAAATTGAAACTCGAGGGAATCTTAGAAATATCAAAATAACGTAAAGGAAAGGAATGAATTATAAATATGGTTATCCTATCATTATATACATTTAGATAACGTTATCATTTCATTTGGATTACGCGAAATTACATTTGGATAAGTTTGTTATTTCATTTAAACATCGTTATCATTACACTTGGACAACAATAAACCAAATCTACATAAAATTTGCTCAGTAGATTTCTCTTTCAGAAGTCAATTTGTGGTCGGAGTTATGTCAGGATATCATGCCATGCCATGAATATTAAGAAGAAATGCTTATTAGTACGTATTGGATTTCAATAGAGTAAATATTTGTATCTAAAGCTTGCTGAGGGTCATACTGCAGAGTATGAAGTACCTCAACCTGCCTCGAGAGGACTGGTATATTAAGAGGCCAGCTTACAAAACTAAACTGCATGAAGGACCATTATTCAAGAAATAGGTTTGTTTGCAGCATGTCCAATAAAGCTCGGTGCAATGATATTTTGTCACAACGTTCTGTGAATGAGGGTCTAAATCTATGAACCACGATACTATGTTTTCACACTGAATACGCTTCACAATTGTGATCATTTCACGATTATTAGAAAATTGTAAAGTGGTGTCAGAGATTTAAAGAAAAACAATTATTTTAGCTAAAAATACCATATCATGTTATTCTTAAAACTAAGGATGCCAAATATGTAGATACTGAAACTCCAATCATCTTCCTCGATATGGAAAGATTTAAAATATTTTGTATTTAGAGTGAAATTTCTACGGGAATGGTCTGAGAGGCTATATTTACATCTCTGCTGATGCATCTGGTACCTCTGACATTAGTACCTCATGCATCTCTGCTGATGCATGAGGTATTAATGTCATTTTGGTAGTACCTCCACCCCTGAGACTTGTTCTACTTTCAAACCTTCTTAGCTACAGTGAGTAAATAATATGTGATAATAGATGCCTGTTTTCTACTATTTGGTTCACCGACTAACTTGTTCTTCTCAGTGATATCAACATATATTTGATGTACTTGAATGATTCTTGAAAGAGCTTCAATCTTCTATTTCTTTTTATTTTCAATATTGAACATTTCCTCCGATGCAGAAAAACAAAAAGATTATTCTAATTGATAAAGATACGAAATCAATATCGATCATTTTAATTTCTTGCTTTATCTATTCCAGAATTCAATGCACTGTAAATATTTTCATAACTTGGTGCACTGCGACTATTTTGAAATTTACATATTTTTATGATTCTAATTCCTATTTCTTAATTTTCATGTTATATATTTACTATTTTTCAATGCAATGTGTATGTGTATAGGGTAACTAGCAAAATTTTGAGAAAAAGTTCAATTTTGAATTATAAATACAATATTGGCTACAACATTCGAACAACTGAATTTAAATTTATGTCATTAAAGAACTTTTTTCCAATATTTTTATATTTCATTCTACTTAGAGAATTTAAATCAGATCTTCTTATTCATTGTATTGAGTGAGAAAATCTCTACAAAGACATGTACAGACAATCTAGATTCATAAAGATGAGATCTTAGGGTGTTTTTACCCACTATAATTAATGCGTTCTTATTCATTGTGATACCGAACATCCCTACATAATGAAAATATGTTCATATCTTTAAAAATTTGTCCCGGACAACTCTTATCATTTGACATTGATCTAAATGAACACTTTCAGTAGCATACCAGAAGTAAAATAGAGGAACAAAACATTCTTTAAGTATAGAACTCCTTTCGTGTCTCCTCAAAATTGGGGAGAATCATTTTGTCCATCTCAGAAACATTTGTTAATTTTATGCCCAAATGGTATGATGCAAAAAGAAGTGAAGTTAAATATTGCAATATTTTTATAATTGAGATGTTGAATTGCACTGAATGTTGAAAAGAAAACTTATCTTTATCGTTAATCTTTATCAAGATCCGTGTTTTTAATACGTACCGTGTAGAATGGCTAATATTACATATCACACACTTTTATAATTTTTTAACTTTATTTACAGAAAAAGTTAGAACAGCAGAACATCTCAGTTCAAACTGTACACTAACTTCTATACATAAAATATTATGTATGTTTTCATTAAATATTGGGTTGTTCAGGAAGTAATTTATTTTTGGCTACATAGATCAGCTTTTTGCTAGTAAAAACCTTCTACTTTATGACTGTGGAATCGTGCTATTACCAGAAAGATGGTGAAAGCTATTGGACTAGAATGAACAATGTACAATGCAATACAATATTTATTTGTTGCATATTTTTAATTTCATGAAAAACGAAATGACTTTCTGAACAACCCAATATTTATTACTAGATCAAAACCCAAATAAAGAAAACAAAATTATTTTTACTCTTAGATGAAAATTCAGGGTATCAACCTTAAAAATAAGGAATAAATAAAATGTGCTAGAATATTGGATCTGTTTTCTTAATAATATGTGTCCAGTTTTTTATTCACAAGTATTAAAAAATATTATTCAATTAAGTATTTTGTATATCGTTGTTACTTTTAAAAATACAAGAATTATTCTATAATTAATATTATGTGCTTATGAGCCCAGAAAAATTTCGTTTTTACTGATTATAGAATTTTATTTCACTTGACGGTATTAGAATTGTGCCGTCATCACAGATTTGATTTCACGAAAGTCTAAGATGCGAATGTAAAAGTAAAAAATAACTAATTAAACACTCATCATTTCCTAAAAAAAATTTAAAAAAAAAATTATGATATTTTTCATATTATTTTATGCTTTTATTTATAAAAACTTTGAAAGTTGTCAAAACATTTTTCAATATAATAATTTTATTATCGAACCTATTCTCGTAATTTCTCGAAGCAATTCAACAAAAACATATTTATTTTAATAATATTCCAATCACACTTTTTTAATTTACTACACATGCATCGATAACAAATGAAAAGTTTGATGAAACTTTCTTTTGCAGTTGGGGTAAAGACTGGGGACAAAATGGCTTCGGGAAAATGGTCCGGAATAAGAACAATCAGTGTGGCTTGGCGAGTAACGCACTCTTTCCTACCTTGGGTCAAGATAAGAACGGGACCCCGTTGCTGACAGGTCACAGAGCTCACAGATAAAACAAATTGCCCTTTGATAGAACAATGTAACACCAGTTTTTGCTAAATACAATTTTGTTGCTTACTTATCTTTTTTTTCTGTGTTATATATTCTTAAACAAATATATTTTTATATTATATTTACTTTGTATTTAATTCATTGGCATATTTAATTGAGCAGCATTATATTTACACTCGCCCACACATATTAGTTTCAAAGGTAATATAATAACACTGATACTGCTATTTTAATCAAGTTCAAGAGTATATCATAACTGTAAATTTTAACGATATTCTTCGAAATGGAAACTTCTTAATTTAAAAGTATATTTAATGTACATCTAAAATATGATTTTTATCTCAAATCGCTTTACTTGAATCGCATATTTTCAGTATGAGTTTTATATATGTGTTAGTTTAATCGTTTAAAATTGAAACTTCCTTAATTCTTTTAATATTGGTTGTAGCAAGAAATTGTAAAAACTTTTATTGCCAACGTAACATATAAACAATCTATTACGTTTTCCTCTTACTGTAGAAAACTGGGTCGAAATTTTCAAAGATGCATAGAAAATGTATAAAGAAGAGGAAAAGCTGACATTTTGAGTGTCATACGATTAGTCATGTATTTATCATGGCATTCATTACAAATTTCACCAAGAGAAAAACCATGTTCCTCAGTGTGTTTCTTCATTGAGGGATGAAATCGTTTCAAACAGCAAATGTGAACCTTTGGGAAGAAGAGGATTTCGATGTTAGTGATCAATAACAAAGAAATATTCTACTGTAAGGTAAGTATGAAATGAAACTGCCTATCAAAATTTAGCTCCGGCTCAAAAGGATCTTTCTAAACAATTAAGAATATTATAGAAAGCATTTATTATTAATGGAAAAGAATCAGAAGTCAAGAAGATGGATGCGACAGGCATAAATATGAGAGAAATACGTCCATCGACTTAATTATATAGGCTAAATCAAATATACTTATATATTGTATGTGCTCACATAGACAGTTATTAGAAAAGGGAGAAGCAAAAAATTATAAATTATTTTATTGACTATTGCAATTCTACCACACAATTATATTTTCAATGTAAATACAATCAGTTGAAGATTTTAGGATATTATAACTGCCATATTTCCAACAATAGATTTCAACTAAATTTTCTCAGGTAATTATAGTACAAAACTAAATATATTTTTTAGCTGCATCGCTAAAGTTACGGAAACTTTTTGAATAGGTTCTAGACTGAATTTCAGCAGAGTAGAAAAAGAGGTAAGAAGCTCTTTTACGATCAAAATTAATGATTCTACTGGATATTATCATTGCACACGAAAGACACATTTCAGATCGATCGAAGCAAAAACTACATGAAGAAAATTATAAAATAGTAATTATTCGTAGCGGCTTTGGAAACTTGTTGCATCAATTTTATCATGATCAATGTCGAGGCTAGAGACTATTTCAAAGTTGATCAAGTTGTAATCTGAATAAAATAGGGTAGTTTTTTAAAACAATTGAAAAAATAATAGTTTTCAATAATCTTCATGGGATCTCTTTGTGATAGAGATCAAAGATAAAGAAATAAATGTAGTGATGAAATAAAATCATTGGAAAAGATTGTGCTTCCTTATTTGCAAACAAGTTAAGTCTATTAGTTTTAAAATAGAACTGAAGTACCTTTTATGGTTTTATTAAATTAAACCCACAAGATGCATGTAAAGTTAGTTTGAAATTGGAGACTTATGATTCAAGCAAAGGATCTTGATTATAAGACGATCTATGCTTTTTCAAACCATAATTTAGTAAAATATGTAAGTAAGGCTAATTTAGGAAAATATGTATTCGTGAAAACGAAGAATCCATTAAAAATAAAAGCATTCTTTCACAATCTTCTTTCTATTCTTACAGTGTTTCTTGTAATTGTAGTATTTCTTGAAATGCTGTGATTAAATCTTTCTGTTATGAGGATTATATGAAAGTTTCCGCGAAGTAATCTATATTTCTCTCATACCATTAAATTTTCGAAATCTTTTTCAAAACACTCTCCACATGTTTCATGACTCGAACGATAATTCTGCAATAGTCTTAAAGTTCTACAGCACAATACTTTCAGAAACAATATCACTGATTTCTAGAAGTATATTCATTGCTTGAATGTGAAAGTGAAGCTTCATAATCGCATGCATAGAAAAATACATAAATTTTTAGGAAGTTGCTAATCACTGAATTATACAAGTGATGCGAAATCTAAGAAAGATTAAGCGGTGTTTACCGAGAAGAAACTTACAAATCAGGAGCAGTAGTTTTGTTCTTAAACAATTTTTCCGAAACTACAGCCAACATTCTGCATTAAAAATTCCAAGAGCCAAATATGGAGACATTTTCAATAGAGGGATATGATAATAGAGTTAAGAAGAACAATTTGTGTTAGTGCATTAAATTTAAATGGAGGCAACTGCACGCGTTCGCTGTGCACCGGCTTGGTCAAACATGATTAAAAAAAGAATGTATCCCGATCCAAATAGGGCAATGCTGCCAGAAATATGTTAGTAAACATGAAAAAATACATCCATAAGTTTGCACTGACGACACCGTCGATCATTTCCATCTAGAAAACAGAAGCCGCCTCCATAGGCAGTGGTGTTGAAAGTGAAGCATATTTGATTCAAAGTAGAATGACACAGTTTTATAGATGAGTAACTGCTTAAAAAGCTACAACCATACGGTACGTGTCTCGTGGCAATCACGTGTTAGTTATATCCCATGATAGTTGTTGCATTAGCATGCTTCTCTGTACCTAGCCCTGAGTTGGGCTCTACCAGAATATCCCTTGATATTAGCAATCACGTTATCTGGCCAAAACTATTAAATATTATCCACATAACAACCTTTCATCATGAGCTTGGGCCACATCTCCTAAGGTTGCCGATCTCAGTTAATTCACATTGTTGGCAGAATAGTACTTTAATGATTCATAAACAAAGTGTTCATTGCAGTAACACTATCCGTTCTTCAAAAGATACTAATGGATATTTACCAGCAGAACAACGCCAGACGGCATATACCATGAATCAACCAATCTATTCTGCAAATTATCCAGTTTCCTCCCTGGATATTCCGCCAATTGAAAATATTTGAGATGTGACTGAATGTCATTTTCATAGGTTACAATAATCGTGATCAGAAGATGAACTGTAATAAATGATTTAGGGATAAGGGACATCTGCCCCTCAAGTGACAATCTGCACACTCCTTAAATCATTACTTAGAAGTATTGCTGAAAATATAGCAACAAAATGCAGCTCAAGAAAATACTGAAAAACAAATTACAGTCGCATTATTTATAAGTTTATCATATCAAAATCAACATCATTTAACATTTGTGTCTCTTTTTCCAATTATAATTACTTTCTGCTCATGCGTTTTAGGTGCTGCTTCGCATTCATGGCGTTCTATAACATGAAAATTACTATGTTCTTAAAGAGTTGATCACTTCATTCGAACATACAAAGCGCGACGGTTTATTAAGTCCGTATATAATACAGATACAGGCTGTCGTAAACATGCCACAATAGCATAAACCAACATATGTATGCAAGAATAAGTTTTTCGCAATTCTGGTTACTCAGTTATCTTCTAATATTTTATTATATTCTTATTATAAACTACATATTACAGTTCTTAAGGCAAATACTGGTATGCAATAAGTAATTTAATTGGTGAAGAGTAAATATGTCAAATTTATGTATAATTTCAATATATATTTTCTGATTACCAGATTGATAAATGTGCATACAGTAGGAATGTCTCTGACTCTAGTGTTTTACATAAAAATTTACAGTTACTATAGTTAAGAACCTTTCTTCATAGCGTACATTTATCTCGATGCTGAATTCTGGTTTATAGAAACATTTTTGAGCAGAAGAAAAAAACATTTCATGATTAAAGATAAAGATTAATAGTTAAATGCATATGAATAAAACATCGAAAATATACCTATGTTAAACTACATTACTTTGTTATAAAAAGGTAATAATTAATAATTAAACAACTATGTTATAAAAAGGTAATAGCACAGGTGTATATAAAAAAAGGTTATAAGTGCAATAAGAAACTTTTCATTAAAATAAACAAAAATGCAGATAATTAACATTTATAGTTACCAATCACTTTTCTTTATAACCACTAACTATATTTATAATCTATTAATGCCTATTTCTTAAACACAACAAATATATTTCAAGCATGTCAGAAATCCCATTGAGTCATTTATCTTCAGTTGTTCCCAAATCACAGTTTTAAGAAAATGTCCCAGATAAGTAATTTAGTATAGATATCAGTCATCGTGGCCTAAAATTAAAACAGCTCTTTTCGGAATAGAAAATCCCGAGTTTCAGATTAGCCATTATTTTTGTTTCAAGAGAATATTGGTGTTTCGTTTTACGTTCTCTGTATGCAGACTCGTCTAGGTGAGATTTATGATGTTTCCTAGATTTTCTTTTTCGGGATTTGTGAATGTGGTATACGGTTCATAAAAATTCTCTCCAGAAGGCACTGATACGCAGTAAGTGTTAAATAAATATTATTATAATTTTCAGCTGTTATGTTTTTTAAACGAAGCTAAAATCAATTTTGGAGATATAACTAGGAATTAGTAAAAGTTCTTGTTTGATCCCAACCACTGTTTAACAATGTAGAAATTATGATTCATGTTTTTGTTCTCTGTATGCACGTCAATCATGATGGGTAATTGAGTGAGAAGAAGTGGAAAGTAATTATGCGTGAAGAGTCATTCCTTAAAATAAAACGTGAAAGACTTTTAAATGCATTATAATAGCCTTATAACTAATTATTAAACAACTATGTTATATAAAGGTGATTTTTGGTAAAAATAATACTAATAATCCCGGCTATAAAGTATTTGATGTCTGGGGATTTCTTACCCAAATTTTTATAGAAATATTTAACTTTAGAGCTATATAACATTTAATTGTTATTTACAAATGTAGGTGTATTTTTTCCAATAAGAAAACGAAGCACTGATCACTTTCTTAAATGCAACCAAGATCACTTTCCTAAATGTCCCACCATTTAAACCATATCGACGCATCTTCAAATTTTAATATTTATCTGCCCTGCTTATACGGAAAAAAAAGTATTGTCATTCTTCTAGGGAAAAATATATCTACAATAACAATAAAGCTTAAAATTCTTTTTCTTACAGTGTTCTTTAGGTTTCCTTGCAGTTATTGAAGAAACTGAGTTAAGAATTTTATTCATAACTGTGCAAAATACACTGCTGTTCATTAAAATTACTATACCATGAAAGAAAACAAATAAAAGAAAAATATTTATTATGTGTAAACATTATGATATGAAAAAAAATGGTTAAAATTTTCAAGCAGTCTGGGAATATAGAAAAATGCGAACTTTGTAGAAAGAGAGAAAGGCGTCGCCTCTGGTACGTGAAATGGCCCTCATCCGATTTAACATAAAGTCGAACTGGCTTCGGTTGACAGAAATGGTCAATTTATTCCATGGAGTTTCAGATCCAGCTTTATTAATTGGATAGGGGTGATGTGGCCAGCTTCTCAGTATCGAAAATTAAATTTTTTCAATTAGTATCAGGTCTGATGACCTTGCAAGAGAGGACAATAATCGAATGCCAACTACATCGAGAATGGTCAGAAAAGATCGTGCAACATGTACACTTATCTTACCTTGTTGAAAGTAGGCGTTTCATATGCCCCAAAAATAGGGCATAACCAATGGTCTTAAGATATCGGAAATGTACCTATCACTCTTCAAATTACTGTCGATCAGGTAAAGAGACGAGAGTATAATGTACCCTATGGCCTCCTGTAGAATCCTATGTAAACAAAACTCTTACGTCGATATCGAAAGCAACCACGAGATGAGAGTTCTCGCCGGAATATTTAAAGAGATATATGGCCATCAGAATACGACATGAAGAAATCCGGAATTTACATGAAAAGACATCATCGACTGTATCAAGCCTTGTCATTGAATGCATCAGAATCGCTGTTTCTGTGATGCATTTTCAAGAAAAGCTGAGGCTCTTAATCCATGTTACCCTAAACGCCATCGGAGCATACGAAAAGATAGTGGGCGTGTTATAAAGAAGTCTATTTCCTGACAAGTATCCCTTGATGTTATTGTACGGATTTCGCTAATCCGACTCCACACTACATTGATCCTCATTGCCGTCAGTCATGGAAGGGTCATGAGATCTTTTATGCCGTTTAGCATGGTCCCCAGCAAATCAAAGATTTCATATTTAGATAATATTGGTTGTATTCCTATCCGTGATATTGACGACATCACTGAATGTACGTAACTTTCTCACTCTCGGTAGGTAAAGATCCTGCCTCCATCGAATTCCGACATTTATTAGTAAGTATTTATTTTTCTTATTAGGAGCATAACGCCAATTCTAAAAAAAACTAACAAATTGATTTTTCAATGAGAAATCCATCGCTTTTTATCACATTGTTTCAGAAGTCGCTCGTCACTCGTGCAAGAGTGCGTTGAAATGCTAATCATCAGAATATTCTAACTGTTCTTCTTTTCACTACATATGATGATTTATTCTTAGTGTTTAAGGGCTAACAGCACCGATCGTTCGCTTATCCCACGCTTCATTTCATTAGCAAAAGAACATTTTCTGCTAAAATCACAAAATTGCTTGGACGTTTTGTGCCTTGCAGAACATTGAGGAGTCTATTCTACAATCATTGGTAAATAAAATCCCTTATTATTAATTTAAACTACTGCAATATTTATCATGTTGAAATAAACATTTTATATATATATATATATCAATATTTAGTAACATTTGAAATAAATATTTTTAATGCTGCCTTTGACACTATAGTTTCAATTGTAACTCATTATTCATATGAAAAGTAAAATATTCTCTAATAGATTTATGATAACATAAGCATGATCTTAAACGAAGTGTGGACACTTCTTTAACATATAATCATTTTAGAATTTATTTAAAAATTTTCTGAGCACTTTAAAATTATTTCTGTTTTACATTAATCCAATCACATCTTACGTTGTTAGGTTAATCCAACTTACAATAAGTAGAGACTTATTTTCATATTTACAAACAGTTTATGACTTTGTAAAATCAATAATTAAAAATTAGAACAAACAAAATCTTAACTCAATTTTATCTCTGCATATAAACAATAGAATAAAAAACATTTTATTCACAAGCAAACTGTCTTTGTTCGTATAAAGAAAATAAATATCTTGAGATCAATCACAAAATATGTGATTAAATATGAATAATACGTAAACATGATATACCGTTTTGAAATAAATATTTTAATCGTCCTCAATAATTAATATTTTATTCAATGAGCAGTTAAAATTTATTCGCAAAAATATTTTCTACAATTTTTTTTCATCTCTTGTTCGAAAATATACAACAACAGAATACAAATTGGCATTTAAATAATATATTTGTGAAATAATTATAATTCATATTTTTAATGCAAACAAACTTAAATAGCATTAATTCCTTTTAATATTGTGAAACTGTGTATTTTAGTGAGAAAATCAATGTAATTCCTAAATTAAATGAAGACATTAAATGATACTTTATTTCGCAAGACTATCTTAATATATAATACTTTAAACTGCAAAAATAGTATTCATTTAGTACACGGAAAAACAATATAATATAACATAAAACGCAGTAAAATTTAAGTATGTCATATTTACTTAAAGCAAGTTATGGTACTCAAATTTAATCTTTATTTGTAGACCTAGAGCTATTAAGTGCAATTTTGTAATATTGAATTTGATTTTAAAATTGCTACACACATTTTGTCATTCGTTTTTATCCTAATAATATTTATGATGCAAAAACAAAAGATTACTATTTTTAATACGTATATTTTCCCATCTTAAAACAAATCATTAGTATAATAAGCATTTTTAGTAATTAACATTAATATTAATTTCTTTTTTGATCCTGCAATTACATGAAATTATTTTATAATCAAAAGAAATATGCAGTGAGCAAGATCTTTCATATTAAACAGAAATCATAATTGAAACAAAGACAATGAAGATAAAGAACACATCATTTAACTAATAAAAAACTCTAAATATTTAAATGAAAGTGGACGAATGTAATATATTCTTCTTAAGACAATGTGATTTACGTTATTCATTCATAGCAATAAAAGAGTAATCTAAATTTATAAATAAATATTATTTTTTTAAATAATGAAGGTATATATTATATTTATTTATATATCAAAAAAAATGTTATTTTGCAAAAGCGACAGAGATTTAAAATTTGTATTATTTATTAATCATATTGTCTCTGGAAGCCAAAATTATTGTAACTTTTATACGCTTCTCTAAAACGTTAAGTATAGAAAAATATCTAAATGAAAAAGCAGTGTATAAAATTAATTCCTTATAGCCTTAATTACACAAAACTCAGAAGAAATGGCCAAAAAATTATTCAAATTTCAAGGTAGACGCACCTTACCGAGTTATGCGAATGATGTGAAATGCGCATCTCTCCAACGAACGTAGGGTAAAACATAAGATGAGGAACCGGCAGAGTGGGCAGTATTCGCGCCGTTATTGCTGCTTACAAAATAATCCTTAAAAGTTTTTCCTTGTCTCAATGGACGCCTGTAATTACAGAGAATACCAGGTTATATTCGACGGAGTCTGTTTCAGCAGGCAGACGAGTTTACGAAAGGCATGGTGATCGGACTGAGAAGGGCAAGTTGGTCCTTACGGCAAACAGCAGCTGACAGACATTGAAACGCGTCCACAGTACACTGACTGTTGAGAAGATGGTTGGAACAAGGAGCTGTGGAACATATGTGGGTGCCGGTGCAGTTAGAGTGACGTCAACACACGTGGATCAACGCATGTGATGGGAAGTGGCGGTAGCTCCGCAAAGCACGTCTACCGAATTCTACAGCATGTGCAAGATAACCTGAATCCACCCGATTAGAGCAGAACCATTTGCCGTCGATTGGTTTCTAGTGGCCTTTGTTCATGACATCCATTAAGAAGATTGCTATTGTACCACAGCATAGACTCCAACGTCTGAAAACAAGCCGGATTAGAGAGAAATGGATGACGAATTGGTACAGGATCGTCTTCTCAGATGAGTCACGCTTCTGTTTCTTGAGTGAATCGACGCTATAAGGACAGCCGATGACACTCCCCTACCTTCAGAACAAATCCTTGGTGTTGTATTTTCAATGTCGGGTCGTGTATTTCCTTATAACCTTAATACACACTGTATAGAGAGAGAATTTTCATAAATACATATTTTTAATAAATTCATGATGTAAGGAAAACAATTTTATTATAAATATTGTTAATACAGTTATTCATTTTGATAAAAACCAGAATCTCAAAAAATTGCACTAAATTTAAACAGATCACATTGAAAGCATAAACTTATATACCACTAGAAATTTTTTATCAAAAATAAATAAAAAACAAACACATGGTTTTTTTTTGTGCAGCAGACATTTAATAAACTTTGTTATAACATTTGAAATCTATCCTTCGCAACTCAAAGCTTTTTCATAGGTCCTGCTCAGATAAAAGTTTATGGGCACTTTTCTGTTTTGATAATCGACATAACTGAAAAGAAAATAACTCTTAACATACTGTCATAAATATTCCATTTGCATCATGTATTTCTTAAAAATGTTTGCGTTTTCAAAAACTGCTAAAAATTTAATACAAACATCTTATTTACATTTTATAAACTAAACAATTATCACTATTGATAAAACTTATTAAAACGTCGATGCTAATTTCTGGCGGAAACTGTTTAGCAATTGCATCGGTGATCGATTGGAAACTTTAAACATTATTAGAAACACTAAGTTACAGACGAGATTTTATATACTTAAAAAACATGATCTATTTTTCCTATAGCCTTAATACTGCATTTCCTCTTTATATTTAAAAAAAACCGTAATGTTTTTCCAAGTTATACTTTTTCTAATATTCATTTTTAAATTTCCAAAAAATGTTAATTAATTGAGTGTACCAAATACCGTCAGAAGAATTAAAAACAAACTTGTTATTTGAAATTAAAAATGCATGAGAAATTTTTATTATATATATATCAAGTTTTTTTAAAAAAAAGTAGGAAAATAAAAATATTTTGTTATAAATTTTTATGATAAAGAGTTTATGATGAAATTAACAAATTAACATTAATAATATTATTAATAAATTTTCAAATTTTATACACATTATTTATTATCTCAGTATTGCTACCATTAGATATAATAAAAAATTAAAAATATTTCCAAAACAAATAATATAAATTTTCACCAAATAAAAAAGATTCAGCCATTTCTATTTGTAATAACTATATTAAGACAGAATTCTAAAATCATTTTCACATTCGCATATTATCACTGGTTTTATAAACTTTATTAATGACTCTGAACTCTCTCACAAATAAAGAACAAAAAACAATTCCTTAACTGTATTAACATTAAATTCTATAAAAAATCACCTACTTTTTCGTTATTTGTCCTATTTTATACATTCTACTAACTAATATTTTGGGGACAGGAAATCATAAGAAATGGTTGTTCCTGTCTTTATAGTTCGTTTTAAATAAAACTTTTTATTATGAATAATAATTACTTTACATAAAAGTTTTTAAGAATTAAATTATTTTTTTCATATGCATTTTAATTGTTTCCTAACTTTTTTTCACACTGTTATTGGTGAGACGATAAGTTTTAGTTATCACAATAAAATATTCGATGAATTTTAAAGATTCTTTTTTATTATCATTAGTTTTCATTTTGTGATCTATTAAAAACATAATAATATTCTCTGAGTTTTTACGTTTAACTGCAACTTCTTTTAGATAATGTTATCTACTTCATTCATTTAGCAATAGCTTTTTAACTTGTTTTCTTTAATCTGTTCTTTCTTTAATGATATTCTCAAAGACTCACAATATCTTTTACTAAGTTAATCTTCGATTTTGATTAATTTTAATACTGTGTAAATGCTTCTACGTCTTACACTACTGGCCATCTTAAATGCAACACTCTAAAAGAAGCATGCAAATAACATGAAATTTACAACATGTATTAGCGGAGGTGAGATATGCAAATGATTAGAATTTCAGAGCAAACGCACAGGATGCGCTTCTGTAGCGCCACTTGAAATCTCTATTTAAGGCTTGGAGATTTCGACGATTTCAAGTTCGGCAATTTTTTTTTCATAAAATAACGATTAATTATGCCTTTTAAAATACAGCAATCATTTTTTTGATCAAGTATTCTAGTTCCAGAAAGGAAGTTGAGGATAGTGGCCTATCGAGATTGTGGTTTATCTTTCATTGAAATCGGTAGTCGTGTTGGACAAGACCAAACAACTGTGTTATAGATATGTGATCGTTGGATGCAGGAGAATACAACGGTCCAATGTGTTCGATCGCATCCTCCTCTGTGCACGACTTCACATGGTGACAGGCAAATTGTGCGCATGGCTGTGATGGATAGCTCAGCTACATCACGAACCACAGCACATTCAGTCTGTAACGCATCATTCAGTGTCTGCGTTTACCATTCGATCCGTTTGCAGCAGAGTGATCTGTTTGCAAGACAACCATTGCTTCGTCTATATTTGACGCAGAACCAAAGACGTCTCCACATCCAATGGTGCGATGAAAGAAAGACGCGATGGCAGAAAGGAATGAAATTGTCTTTACTGACGAGTCACGCTTCTGTGTGCAACACCATGATGATCGCCTTCGATTTTGGAGACACTGTGAAGAACGGGTGCTGAATAGCTACGTTATACACTCCAACACTAGTTCTGCGCCGGATATTATGGTATGGGACAGTATGGAGTGTCACACTCACACTCCTCTTGTACTCCTTGCCGGTACTTTAAACAGTCAGCGTTACATCTCCGAGTGTTGGAGCTAATTGCCCTTCCTTACCTTCAGGGGTTACCCACAGCCATATTTCAGCAAAACAATTCATGACCCACGTGGCATTGTCCAAAGGTTCTTCATCAATCACCAGATAGAATTGTCTCTCTGTCCAGTTCGCTCTCCGTATCTTTCGCTGATAGAAAACATGTGGTCCATGGTTGCTCAACGACTGACCCGGATTACATCCTCATCTGCCACGCAACATCAACTTAGGCAACGTGCAGAAGCTGATGGGTCATCCCAAGAACATATCCAAAGTCTCTTTGAATCAATACCGAGGCGTGTGGCAACGGTGGTCTCCAACAAAGGCGACTACTCTGACTACTGATTTTGCCAGGAACTACTCTTCACAGAGTTCTATAAATTCAATAATTTGATACTTTATCAACGTATTGTCTATAAATTAAATTTTGTTGTGATATCTCTTGTCTTTCATGGTGTTGCAATTTGAGTGGCCAGCAGTGTATATTTCACATCTTTTTATATTTATTATTTTAGTGTATATATAATTTAATTTTTTAACCTTTTACACCTTCAATTTCATTTTTTGTGAGTTCTTTTGAGAAAATTTTATTTTCAATTTTCTAATTTAGTTTGTAGTAATTTTTCATTTCTATTTTTATCAAAAATTGTTGGAAACAGGTGTATACTTACACAAATGAAATGCCTTCTTCTAGTCTCTTGTTGTCCTTATAAAATTTTATTTTCTTTTGTGCTCAATATCTTCATTTTTACTGTTGTTGTTTTCATATTTTTCTGATTTTATTTCTGGTTTTATTAAAACCATTTTTATTCTTATTGTTTTCTAAATGCTTCATCTTGTTCATATAAATCATTTAATTTCTTAAAAAGTTTCTAATTTGTACATTTTCCGACTACATTTTTTTCATATATACTGTTAAAAAATTTCGAAAAAATTTTACTTAGTTCATTAATTAATTCAGTTTTTACTTTAATCAAAAAATATGTATAAACATTATATTTTTTTAACGAGCCTTATCGATAAAGAAGCTGACCAATCGAAATAATTTTAGTAGATAATTTAATTATTCTAATTTTATTTTACAGAAAATTTTTATAGTGTATGTTGTTTTGTTATTTGTAAATTCAATTAATATTTTATCATTCGATTGATATTTTTCAATTATCACTTAAAAAACTTTCCTAAACTTGTTTCACATCTTCCCGTAACTTAACAAGCAGTTAATTCTTATAAAAATAAGAAAACATGTTTACATATATACATAAGTAGGGAAGAGTCTACGAAAATATTTGTCATGTTGGTAAAGTCAACTGCACTTTTATGTAAGCTGAAATAAAAGCAAACTTACTTTTCAGAAAAAACATTTTGTTTGATTTGAAAATATCTTCAAAATTAATCACGCAGAGAAACTTGATGAAAAAAAAGCAGGTTTTATGAGAGCAAACAAAGTTATTTTATAAGGATTTCTTCAGTGTGGTAATTTCGTATATCTCTTTTTGTTCTAAACTCTCTTTTAGACTACTGTGAGTAAATGTCAATTGTCACGAGTTATTAAGCACTTCAGTAAAATTTTACAATTGGGTACCCCGTGATTTTTTGGCGAAGCATTTCATGTCAAGATGTGACAAACAAGGTGGCGGCTATGCTAAATATCATGGTTGCCAGAAATTAAATTTAATTGCCAAAAATTATGACCAAATGTTTTTCGCTAGTGTTACCAAATGTTAGTGTAACCGTCATCGTTGGCTTTTACCTTTTCTATTTCTCAGCAAAGAATCAAAAAAGCTTTCGATGTATACTTGGGTATAGCTATTCATGTGTCTTTCATATATCGCCAAAATTGATTTGATATGTTAGTGAGTGATAATGAAATTGTTGATATGTTATACCGGGCCAGTTATTGTGCAGACATGCGGCATACGTTTTCCATTGACAATAGATCAGGAAAACAAGTAGGACAAGAAAGCATTTCAATGTGATAGGTAAAAAAGCGCTTCAATATTGTTGCCATGTATTGTCGAGCAGAGAGCTACATGTCTACTCCGCTACATCTTGAATCCTCAGAGATGTATCCCTAAGAGCTACATCTCTGAGGGCTCAACAAACATCATTGTCAGTGATCCTGTTCGTCCCCCGGACCCTTCTATATACAGTAATTACAGATCTTCATCAAAGTTGCAACAAATGTCATCACCAATTTTGCTTAAGAATAATTCGTAATCCCTATAGAGTTCTATTTTTTCTTTGTTGAATCAAAAACTGGTTTGTAATGCGCCTCATGTCTTTTACAAGATACAGTGAAAAGGCTTATGAAAAAATACATGAAAAAACAATTACTGTACATCAAATAGACAGTTTTTTTCTTTTATATAGCACTTGCAAGTGGCATTATAGCTATCCGCTTTAATCGAGATGTGAGAATGTGTTGCAATGTTAATCATTTGCATAACTTATCGCCACAAACTACCTTTAGAGTGTGGCATTTTAGGAGACCAGCAGTGTATTAAAGATTTCATTTACTTATGGTAGTAGCCATATCTTCAAGCTTGCAATGAAACAAAATATATCTATTCGTAAAACAATGCAATAGACAAATAAAACCTCTCATGCTTAGCGTACTTTAAAATCTAATTAAAATATCTTTTTCGAAATTAATTTTTTAAAAAAAACTAATAGTTAAATCATTATAAGAAAGATAGGTGACAAAGAAGGTCATGATCTGGAATACTGTTTGGAAAAATACTTTTTTTTTTCTGAAAAATAATCAATTTTAATGACTTGAACAGCAATATTTACTACTAGTATGATATACGTGTAAGCTCGAACAGTAAGCTGTTAGGTGGTGAATGTGTGATTATGGGGCAGAGGTTTTACACATTGACTGCTTATCACACGCTAGCGCGTGGCGTGGTGCTATCGCCGAAAAGCCAATCACGCGCCAGTGCATGATGTTGGGTAATATCTCAGTAGCCAGTCACGTGCTGGCGCGGGAAAATCCACTTCTGGTTGTTCTTTCTCTAGTTCATTTGGCATTGCTTGCAGGGTATTTCTGGTGGTATTCTGCATGGAATTATGATTAAAAACTATCTATAAATAATCGTGGTTTGAATTTAAATAATATTTAGATATAAAATAATCATATTTCGTTAATAATTTTAAATCATATTTCCAATAATTAGTATGTTGGCTTCTGGGTACAATCTATTTCGATGTCAAGGCAATAACTATCAACCCCATCTCTAGGGACTGGCAGTCAATGTGTTTTACAGATAAGTCAAAGTGTTATGGATAGCGAGATTCTGGAAAAAAATGTGCTGACTTGTAATCAAAAACTGCTTTACATTCATATTGTACAATTTAATCCATTTTTATAAATAGAACACAGTAACTTTTTTTCAAAACAATGTATGTCTTAAAATCTATACATTTAAATGCTACTAAATTTTCAATTTATTAAATGTATTTAAATCAATTGAAAATTGGTTTTAGGAAGGATGATTCAAATTCTTATGCTTCTAGTTTTATCGAGACGGTTATGTTTGGCAAGCTTATCCAGCTATTCATTTTGATCAAATCTTGAATTCCATAAAAAAAACTTTTGGAGATTCATTGAGTGTATGCCAATAACCTTGATAATGATTCTGTATACGGATTGGATAAAGAAGAAAAAATTTGTGCTAAAAAAACTGTTTAGTTTACTGAAACATCGGGAACTTAAAGAAAACAAAAAAAGTGCTTAACTATAGCGATTTTATATAATTCTTAACAAATATCTAACTGAAGAAAAATTTCAAATTGTGATTAAAATAACATAATAATTTAAATTGTGATTAAAATAACATAAAATAACATAATAAACAAAATAATCAGTATATTTTAATACCTCTAAAAATTAATATTCATTTTATATTCCATTCGTCTTATTTATTCAATTTTAAAAAATTCTATTATTTGTAATATGATGGGCCAAAACTAATGTAGTCTTAAAATTTTGTAACAAACTATGTATAATGGATAGCACGCGCGCGGAAAATCTCCAAATTCTATAACTTTCGTGACTGTCAGTTGAGTTGTCATTTCAATTGCGTGTTGCTTTGTCGGAGATACAAAATGTTTTTGCCTGCACTTTCCGTCACGTGCACCTCTTTCAAGCTCAAAGCAGTCAATAAGCATAGTATCATTTTGATAGCCTACTTTTACATTTATTTTTATACGTGTAATATGTATTCTATCACTTTAAGTGTCATAGCAACTGCAAACAGTGCAAAGTATCATTTATGGTCAAATATCATTTTATACTTAATTGTATAAAATTTCACCATTAATTGTTATCTGATGGCATAAATTATATTTCTCAGACTAGCATGTCGACTTTATGATCAGGATTATATTTGTTCAAAGTTACAGTATGGCCTTTTTCATGAAAATCAGAGCTACCAACCATCATTCTCCATCGAATCAGTTAGTATTAAGAATATTTATAAGGTTTATCAAGGGAATCATTGAAATTATTGGTAAAAACAGGATAATTTTTAGAAAGATTTGTATTCTTAGGAGGATTTCCACATTCATTAAAATGCTGTGATTAAATGCAAGGAATCGTCTACAGCGGAAAAATACTATTTTTTGTTTGTAATTTTCTTTTATCAATATTATCGTTATCTGTGAAGGACAAGGTCTTTTGCGTTATTTGTTTTTCTAATTTTCGTGTTTACGAGTTATACTGTAAGAGTTATCCTTCATTTTAAATGCTTTGCACAGTTTAAAGAAATGAAGAGGTTTTTTTTTTTATATTTGAAAACTTTATGCCTTTATAAAATAACATATCGTTTCTGATGTCACCGCCCACACGTATCTATTAGCAAATATTTTCCTACCTATCAATAAAACTCAATTTTATGGGACATTTAATATTTGAAAAATACTCGGATGACGTAGTCTTGATTCTGGAGCAGTGAGAAGTGCCTGTGAGATTTGAAGAAATTTTACTAGAGCAGCAAATTTTTGCTCAAATTCTTTTGTTTTGAAGTGAGCAAAATTTTTCCAAGTTGTAGAGTAAGTCCCTTTTAAACATTTCACAGAGTAGATGCTCTTAATTAATTATTACGATAAAGAGATTTTCATGATTTAGTTTAACAAATAATAGAAAATTTGACGTAATAAGAAGTTGATTGGCTTAATAACTTATTAAAAAATTAAATTATATGTAAATTATTTTACTTAGAAGCTTAAAATTAAGTAGAGCTAGTATGTCCATGTGCATAGTTAACCATAATAATCGGATGTATTTTAATAATTTTAATTATGAATTTATCTGAAATTAAACGATCAATAGAAATTTTCTTAAGCATTTGTTTTCTGGAGAAATTTTGTTCTTTCCTTTTGTGAACAAATGAGCATTATATTCTTCACAAACTTAAACACAGTACTTTACTGAAACTTTTCAAATTTATATTTCTTTATCATCAGCTTTAAAATTTAACAATTGGCACATCGATTATGTGGCAATGTTTTCATGTGAAAAATAAAACCACATCTCTTTGGATTCAGTAAAAGATTCCTTACAATGTCCTCTTTTTTACTAGTGCTTTTGTACATTGATTAAATAAATAACACTTTCACAGTTTTGAATCCGATATCTGGCTTCAGTAAAAACAAATTTAAACAAATATTTAATTTTTAAATAATAATATTTTCTTAACAAATGTTTGAAACCACTGAAACATTCCAACTGTCACCGGATTCATCTTCACAACATCGCCATGGTGGAATTCAAATGAGATGCCACCAAATACAACTAATACGACAAGAAATATGAACTATATGATAAAATGTTTTAAGGATTACGAATGTTTTATCAAAGGAAATATGCTCTATTTTTCAGCTATCAACTATCCACTCTTATAATATTTCAAAAATTCTTAAATTTTCTGCGTCTAACGTATTCAAAAGAATTTGTAAAAATTGCAAGAACTAAAATACTTTTATCATAAATTATTTATTAACCGGTGATAAAATCATTAAAAAACGTAAATCATTTCACTTTCAAAATTATAGGCCATGCAATTACTCATTATTTACATTATAATATATTTTAAAAAAAAATTAAGCTTGAGTAATTTGGTATGAAAATATACCCTATTTTCTTTAATTTTAAATCATTTGTTCTTCAGCCTTGCATGTTATCAAGAATTAGTAATATACTAAAAATTAAAACTATCAAGCACAAGTGATGCAGTTTTTCTTAAAGTTTTAAGTATATTCATTTTATATGGAGGATAATGTCCATTCGCCAGAAAAAATTTAAATCCTAATATTAGGTATAAGGAAAAAATTATGTGAGCTTTCCAGAATAGATAGAAATGAACACATATTTTGTGAAATGAAGCCAAGGAATATTGCTTGAATAATTTCTTTGATAATCAAAACAATTCTTAATTTTTAAAGTCGAAAATGAAAACCACTCTTAAATCTAAAGAAGAATGTTTGAATATTTTTTCCGATAAACAAAACTATTAAATCTCGACATCATATTCTGATCATGCGAAGTAGCTGCATGCACTAATAATAATCGAATCACAGAAAGATTGTCTTTCATAGTGAAAGTAGTTTATTGTTACAAGCAAACATTATTAGGAATTAATGAGTTGTTTTCCGACCTCTGTATTATCAATTAGAGGAAAAGTTTTGAATCAGTCAGTTCTTTGAAGCTCCATTTGCCGTTCGCAAGAAAATCCATTCAATAATATCACTTAGTTTTCAGCAAGTAGTTAATGCAGGATTTGAAGAGATTTAAGATAGACAGGTCTATGTTCTATGAAACTGTCTTAAAATTATTAAGAAATACTTTGAAATATTGTCTCTGATGTTTAAATAATTAAATAATCTCAGATATCATAATAAACCTTCAAAATAGGGCTTAGGAAGCCGAAAAAGAATATTGTAGTTACCCAGCGACGTCCTCTCTATATACTCACTCTCTAACCATGTTTTCCGCTGCCTCCCTTTATCTTGAGTCGTGGAGAGAGGTGGATGAAAAAATGGACTAGATGTTATCTCTAGATGTTTTAGATTTTCCCAATATAACTCCAGAAATTCCAGCACAATATGCGCTGAGTTTATCCTTAAGAGAAAGAAAGATTGCTTCATATCTCTTCCAGTTCCATACTTTCTACTGTTAGCATTTGTGAAAAAGTCACATGGTTTTCACATCTATTATGAATAATTCTATATTTCCCATACATTCGCTAATTTTCTCATCTGCGAATGAATTTTGACTGTAGAGATTCTTATAGTCCAAACTGACAAAGTTGTAAGTGACGACATTTAAAGATGTTATTCGTCAAAGTATGTTATTCCAAAAGACGCTGATTGGCAGATTGTAATGAAATTTACATCCTCCTTTTTACCTGTTGCACCTTGTATCAAATTACATAGATTTAGGCTTCTTTACATCTAATATTATCTAAATATAAATGTTTAACTGATATTAGATGAAAACACTAAATGGTCCAGACATAAGCAATGAAAGCCATTGTTCTGCGCTCTAATATTTTTATTATTCATTATTAAGTTTTTTATACGTAATTTAAAATACAGCATTGATTCTTAATTATATAGATATTTAATTACAATTCAAATTAATGTATTTAAAATTCTTCGGCAGAACTGATCAATTTGACTTAGTAGTTAGAAATTAAGGAAATATTATGATATAAATATAGTGATAATAATTATAAAAATAAAATAGTGTTAATGACCATCTTATTTTGTTTCTAAATTGTATTGCCATTATGATTCTATAACAAGCATAATCACTGAAACACAATAGTGTCCTTACGCATGACTAATTTAACTTTAAATAGTCTATATAAACCAACTTTAAAAAATTCTCAGAAAGAAAATTTTGAAATTTAACATAAAATACCATTTTTTAACAGGAACAATCATGAAAACAATCTTTTTGCTGGTGACGATTGTGGCTGCCCTGGTTTCCAGTAAAGTCATCGTAGTTAGGAAAGGAAATGACGCCCTCTGGAATGAGTTTAAGGTAAACATGGTTTTAAGATAAATATCTTTTAAAATTTTCTCAAAAAGAGGATGGCAAATAATTTTCAGTTAAAGGACAAATGATTTTACGCAAAATAACTTGGTATCAATCCCTCCTTTTAAAAACTACCTTGGAAATTTGATTAATTTAGGATGATTACGTGCAAAAAATACTTGATATCTATCCTTACCATCAATGAAACATTTAAGGAGTTTCATTTCATATACAAGTTTTTGAAGTGAAATCCATATTGGTAAGATTTTATGCGACATAACTTGATATGAATGATTTTCATTGAAAAAAAGAAAGATATTGAAAATTGAATTAATTTCGATATATAAATCTCTTTTCTACACTACGGCAGCTTAAAAAGCAATATGGAACTTTTAATTATCTGTATCGAACTTCTCATCAAAATTATTAAAAGAGCGCAAGAATCCATCTACCAATGACTCCACCACCATTTCTTATGTTTTGAGTTTTGTAATTCTGTAAATGGAGTAACACAGAAATAGATAACAGCAAATATTTTTAAGCAGTTTTTCGAATTTTCTCAACGTATTTAAAAACACATTAGGATATTCTATTTACATCGAATTAAATGTTGAAGATGCAATGGTAGAGAAAAATGTTTTTTTAATAAACGGGGCTTTACTATTTACTCAATTTTAATTACTTAAATTTGACATTTTAATTATATTCAAGCAAATTTCATATTTCATCCATTAGCTAAACCTACTGAAATATTCTTTGACTGATAAAAATAATACTAATTTTCAACCATATTGAAAAAATATAATAGGAAATATTTTTTTAATGTATATTTCAATATGGTATGCTATAAATGAGTACAAATATGGTATAATCAGGAACGAGCTCAATGAGATATCATTAAAAAAAAAAAAGTAAAGCTTTAGATATAAACGCAGGAAAAATCGATCAGTATCTGGTTGAAATTCCATTGAAATTTGTTTTAACAACTATTTATTTCATAAATACTATATGTTGATGTTTCATATTTAAACATCCTAAATCAACATACAATGTTTGTCCATACATCCATACAATGTTTTGCGAACTATTTATAGAAATTAACTGCTGATTAAAATTAATGTAAAATCTTACTCTCCGTTTGTACAGATTCCATTGAGATAAAAACATATATTTTACACTACGGCAGCTTAAAAAGTAATATTAGCATAATACTAATATTTAATTGTACTATACCATTTTTGATAAAATATAGAAAAAAATAAATTTTTTTATTTACAGTACTGATTGTAAAAATATTTTATTTTCATATATCTTTTTCAAAATACCTTGCTTACAAGATTACACTTAACTTTAAACTTATAATATTTGAATTATATTTGAAGACATTTGCATTAATTCAAGAGAAATTTTAACAAATGTTATAATACCTCTCAGATATTAAAAGCATTTTTTTATCAGAATTGTGTGAAATATAATTCATTTGCTAACTTCATTGAAATATGCTTTATACACCCTTAAAATAATGCATGAAATCATAAAATGTTTTTATTTTGCAGATTATTTATTAATTTAAGAGTTTTATTTTTCAATTTTTTGACAATAACCATATTCAAAATGTAATTGATATTGCAAATATATCATCAAATTTACT
The DNA here is from genome assembly GCA_030067965.1 of Latrodectus elegans. Classification (NCBI taxonomy): domain Eukaryota; kingdom Metazoa; phylum Arthropoda; class Arachnida; order Araneae; family Theridiidae; genus Latrodectus; species Latrodectus elegans. The sequence continues at coordinate 98,845,769 of CM057814.1, forward strand.
TATATATGTTTATAATAGATAGAGATCGTAAATTTTTGTAATAAGAAACTCATAGAATATTATACTTTAAATAATTCGTCCTTTCTTACGTCAAAGGTGCTTCCTTTTTCTTTAATAAAAATCAGCCATGTTTACTGATGCTGTTCTTGTGGTACTGCAAAGGAAAAGATAAGTTATTTCGTGATCAAGTACTGCAGATTGTCTAGCTGGCGAAATGCATGAAAAGATTCATCAGATCTTGACCATGAAATTTCCGAAAAACTTAAAATACACCTGCTTTTTCCAATAGCAAAAAAAAAAAAAAAAAGGAAAGATTGACACCAACTCAAACAATCAAGCTTTCTGTTAATAATCATGTTAGACTTTGGATGCTTTTGATAAACAGAAATAATATAACCATATAGTAAATTATTATGAAGCTTTGGAGCAATCGCAGAACACAGCAACCTTGTAATATTCTGTTCTAATACCATTTTAGCATGTAATTCTTTGCCATCGATATTATTTTCGATTTATCAAATAATTTTTTAATTTTTGTATATGTTGAAAAATATTTATTTTAATAAATGAAGACATACGAAATTTCATAAAAATGTTATTATACTTTTCCCTTGATAGCATGAAGTATTCTTGTTTCAAAATAAGTGCAGAAAGTTTATCTTATTTATAGCTTATAAAACTCTGCCCACGAGAGTGCCGTGTATTTTGTCAAATTGGAAGAGCGGGTATTGAGACATATGAAATTTATTTATAAGGAGCAACACAATTGCCATGCAAACATTACTATCACCATTTTTAATTGTTCCGTTTGTAAACATTCTCTTTATAAATTCGAGCTTAGAGTCATTACTGAGTTAAGCACTTTCTATGGAAAGATATTTTGGATACCATACGTTGAATATTTTACATTTTCATCAATTGAATACTCACGGGGTTCTTCATGAAATACTCAACATATTTTCTCATTAACAAAGTGAATGAAATTTAGTGGAATGTGTAACTGAAAGAATTTCTTTCTTTCACAGAACTCTTCATATGGCCATATTTCATCAAAAAATGAAATGCTTTGGTTGTTAATCTGTATGTATATACACAGATATATATCTATATATATATATGTTTAAAATTTCCAACTAAACAATCTATTAATTTTTATACTTTTGGTATGAAAAGTATATTAATGGCATAATACTAGTAATGAAGTATAGTTTTGATTCTTAATTTTAAGTAATGGTAGAATTCAAAATTTTAAATAACGTTGGAATTGATTTGAAACTGCAGCATGGAAACATTCATAAATATTGTGTGAAATCTGTGAGGAAGAACATTAGAAGTATTTTTGGGAAATGCATTTTTAATAAATATTATACAATTATGAACATAAAGTTACAAACATTACTATTTTTTAAAAAAGAAGGGTTATTGTTATAGCCAATAAACATTTGATTATGAATTTTTTTAAAAATAAATTGAAATATTGTATCAAAAATAAAACCAGAATAAATTTCCATGAAAGTTAAATTATGGAAACATTTGAAAAATTAAAAAATAAATAAGCAAAAATTTTATAAAGCTAAGTTAATTTACAGTAGAACAAGTCAAATAAAAATTAAATGAAACAATGAATAGATTAATATAAGATTATAGTTTAATCCAAATATTCTAATAGTAAAAGGCTTGTCAAGTAAATTTTAGTACTAATTTAATTCTTTATGAAGTAATTACAAAATCCATCCATTAAAATTTAATTAATACCTGGAGACAGAGAGAGATTTATCTTTTCAGGTAAAAACAGTAGATTTATAAGGTTTTCAAAACATATTATTGAGCAAAAGAAATCGAATGTCATTATTTATTTCTAGGGCACGTTTTATTTCACTCACGTATATGGAGGGAAAAACTTCCCAAACCGCGAATACAGATAATGATTGCGGAGAAAGAATCACGCAGAGAGCATGCGCGAGCGGGCGATCATCTGTAGCAACGATACCACGAGTGATGAATCACGTGATTTAACATTTTAGTTAGGAACATTCAATTCAGAATTACGTGGGAGTGAATGTCGTGATCATGACATTTAACCAATCTGATTACAAATCCGCAGTGACAGACACAGCTACTTCCTCTTTTGTCCCCAAAGGGAAAAATTTTTATCTTAAGAAACCGAGTTTAATTCTCTTTTGCGTTACTGTAAGTTAAGTTGAATAACAAAAGGATTTGATAGAAATGTAAAAAAAATTATCTAATTTAAGTTAATGTACAATTGAAAGTAAAGAGAATTCTTTAAATTTCTAATATTAATTTTTCTATAAAATATTTTATCAATTAAAAGAATCCAAAATGTTTGAAATTTCTTTAAAAAAACGCCGCTAATAAATAGTTATGATGAAGTAAAACAACCAAAATAAAAAATGCACTTTAATATAGATGATTAGACATTTTTTATTGTTGAAACAAAAGGATAAATTTTGTAAAAAATTTAACCTTTAAAAAAAAAAATAATTTTTTATTTAGGATGACAATTTTGTTCCAAATTCAAAAGCATCCATGTGGAAATTTTATTCCTATTATTCTTACGAACCGATAACGAATAATTTAACTATTACAGCAAAATTTAATACTAAATTTTACAGCAGAGTTTATATTATGCTTAATGTCCTCTTTAAAAATTCCAAGTCATAAAAGAATTTTTTATTTGAAATTTTCCAAAAAGTGCTCGATGAAATTTCATAAAACTCTTCAATTTGCTATTTTATTTTTTGACGGATTTATTATATGAACTGTAGTACAACACTATTTAAATGTTTTTTATTACAATTTCTATTTGGTGTAGATTTTATTGATGAACATTTTGTAATAAAGACACTGTAAGCATTTCATTAATTTTTAATTTTTTATGGCTTAAGTTTATCAGATTTAGCCTGATAACGCTTATATTGTTCGACTTATACTGAGAGATATCCATTGAAAATGCAATATCATGAAAGGAAAACGATTGATGGCAAAGTGATTAAATTTACAAGTAAACTAAAGGATTACCGAGGTGCGAAATCAATATAAGCTGCTCGGCCCTTTACTCGGTTGTACACAGAAACGAATTGAGCTTGGATGATGGAAACATCTTAGTTAAGAAACTCATTCCCTTGCTGTAACCAAGTCTATGTCAAACTTCTTTAACCTTAGAAAGAAGAGACGGGCCAGTCTCTCAGATTTGTCTGGATCTGACTAATGTTCGGGAGAAAACTGGAGACCGTGCAGATCACGACAACAATGAATATTATCAATGCAGATGAAAAATATTTCTTATTCCAATGGTAAAATAAACCCTCTCTGAGAATATTGTTATAATGAAATCTAATATAAAATGCACTCATATTTAATAGCTGTCAATAAATTTAGACGTAATTTTCGTTCTTTAAGTAACTGCAGATATATATATATATATATATATATATATATATATATATATATATATATATATATATATATATATATATATATACATGCATATTGATACAAAGTTTGTTAATATTTTTTTACAAACTTTGTAACGGTGGTATTTATTTATTGCTTACTTGGCAAGATTCTTGGCTACCACTTGGCGAGATAATTGGTGACTTAGCGAGATTTGGCAAGAAATAGATAGTTTTGGAAACTTCCACCACCTAAGCTCTTGGGCCATTATTGAGCGAGATGGCCTGGAAGCTTCTAGAACCTTGGAAAAAGACCTAGATTTTCAAGTCAAGTGAGTAATAAATACCACCGTTCTACGGACCGAGTCAGTTTCTGAGTTTTTCTAGCGGCAGTGAGGAGTTAGCGAAGACAATCAGTCTTGAATGCTTGTTTACAGCATAGAAGCTATTGTTTGTCTGAGATATTACAGCTTTCTGTAATTGCAAGCTGTTTCCTGTAGTATTAGCTTTATTAGATCAAAAGAATTGTAATTTCTACTGCTGTAATTTTCTGTATTTAGTTCATTTTGCTACGAATAAAAGTCTTGTGAATTTTAAAGTGTTTATTTCATCGGCTCTCAATCAATACAAACCCACAAACCCCGAAGCTCGGTACAATATATATATATATATATATATATATATATATATATATATATATATATATATATATATATATATATCGGCGTTTGTAGTGGTTCGGAAGTCATTCTATACTGTTGGTCCTGATACAATAAACCCTCATGTGCAATAAATGACCATGACAAGCTAATATTTTTGTTTCTTACAATTTAATGCATAAATGCAATAGAAAAATGAAAACAAAATATTAATGAACAAGACTCTATTAATTATATAATTTACATATAACAATAATACACTACTCGTGATGAAAAAAGAGAGCGAAATGAGGTGTGAGGCTTACATCAAAACAGAAAGGAATTTTCTATGATGTGTATCCATTAGAGACAGGCAAAACCGTTCAATTTGGAGATCAGATTGCAACCGCTCGCTCACTCGACGAAAGTAATTCCTTTTCAGAACTCACTAGTTCACTCCTCAATGAAAAATTATAAATATTATTAGATCCACGAAAAAATAATATAGATTAATACTATTATTAAATATAATTTTTAACATAGGTACAATATATAAGGATTAAAAACAGTTATACAAATTACATTGAATGTGAAAAGTGCATAAGGAAATAAGTGAAATTTTTTGTCTTGTGTAAAAGTGGAGTAGCGCACCCCATATTGCCATCCAGGCTGACAATATGGGGTACTCTGCTCCACTTTCTCATACTGAACCATATTTAGTGTGGAGTCCGACTGCTTCAGTACACACGTGCCATAGGGACCCGTCTATAGGGTAAGCAACCATTCACACTTCATTCATATACAAAGTCAGGACAGATAGAGAGAGAAAGTACATCCATGCCTGAACCAGGATTCGAACCCCAGACCTTCCTATCCGCACCCCGACAACTAGACAGGGTGATTGGCACACGAATTTGCTTAATTTAATATATAATAAAAAATTAATTATTTTATTTTTAGCCGCATTATATTATAATTATTTATTAAAATATTAAACGGCAAATATATATATTATTATATTTAATTAACAATTTTTACATTTCATTTTACAGCCAAATATTTTTATAAATTTATATTTAAAAATAATAAATGCTTTAATTTTCCAGAAGGAGTCTTTCCTTTGCAAGGCATATTTGTTTTGCTTTTGAAAAATCTCGTTCGCACGTATGTGGTGGCTTGGGTTATAAACGTTCTATTATCTTGCAAACTCTTTTTTTTTTAATCTGGTGTCTAATAATGATGCCTCTGTGGCAAGTTCTCATTGGAAGAAATTCATTAAAACCGCTCGGACAAATCTTTTAACAACTCCATGCCAACTTTTTTATTGCCTCTAAAATGTTTTCAATTTTAATAATTTAATTCTCTACCTTTTCTCTATTAGTTTGATGAGAATTACGTTTTTAGAGAGGGAAAAGCATTTCTTAAAAGAAACTTCTGCTATTATCTCATCAAATCTTAATAAAATATCAATTAAATATTGGATACTTTTCCAGTGAAAATCGCTGTGTGTGATCAATATTTTAAACATATAACATGGTAAGAGAAGTATTATTGGATTCCCGTTTAAATAAGATTTTTAACAGTTCATATGTGAAATTCCAATGCCAGAAAATATTTTGTTTTAACTTTAATTTTTTTATATACCTTTATTTTTTTTAATTTTCATTTTAATAAACATGCTTGAACCATTAGAGCTTTTTTAAAATACATAATATGTGTGGTTTTACCTCATCAATTGTTTTTTATTTGAGAATTTTATGGTATTTTAAACAATCTAATTTAGAATGTTAGCACAAAAAAAAAAAAAAAACAATTAATATTGTAAATTCAAAAGGGATTCGGTTAATTTCATATTTCCAGCATTGGCTGTTGTAATTGTTGAAACTTTATTTTCAATTTGGAATGTTCTGGATACAGCCTCTAGCCAAATTTTAATATTTTGTGCGGTATGTTCTTCATCAAAACTGGAAGCAATTTAATCATTACTTACCTATTTATAAAGATAATTGCACATGAAAAACTCGGAATTTCCCAATTAGAGAAAGGAGACATGTTCAGCTTTTATGAACATTTTTAATAATGCTGAACTCGGAAAAGCAAGCTGAAAAGAACAATGGAAAAAAGCAAGTTGATGACTGAGCTAGAAGTGTTAAGAATTAAAGAAGTATGTAGTCAAAATTCGCGCGAATTGAATAGGAAGAACGAAGTGAACGTAAATAATAGGGCGATCTGGTCATTATGTGAATTCTCTGTCATAACCAGAATCGTTGATTGACAGAGCGAGAGTGGAGCAGTAACTTCTTTTATGGAAGCAGAAAAGTTATCAGTTGCACGAGAACGGAAGAACTGACGGTTTCACGAGAAGGTCCAGAGAACTTCCATTCTTTTTTTCATGAGCTTATCGTTTGCTTCCTATCTTGAAGGATAGGATTCGCTTATCTCTTGCGTTACCATGGTCGGGAGAGTTTTCAACAGTCTCATTCATTTTTAAAACAATGTTGGTTAAACACTAAAAATACTCGATGGTACAGTGGTGCAATCTGTTGGCGTAAAGAGTTACTATCCTCTCAACTGTGCATTTCTTATATTCTTAAATTTAAGAAATGGTTAATCTTTTATGCAAATATTTTAATACGTTTACTTTAACTTTAATCTTTTTATATTAACTTTTTGAAATCAATTTTAATGTTTTATTCGATTTTAGTACGTTGATGATTTCAATACTAATGTATACTAGACAGCTAAACCGTAGAACAGAATAAAATCTTTGTGAAAAAATAAACGAGCTCCTACTGTGAGATTAAATCCCTGCTTTTGAATCAATTTGAAAATTATATATTTTCGAGAAGAATTGGTTTAAGACTATTTCAAATATGTTATATAAGTCGTTTAATAAATAGGAATTCCGATAGAAGACTATGATGAATCAATGAATAAAATTTTATAAATATTTCACATGAAGAAGGGCTTTTTTCAATATTTGTGGATTTTTATTTATTTCAGAGATATTTCAACAAGACTTACTCAGAGGAAGAAGATGCAGCTAAAAAACCAAATTGGGAGGCGGCCCTCAAATATTTCCTGGAACATAACAAGAAATTTTACAATGGTGAAGTTCCTTACAGTATTGGAATCAACCAGTTCACAGACATGGTACGTTCTCGTAAAAGCTGACGTGCAGCATATCTTTTCTAAAATAAAGTCACTTGATGATTGGTATTATGTAATTTTGAAGCCATTATTTAATGACTATTATTTTTAAAGATCGCTGCATATTTATTAACACTTTTAAATAAGAGATATCTTGTGAGTTTTTGTGATATTTTATGTTGCTGCTCTTTAAAATATCATACTTTCAATTATTTTCATATATACTAAATCATTTTATGTATTGCTTTTATTGCTTCATAAAAGTTATGATTCCATGATCTATTTTCTAAGTTTGAGCAGACAATGTTTATATTATTTGGAGAGCAAAAAAATTTTCAAGAATTTATATTTATGAAAATCAATTTTCTGAACATTAATTTTTGAGTTTTTTTAAGTTTCATCATAATTTGTTATTTTATCACATACGATTAAAAAAATAAGTGGTAAAAATAAGCTATATTTATTTTAAGTACTGATAACCTTGGTAAAAACATAAAGAATAAATAAATAATTAACATTTTAAATTTTATTTTTTAATTTTGTATATATATAATTAAATTTAAAATATTTAAGCAAATTTAAATAATTTATGTTTGCATTCTATATTGTTACATTTTTTTCCTAAAAATCCAACACTTATCTTCGAAGCCACTAAGTCGGCAGCCTTGGCCTAGAAGCCTAAGGCTGTTGTGTCTGTTATTTTATTATCTTAAGCTATTTCCACCGCTTAAACAAAGTTCTGGAAATATTATTCGTAATTGGCCGTATACATGTGTTGCAAGGATAAAAACCCGGAAAATTCCCAAACGCCTACCCCAACAAAGGTGCATGAGAAATATAGGAGAACAACTTTCATTTGCCCAACGGTTTCGCCGTACCCCAATGGTGAGACACTGCACTTCAGAGTGGTTGGTTCCGGGTTTGATCGCAGCCACTGTTGAAAAAGTGGTAAGAGTTGTTGCGTTTCCGCTTTCTGCTACCCGTCTGACGCGATGGGAACTTGAGAATTTTCCAGGTTTCCTATCTTGCAACACGTGAATACGGGCCACTATCTATGAAATATCCTCTTTTAAGATTAATTACGTAGTAGACGTTAAAATGCCTTACAAAAACTAAAGAACTTTTGCGGCGTCAAAAACAACAATCACGCTTTGTTCAACAATGGCTAAGATCGAACCTCAGACAATGTGCTCCCAAAAGTGATGTCCTACCACCAGACCACAATGAGCTCTACCCTATACTAATTTCTGACATTGCATAGTGGAAAACCTACCTAAAGTCGCCAATTTAGTTCCCATTAAGTAAACTGCCTTGTTTTTCATAGATAGTGGGCGATATCATTGGCGAGGAATATGAAATTGTATATATGCAGGCAAAGCAGCAAATATCACAGTGAGACTGAAATAAAAAATCTGGGTTAGAAAATTCGTTTTTTTTTCCCGGCAATTTTTTTATGAAGACCTGGAGAAAAAGCAAAAATTAAAGTTGGGACTAAATTTGCTGGAGAGATAACCAATTGTAAGTCCTTCTGTGGTTCACGAGAACTTCGGCAACGATTTTTAACAACGGCAGGCCTAATGAGTACCATACATTACGATCAGCACCAACATTCTTTGGGGTATTTGATCGCAATTCCATCTGAACTGAAATCTTTCTTCTGTGCAAGGAACGGACACTTGATATCAACACCGAAAGTTGTTAGTAAGAGAAGCGACCAATTGACAATCACGACAATTAAAACTTTCATCTTATGCTTTACTTCTTGGAACACATTTACGATTCTTTCTACATTTTCACAGTGTATTTAAAAATACGATTCATTTTTGGATATCATATTGTATTGTTTTTGGCCTCTTTAGTGAATGGATTTTTTCAATACATCACTGGTAGAAAATGCATTGAAATCTGAATGGAAAGAGTTCTGATATCAAAATTTAATATTTTTGTAACCATGAAAGGGTTTTCTTGCATTATACATCTTTTCTGTTTTGACTTCTAAAATGAAAAATTCATTTTGAATTGCAAAACATCGTTTCGAAATATTGTATTTTTTATTTTTGCCATATGTACTTTTGTAGTGTGCATACTTTTATTCGTTAAAATGTAGAACTTCATTTTTTCAGATCGAAATTTTAGTCAGAAGTGTTTATTTATTTAATTATTTATTTATTTATTTTTTTTTAGAATTATTTAATGTTTATCTTTTCAGTTAGTAAATGAGAGTGAGTTCTAAGTGCATATTTTCTTCCAGTAAAATATAAACAATGTAAGTGTCTCAAGTGTAAACAATAAGTTCATTAAAGCGGACGCGCGCGTAAAATTACTTAAATGAAGAGTAGTTAAAGCTAGTTTCATAGGCAGAGCTAATTAATTGTGAATAAATTTTAAAATATTCATTTTGGATACTATTTATTTATATTTAGCTAGCAAACAATTCTTTTCAATAATTTTTTAAACAAGCGTCGAATTTTTCTTAAGACATTTTAATTAAAGTATCTCACAACACACGCAAATAATACATATAAATGTTTTTATTAAATATTTATTATGAAAATCTTTAATAATCAAAAATATAATTGATTCATTAATTAAATTGCAAAACAAAATGAATGTTGCTATAAATTAATACAATTTTATAATGACCTTTTAAAAACCAAAAGGTGCAGAATTAATTAAATAACAATCATTTTCGTTGCCCAAAGGAGAGGGTTGCTATAATGTCAATTTTGACACACATAAAAATTTTTTAAATATAAATTTTTCTACTATAACTTGATGAACCACGTCTTTTTTAACCCATAAATATCCATATAAAAGCGAAGGAGTTATTTAAAATATTCGATTTTACAATCCTCTACATAAAATATGTATTTGAAATTAGTTTCATTATATTGACCTAAATTATACCTTTTCTATTTGTAGCACATTTCAATGATTAACCGTTCATAATATACAAAAATGTTGTTGCACCAGCATGCTTCCCTGTACCTAGCCATGAGTTGAACTCTACCAATTATACAGAAACAACCGTTTGGAGTCTTCGTGTTTTTAAAGCAAGAATATACAGGTATCATTTCACTTGGAGGACATTGATACCTCGACTTATTTAACGTGCCTCACTTGCGATTAGCAAACACGAGTGATCTTCGGGCAAGCTGGGATTCGAGCTCGCTACCTTCTGATAATGAGAATGGCGTCCTAACCAGCCAGGCCACCGCTGCTCTATATACAAAATGTCCCAATTTTTCTGTATTTTTAACATTTTGTGCAAATTTTATTTCTCAAGTTCGACCCTTCCAATGTCAATCCAAATAACCTTGACAAGCTATTTTTTTTCCGTAGGAATTTTTATGACTTTGATGTCATTCAAAGTAACATCCACAGGAGGATAATACCCCTACACTTATTCCGGTTGATAATTGCGGCACAAATCATATGAATGACCCGAGACCAAATTTTACTTGTTGTTTAAATTTTTTTGAGTCACTTAAACTGAGTCTGATGCTTTTTGTCACTTGCATTTTTTTAATAATTAAATTTGACATTGATGTTCACAACAAATTAAATAAGCCATAAAATATTCTCATCAAAAGCTGATACAAAATAGAGAAAAATCATCATTTTACTTGTTTGTCATTATCTGCTAAGAAAACAGAAACATGCACTCAAAGGACGCCTTTATAATATCACAGGCAGCTGGTGAAACAAAGTATCATCATTTCATAAAGCTCCTCGTATCGGTATTGGGAATTTTATGATATTAGATTTTTAGATTGTTTTCGTGATAAAATTAATGCATTTTTATTGCAATAAATTAAACAATATTAAGAAGATATGTTCTGTGGGTGATACGCGATCAGAATTAATTATTGTCTCAGTTGAGACTCAAAAATCCTTGTTCGAGACATTACAGGTTTTTCAAAATTTTGCTGACTTTTAACTATTTCGTCGATGCAATATAAAATACTTAGTCTTATATTTTGAGTGAAATTACAATAAGAAAAACTATTACTTGAAGCCTAAAAATGGATAAATTATATTTTTATGAGAATATAATCCATGCTGCTCACTGAAATATACAAATCGTTAGGTATTTCTTTAAATAAACACAGTAAACGTGTATTTTTGCTAACTCGTAAGGATAGATAAAAGAATTCATACAATCGAAAGTTCGTAAAATAGAAAGATATGTGTGTTAGATATTAAAACTAATTTTTTAATCAAGCTGCTTTTACTTTTTAAATAAAATACTATTAATAAATAATAAAATTCATAGTTTAAAACAATTCTTATTTTCACTTTATTGTTGAAACATCAAATAATTATTCCTTTTGATATCAAAACCACATTTCCAGGAAACACTTTCTCATTTTTTCGATGCAGAAAATCATTTTACTGTATTGAATTTCTCAAAAGTATTTCAATCTTGTTAGCCTGATTGTTTTATTTGTGGTTGCATTACTACATTATATTTTTCTTGTTTGGTATTTGTAAGTTCATTTTCATCTCATTCTTTATTGTTCTCAGCAGTTTAATCATCCTATAATTCTCTTACTTGCAAACTACATCTGAATCCACATTCAGAAAGTCCTGAAAAGAAATTTCAGACAACAGTGAGTTTCTGTGTAGCAAAGTACATGCACGAGAACTCATTTTTACTTATGTCATCAATATTCTTGACTTTCCTCAATTACGGTGGTAATAAAAACTGAATGTCAATATGAACCAGAAATAATTTTTCTGTAACATCATCCTTATCCATATTATCACAAAATTGTTGCGCTTAAAATGTCAATTTCATAAGTCGATTCCAAGCCATCATTACTCCTTGGAAAAGTTATTTACGATTTTGCCCATGATGCTGTTCGTTATATTCTGTTGCAGGCCTGTAATACTGTTAGATTTGGTGGGAGAAATTGCACAAGAATATCTTTAAAAAAATTCTAAATTTCAACGTTAACAGAACATTAATGCACCATTGGAATGGTTTAAGATTTTTAATTAAAACGTTGATGCAAGTTTCTCAATCATAAAATAAAAAAGAAATTGTAAAAAGTCGATTATTAAAAGTAAATGCCAATACAAGAGGTATGGAAATTAGTTCACAAAAAAAAAAGAGATTTTTCAGAATTTTAGTTCGTAAATGGGAATTAAAATTATCATTGTCTATGTGAGACTAGCTACTATTTTGTAAAATTAAGCGTGTTTGTAAATTAGAGGTTTATAAAAATAAGCATAACGAAAAAATTTTTTTCGTTATTTTAATAAATTAACATATAGCATATATAAATAGATTAACATATAGCATAATTTATATATGCTATAATTAATAAATTAACATATAGCATATATAAATTAACATATAACATATATAAATAGCGTAGACTCTAATAAATTAACAACTCATTAGAGAACTATAATAATCTCAATGTAAGATATATATACTAAGATTGGATTAAGGTCTTTAAATCAAACTAGTTATAACACATACTTTAAATATCATCCTCAAAATTTTTATGGATATCTCCATATTAGTGATAATCATCCTTGAGAATGATCATCCATTTGAGCCAAGACTGAAATCGATAAATGATTATTGATAGTAGTTCAACCGTATCTATTTCCCTCGTGAATCAAAGGCGAACAATTTTCATAGAAAACAATATTTTAATGCTATTGGTGATGCTAATAACTTCAAAAATTAAATATTACTTAATTTTCCTATTTATCAACAGTCATAAAAAAGAATACGACAGTTTTAGATATTAATTTATCGTAATAGTTTTTCTTTTTATTTTTTTTTTTATTTTTTTTTTTAACATCCACTGTAAATGTTGCTTATCAGCATAGCTTGCTCTCCCAAAAATCGACTATGAAACTCAACTGTACAACTTCCTCGCCTTACAACACATTATATTTTTGCACTCATTGTATTGTCTTGTCACGAATTGTTTAAATATAATGTTACATACTGCATTTTATTCACATGTTACATATAAAACAAAAATCTGTTAATTTCATGCCGATTTCAATGCAACAATTAATAAAACTTAATAATATTAACCCAAATTTGAATCGAATTTCCAATAATATCATTGACTTTCATAAATCTCTCACATAAGTATCAATAGCTTTCTTTAAATAATCACATTTAAAAGACTGTTATAAATAAGCATGATTAATGCATTGAGTATACAAGAAATTTGTGTGAATTTTTAATTTTACATTCTTATGCATAACATCTCTTTTATTGTTGTTTAAATAAGCCTAATTAGCTTCATAACGGAACAACATAGATGTAGAAATTATAATTATTTATTTTCTTTTGTATTTTTTAAGAAAAGTTTTTCCAACACTGAGTGTATCGCTTTACGTCAATGAAATTGACTTACTGCTTGCACATTTGATCAGATTTCTAGGATCTTTTGGGCAATGTTTTTCTTTGAGAAAAAAGTTTTTTTCGTTATTTTTCTGCACATAATAACGAAGTAAGCAAACACTTCCAAGAAAAATCACTTTTGATTCTAGTTTCAGTTTGGGCATAAAATTCTACAGTTTAACTAATAAACGTGTATTTATTACAAAATAATTTTATAATTAGTGCCTTAAACAATATTTTGAATAACCAATTGGATTCCCCTGTATAGATTGATTAAAAACAAATTAAACGCGGTGTATAACGACTAAAAATTCTCTGTGGTTATGCTGTTGTTAAATACTGAATTCGGGATTCTTTTTATGCGAGTTCCAACATATTGGAAAAAGCGAAATTAAATTTGTTAAATTCGTTGAAAAAACACAATACTTTTTCAAAACTAGAAAAACAATCCTAAATATCTTTATTTTTAAGAAAATGTATTCTGTGGAGATGCTAAAAGAAAAAATACCATAAATATTTTTCTTCTACTTTCCGCTTTTAACGCATGGATAATAACTATAAAAGGAGGTAAAGAACCGTATGATTTTTCTTTAAAGAGAAAAGAGCAGAATGTTATCCAGCTTAAATGAATTATATGAAAGCATAATCAACTTTACAGCGAATTCAAATAGCTCTGCTAACTTTTTAAATTAATTTCAAACAACATATTAAAATTTTTGAAATAAAGTTTAGTTTTATTCTGAATTTACCAGACGCCGACATTTTCACATATAACTTTTATTCCTTTTAGTGCATCCGTTCTTAATATTGTACGGGACAAATATTCTGCGGACAAACAGAACATCGATTTATTCATATAGATTTCCAAAAGTTACTAACATTTAAATACTTTGCATTGCGTTACCAGCATGATTCAGAGATTTGGGGTGCAAAGATGAAATCAAGACACACTTGAACAACAGGAGAGTGATGTATTTTGCTTGTATAACTGAAGGGATAGATGCTTTGGATTTCTTCGAGTTTCCTTTCGTCTGACGTGGCATGCTATCATTGAAAAGTCCTTCCAGATGATATTAAGATATTTTCCCTTGTTAAATGAGTACAATTCAAGTCGATTAGATAGGAATGCCTTTTCTTTCATAAGTCAATAGCATGTCTCAAGACGATTTCACTTTGTATTGACATAAGACTTTAATTAAAGTAATATCTTCCTTAGACACTTGAATCAGCGGTGCTGGCAGTTTTCGACCTTAGGATTAATAGTTCGAGAATTCCATTTCCAACTGATGCTTGAATTTTCCCAGTAGTGTAGAATCCATTTTAAAGTGTCTAATTAGCCCTCAAAACTATCTTTTTTGCTTTGAAGTGAGAAAGAAGTGTTAAAACTAATACATGCCTTAATTATTCATTTTTGTAAGTGTGCATAAGAATGTATCACCTTAAAAAGAGGACAAATAGGTATACTTATTCAATTGAATTCAAAAACTATGAGAAATGTATAAAATAAAGTTTTTTAAATTAAACTTTGTTTTTACTTTTAAATCACTTTTAGTGAATATTTTTCTCTTTCACCAAAAGCGATTTTAAGAAAAGCAAAGTAAAACAGCAATTAAGGAACTAATAATATTTGAATTGGTGCCGCGCGCGCGTAGGATTCTTAATAATCAACAAAGAATTTTCAAAGATTTTTGTTATAGTTACTGATGTTTCAACACAGTATTGAATTGTTTCAACACAGTACACATTTATAACAAAAATCCATAATTTAATAATAATAATTCCATAATAACAGTTAATATGGACCTTTGTCTAATAAGCTAATATTAACATAATGAGTAAAGCAAAAGTACTTTGGCTATTAAATAAAGTGGCCTAAAAATGACTAAAATGGTTATCCATGAATACTTTCACTGCTCCTTTAGTGAAAACATTCATTAACTCTCACTGTTGTGTGACAGTTTACTATTAAACTCAATCAGGTTCAGGTCAGTAAAATACATATCACAAATGCTTTGGGATTTCTTTACAGAAGATGATACTGAATACTAAATTTTATGGAACTAAGACACTTGAAATCGAAAATTTGAAATTGTCAGTGCTTCTGTCTTAAGCATTACTTGCTTATGTTTTAACTAATCTCATTCATTCATCATTAAAATTGACTTTAATTCTAATGAGGAATGTGATTGTAATTTTTAAGGAAAAAAATTCTAAACTAATATTAAAATGCATTGGTGCTCAATTTAACCAATTTACATGAGCAATAAGAAAATTTATAAAAATGAAGATGATGAAATAAAGACATAATTTATATTGCTAAATACTCATTTGTATGTTTCCTCTAAAGTATGCTTCCTTTTATTTAATATTTTGCCTGGGGGGGAATGCATTCACTTTGTCCTAAACATATTGCATAGCACTTACATACTTTTCTTTTTGCAGACTGATGATGAGTTCATGTCGATGTCGACCGGTCTGGCGAATGAGATAGAATGTAACGCCAAGAGCATGGTATACGTACCACCTAGCGGCTCGAACATCCCCGACAATGTGGACTGGTACCAGAGGGGTTACGTCACTGAAGTCATCAACCAGGTAATGCTCCATCACACAGATTCTGCTGCAATTGAAATCTTTGTTTGGAAATCTTCATACTTTTCAACAAACTTATTGGAATTCATATAAAATCTCGTGTAATATGTTTAATTAACGTGATGCTTCATATCAGATTAATTAACTGGACTGAGTCTAAGGTGCTTTTCATGAGTGTTTAGAATTGAAGTTTCACAGCAATCGGTATTAACTATTGCTTTTTATAAAATTTTTAAAAGCCTTAGTCATTATTTCGCTTTGAAAGTAATTTGCATTAGTCTTTTTCTTCAAGTAAAACTAATTAATTTCGCTATGAAAATGAAGGATATTTTGGTATAAAGTTACTTATGTTTAATTTTAAATTTTATTTAATTGGCTTTATAGCCTATATATTTCCCTGACATTATATGAACTCATCCATCAAATTTCTGTATGATTTTTAAACTCATATTCTTAAATTTATTTTTATAGACATACATTTTTAATTCAATTAAAATATTTATTAACTGTGCATGATGTATTTTCATTATGTAAAATGCTCAAAATGCTCGTAGGATTTGGGTGCTGCAGGTGGACAACCTACTCGCGCAATGATGTTAAAGCTGTAAAATATCCTCTGCATAAGAAAAACCCCCTACTGTGAGATCACTTGGACCTCCCTGCTGAGCCGAGAAAGTACAATCGTTCCAGCAGTAGTGTCTCAGTCCAGAACATTCAATGCAGTGCCTATTCGATGGTATGGCTATGGACCTCCACAAAAACACCCGATTCGAAACCGGAATACACCAAACAAACCACTTCCACCACTCTAACTTGGATGCACCTCTCCCCGTTTATTAATACGAAACAAAAATCTTATCATAAATCAGGGCCGCGTAGTGTAGCCCTCGCAGAGAATGTCATCAACACAAGCACTGGCTGTGAGAGCGTGCCCTGTTTGGAGACTTTGTGGGAAAATCGGCTGTATTCACGTGCAGCTAGTGAGAAGCTTAGAAAACCTCTAACATTCACTCCCAGATGACTTGCTACTCTGCTGCTGTTACAGCGTGAGCCGTAGTCCACCTATTGAAAATTTTCTATAGCAAATGGTTGTTGCTGGATTTGTTTTCTACTAGAAAAGTCCAAAATGAATGACATCTCTAATAAGACTCTGGGCTGTGGTAGTCATGGTTGAAACAGATGCTTCCTGACGAACAGTAAAACCGTTCATACCTTCATTTGAGAGTGACACCTGTTCACTAACTTTTGTAGTTGAGACTCATAGGATTAGAAACTCTCACTAGATTCAATAAAACTTAAGAATCGCCCATTTCTTGTATTCCACATCCTTCAAACATCTTATAAGGTGCCATCCAGTAAAAAAGAATTAAGTGAAAAACTTGATTCAAGCTGCTAGATGTCCGATTTCAATGGAATCTGAATTTTGATAGCTCGTATATTCAATTCTCACTTCGGAGTTGGTTGTTCAAAGGAGTTTGGAATCGCCTTTAAACCGTGTATCTTTCTGTTCAATTATCCTTTGTGTTGTTGAGTGACAAAAGAACAAATGTCTAAGGAATCGTTGATAGGATTACAGTCATCTTGCTTCAACTCCCTTGCGGAAGATAATATCTAATAAAGAGATAACGTATATTAAAATCCAGAATTAATCCCATTTGAATAAAAGCTCATAAACATAAAGTCACTTAATTAATCTCCCCCAGTGAAATTCATCTTGGTCAACTTCTTGGAAGCTTTATACACAGAAAAGAAACTTGATTTCATTGAATTATCAAGAAATTTTCATTTGCTAATTACTTACACTCATTTGTATAAGTTTATTTTTCTGCGATTAGAATTTAATATTTTTTACATCAAACTCTCCGAACCCAAAAATAAACTTATGTAGAAAATAAGAAAAATAGCGACATATGTTTCGAAAAAAAAAAAGAAAAAGAAAAAACTCATTGTAAATTTTTTTGCGTTTATACACAATTTCTTTTCTTCCTTCTAAAAGTACAGAGCATAGCGTAGTTTCCGAATTTTTTTCAGAAACAACTATTTTAGGATTAAAAAGAGAATATTTTTTTTTAATTTTTTTATAAATTTACTGGTTTTTGATAATATTTTATAAATTAAAAGATATTTTGTCGAAATTGGGCTGTTTTTGATAACTATTTTAAATTTATGGAAAAAAAATTACTCAAATTATTAAGTAAAAAATTTTCAGAATATTCAATAATTTTTCTACTTTTATACAAACTAGATTTAGACTTAATACCATAATTAAATATGAGAATTATTAAGTATAAGAATAAATCTTTAGTATACTGAAGTCCGTCACAACTATGTTACAATTTTAACCAACAGTGTTTTAAATTAGACTCTATGACTGGAAAACAAATCCTTTATTAACAATTAGGCAATTAAATATTAGAAATAGCCTATTCACGTAATCTGTTAAATATACGAAAAATGGTGTGAGAAAGCAAGAAGTCAGGCTTCTATCCAAGTGTCAGGGAAAAACTCCATCGACCTAGCTAGAGAGAAAAATCTGCCGTGTGCTGCCATCTGTCAACCAATATTGGTATGAGACTTCCAAATATCAGGATTATGTAAAGAAATCAGAGATTTACCTATTGCGAATATTACGAGTCGTCAGAAACCATTGTTGGAGAAATGGACTCACACTTAACAAGTCAGCTAAGTGAACCCAGTTTTCCAATAATTATGACCAGTGGTGTAAGCTGCATGCTTTTGAGTCAAAGTTTATAAAATTGCCTCTACTTTGACCACTTTCCGTTTCTTCACATCGTATCATGATAACGAAATGTACTGAGCAATGGTGAGAAGATGTATTGCTGAATCGTTGCCCACGTTTCCACAGAGCAGGTGAGCAAAACAAGTCTATTCGTAATGGTTCGAGGTTAAGGTAGGAAAAAACATTATTTATAACCTCACAAAGGTTCTGGAAGCAAGATGAAGGTTCTGCAATCATAGAGGATAGTTGGAGAAATTCACATAAAACTCGAAATTGTATGCCATATTCTATTTCACATTCAGAATCTTATATATTATCCTTGCAAAACCTTAATCTATATTTTTTCTTTAACTTTAGTATGTGCATACAATAAAATGAATAATTTAAACTTTTGCAAAATAATTTTATTACTGTTAATCTCGGATTTATTTTCGAGCTCGCGAAAAATTATTTTATTATATTTTCTTTTCTCTACGAATTATTCAATATTTTCAGCATTTGGTAAATTTAATTCAAATTTTTATTGAATTAGTTTAATTTTTTGCTATATATCATATTTTTGTTATATACGCTTGTGTTTCAATACAAAGCAATTTTGCCGCTGTCAAAGAAAATGAAATTTGTGTGATTAGCTTAGTAATTTCAGAAATGTTGTCTCAAATTTAATAACGAATTTAAAGAATATATAATTAGAAATAACGAAGATAGCCATGAATGCTGGGAAAGTGACGGACTATCAACACATACGTAAGTGAAGATTATTATAAGAAACAAAGCATTTGAAAAGTTGCTCATTTAATTGTCATTAATAACTAACTAGTTGATGTGGGGACAGGAAAAGAGTAAAGCCTGGATCGCAAACAGAAGAACTCATGTTAGTATAACACATTCGCATTTGAGACTTAAAGATCATATCGCAAGATCAATGAGTTTTTGTGTACAATAAGTCAAAATGGAGTCTAGTTGAATTCATAACAGTTATGAGTAGCGTGACTTGAAGATGTCTTGAATCTCTGCACCAGACGACATTTTAGCTGCAGAAAAATGGTCTTTTTCTCAAGTAATTGGCAACGCTCAGTTCAGCGAAATGCTAATATATGAACGAACATGTATAAAAATTTATACAAAACCAACACATCTGCAAAATAACCATCTTCACTATAGAGTTGATTTCATATGATTTTAAATCTTACTAAATTTTGAGGTTTTTTAAACAACCTGAAAGCGAAAAAGTCGCTGCACATTACAGGCAATTTTTACAAGTATTTGACAAAGGCCATTTTTTGGAACAAACAATATGTCTAAACATTCAAATCATTGTTACATCCCATCGTTTTTATAATAATTTTTTATTTATAAAATCATGTCTAAATGAATAACTCACCATATATATATATATATATATATATATATATATATATATATATATATATATATATATATATATATATATATATATATATATATATTTACACATTGTAATATTTTTAAAACTGCAATTTTTAGATTAACTTTCCTCTTTTAGCATAATTTTAATCTTAAAAAGAATATTTATACAAAGTATAAATGTTGCCATATGTTCTTACAGTATTGTTAAATTTATTAAAATAAAAATGAAGAGCTTGTAGACGTTTTAGAATTCGAATTCTTAATAAATAATATATTTCGCGGGGTACAAAATAATATAAGATTTTACAAAATCCGAATTTTAAAATATTTCTCAGCTTCAGGTAATGAATTAGAATTTTTATCTTAAGTCCTCAATCATGCTGGAGTCTAGTTGTCATTAATTTTATTGATTGATTGGTTCATTTTTAACTTTCTGTAGGGAGCTTGTGGAGCCTGTTGGGCCTTCTGTAGTGTAGCTGCACTAGAAGGACAGCACAAGCGAAGGACAGGAAAACTGGTGAAATTGAGTGAACAGCAGCTTATTGATTGCTCCACAATCACAGGTATAAAATATGAATTAACTATTTCACTTCATTTCTATTCCCTCACAAAAATTAAGAAAACAATTATATATTAACAGTGATTTTACAGTACAATATTTTCCATTTCGTTTCAACAGTTCATTAAGTTTTCTAGTTCACAAATAATTTTAGCAGATCCTTCTTTTTGAAGTATGCTTTTATACTGAAGAAGATAATTAATAAAAAATAATGATGATTAAAAAATTATTTAATGCGAAGGAAATTGGAAAATATAGTTTTCTGAATTTACAATTAGTGTGCTATAAATCAAAAAATTAAAATAAATTATACTAAGCACAATTTTATAAGCATCCCAAATGCAAATTCTTTATTTAAACTTATCGTAGTGAAGTATGTAAAAGATTTCGCTTATAAATTTCACCGACACCATGCATATATTTATCAGATATAATCTTAGTAAAATGAGTCTTCGATAAGGAAAATCCGTGCTTGCGAAAACATTTTTAAAAGACACACCTATATAATCGTAGAAATGTATAATAAAATACTTTCTTATTTTAAAAAATTCCATCTTTTTTTTTCTTATTTTAAAATATATCATAGCCATGTAGCTCGTCGGAAGCCATATAAGTAGAAGCCATAAGCTCGTAGAAGCCAACTGTCAATAAGCAAAAATGTTTAATTTTGCCAATGAGTATGTAAATATACTTTCTGAGTTTCAGAAAAAATAATATTTCATGCAACTAAGCTTTGTACCTGTGAGTATAAACTGATCTGGAGAAAAGGAAGTCCGGCTTTTCTGAAGCAAAATCTTGTGTCTACAATTAAACACAGTGGAAGTGACGTAATGACTTGGGGACGCATGGAAGCAAATGGAATGGTACGATTAACTTTTATAGATTTTACATTAGATCACATGCAATATCTAAATACATTAAGGGAAAATATGAAGCATAGTGCACAAGATTTGAGCCTTGGCTATGATTTTCGGTTTCAATAAGACAATGATGAAAACCCGCTACCCACAACATAAAGCTCTGTCTGTTATACAATATCTAAAATCAGCATTGAGTTGCATACTCCTCCCCAATTGCTGTACTAAAATTCCATTGAACATTTGTAGGACTTGTTGGAACGCAAGGTTCATAGATAGCTAAACATAGAAAAATATGCTGAAGAGAGTAGTTATGATGAAATGGAATAATATATGATGTGAGGAAACCACCAAGCTAGTTCACTCTATGCCTAAACAATGGAAGAAGTTCTTAGACATAAAAGTTTTCCATCCAGATATTAAAGCTCAATTGATAGTTCATAGAAGCTATTTATTAAAATCTTCTCTCTATTAATACTACTCAAACATTTGACTAGTTTTTGTGTACTTTTTAATTATTGTTATTATTACTATGAAACAATGTGCGTTATCATCTTGAAATTGCTATTGATATTTAAGGAATTTATTAAAAAAATATTTTATATCGAAAAATATTTTATATAATGTTGGCACTATAATGTTCTTTTATTCTCTAAGATTAGATTATCAGACTCTCAGATTAGATCACTTCACTTATTAGATTATTAGATTTTAAAACCTCAAATAATCTAATAAGTAATGAAACAATTATTCGTAATTTAACAATTAGGTTTGTGAATGAAAGAAGATGCTCGTTTCGAAAGTTATGTAAAATACTGCCGCGTATAAAATTCAAAGAAAGAAAGAATGATGTCAGTGCTTGCATATTTTAACAGATGTCAAATAAAATTATTTTATAATTTACTATTAACCCTAAACAACTAGTTAAAAACATATTTTACTCTCAAGGAAATAATATGCTTATTTTAAGTACTTGAAATAACTTTTGCTTGTAAGAAAATCAAGCGCAATCGTCATTTCTCCTCCTTCATAAAATACCTACATTCTATAAGAATTAAAAAAATATTGCATATAATTATAAATTATTTGACTTAATAGTTCTTTTTATATGCATAAATTCTTACAGTTTTTGAAAGATTATTAAGGAAATTTTTAGACCCCTCTCTCTCTCTCTCTCTCTCTCTCTATATATATATATATATATATATATATATATATATATATATATATATATATATATATATATATATATATATATATATATATATATATATATATATATAAATAGAGAAGTAGCAAAGATTTTGGCTTTAATTAAAAATATAAATTTAATGATTTACATTATTTGGATGTTGGATGTGTATCTTTTATTGAAGCTCATAAATTTTTTAAGTTCTAGAAATTAATATTTTTGCTGTACAAAGTTCAGTGTTTTTAAATTATTTAATTTCAGAAACAACAGACCTTTCTATAACGAAATTCTAAAATTAAATAATGAATAAATTAAAAGAAAACTTGCCACACATTGATATTTTAGCTAATATTTTATTTTAATAAGACAATTTAATAAACACAAATCACATTAAAAAATTAATAGATTGCCATCAAATTTGTCTTCAAACACCAAAGTCACAAATGGTTATACATTTTGATAACTAAAATTAAACAGGAAATAACAGTTTTAAAATTAAAAAACTATTAAACTTTTCTAGATTTATTAAAATAAGTTCTCAGATGTAAGCTTATTCAAACAAAAGTAACATTTTACAATTGAATTCAGTATCTCATTTATAATTAATTATTGATTATTTCTATTGTATTAATTTTGGTAATTTCTGTTTTGCTGATGCAGGTGATAAGCCCACCAAATGTTATTACTGAAGCAAAATATCACAAATTGTTGCTTTTACGAGTAATGTTTTTAACTTTTTACCTCTTACAAACATCGTAAATATTATGTTTCAATTTTTTTTCAACTATCCATTTTACTAATACTCACTTTTAGAAAGTAGAGGCTGGTTCCTATTCCATAGATTCAGTGATAACTTTTATTCCCACATGTGCACTAAAAATGTAAAAAACTTTTTTGAGACGTCATTTTTATTACTTGCATGATTTTTTATTAATCTATTTTTTCTTAACAGTACTTTATTTCATTTATTAAGAGACGGAAGTTTGGTAATAAATAACTATAATACTTCTAAGAAATCAAACTCTTATTTTTCAATTTTAAAAGCTATTTTTAAAATTTCAATTAAAAGCAAGGATTTTCTGTATTATATTTACACTTATAGAAACTCTTCCTTTTTCACAAGCACCCACTTTCCTCTTCGCACAAGTTCAAATATATTTTACCAAAATTGTATTTTCGAAGAAATCGAAATCGTATCTTCAAAGAGGATTTAGGAAAAAATAATCCGGTGTAGTTTTAAGGAGCTTCTATTTCTACCGTTTATTTTTCATATTTGTATCTAATTTTGAAACTTTAAAAAATTATAATGCTTTACGCAGTAAGCGAAGCAATGTCTGCATTATATGAGAAAAAATTTATACGTATAGTAAAGTAAAGCTACAATTAACCCTTTAAGCGGTCAATTTTTTACCAGAAATGCTTCCAAAAAAGGCAATTTTTTATTGCATATAATTAAGTACTATACTTAATGGAATCAGAATAATACGAATACTTTTTTTTCACTTTTAATGATTTTACAACATTTTTTTATTTTACAATTTTAGAGCCCAAAACCCCCTAAATGTTTGCTTTTCTTAAGTACATTCTGTATGCAATGAAGAATAGTTTACAAATTCTACAAAAATTTCTCTCATACCTACAATGAATTTTGAAGTTTACACATTCCCAAACAGTTCAGAAGTCTTTTTGTGTATGGTACAATTTAAAGCATGGTGTAATGCAAAGTCCTACGTCGCAATCCGGGCAGGACATGGAGCAGGTGGATTTTTCACAGCAATCTTGGTAAAAATTCTTGCAGAACTCAAATCTTCATCAGAGCTAAGCTCACTACACGTGTCATCTGAAGAATAATCCAGATAATTAGAAGAAATATCTGTATCAGAATGTAGTTCATCATCTTACAAGAAAGTATTTTCAACGTTTATTCCATCCATAACTTCCATAAAAAAGACAACGTTTTAAATTCACAAGCGTTGAATACAATAGAACAAAAATTTCACAGAAAAATTCCCGCTTTCTCGCTACAAAGAAAAACCCGGATGAAATGCATTGCAGTTACATTGAGAAGCCACGCCATCCGTTGAAAAATATTAATATTAAATAGACCCTTTACAATAATGAAAAATTCGGGCAAACCAGAAAAGGAAATGAGAAAATATCGATGCCCGTACGGGCAAACCAGTTGAGGCCAATTTTGAGTAGCACGTACACTGTACTGGCAAACCGTTTTAAAAGTTAAATTGTTTACTATAATTGTCTTTTGAAACAAAATTTCAAGCTTAATCACAGAAATATTCACTCATGTTTTTAATTAACTCTTACAGCAATTCACAAAAAATTTTTATTTGTGAAAACGAGATTGTATCAATTCGAATTCATAAATACATCTTTTTAGTTCATAATAATTGTATTTACAACTGCATTTATAACAAATATTTATGTTTAGTTTTTGTTACTGTGAAATTATAAGAAATAGACAGAGGATACTAGGAAAATCTATTTGGAAAAATATTAGTTAAGGCATTAGATTGGGATTGGTGTAAAAATACTCAGAATCTTAAAAACCCTCGTATTGAAGCTATTCGAGGTAGGATTGAAAAGTTTCCGGAATGACTCTATAAAGTAAAAAGTATTATGAATTAAATGCATACTCATTCGCTACAAAGTACTTTTGCCAGAGACTATAAAGTCCATCGAAGCAAATCTGGAATCCATTTCTAGCCATGTCGTTAAATTCAGCCTGTGGTGCCCTTTCATCAGAAGATTGAAATCGATGACCCTACAAGTGTCTTGCCTGTTCCGGATGTAGGAAGAAAATGCAGCATGCAAAATTAGGTGAGTAAAGTGAATGAGGCAAAACAGTTGCGTTCGTTTTCCCAAGAAAGTCATTGAAACCTTGAGAAGGATCGTTGTTACGCAACAGCACTCACATTTTACTCTCAGTCCATATTTTACTCTTTTTTCTCCGACTGATTCATATAAATGACGCAAGATTTCAACGTGGAGTTCTTTGTTCACAGTGTGTCCTTCAGGGATGAATTCCAGATTGACAGTGCCCTGAATATCGAAGATCTCTAGCATGTCCTTTCATTTTGTGCGATCTTGTCGGAATTTCTGCTTCCGTCGAGATTGATATGCTTTCTTAATTTGCTGGTTATTCAAAAAACATCATATCTCGTCTCCAATAACAATTCTGCCAAATAGGAAAAAAATTTTGTCATAGCTGAGATTAAGTCACCTTTCTTTTCCATTCGAAATCCCTTTTGGTCTACGTTTAACATGCTGAAAACGATGTGTTGACACACTCTTTGTATGTTAAGACCCTTTGTCAATATCCGCTGACATGTGTCTTCTGATATCCCAGCTGATTCTGCTACTTGGCAAAATATTTGCTACCTGTTCGCACGAATCGTCACAGACACCTTTTTGATGTTTTCATCGGTGCCCGAAGTCATAGAACGGCTACAACGTTCTTCGTCTTCGACACTTCCTTCCCTACTCTGAAACGACGATGTCAATAAAAAACATGAATTCTCTATAACGTTTCACTTCCGTACACATGTTTCAACATTTTAAAATTGTCCTTATTATTCTTCCAAAAGCAAACACAAAATTCGATAACGTTTCTCTGCTCAACTGACACCATTTCTTTTTATCGCCGAATTGCACTTGTTTACAAAAGATGATGTCGCCTCGAGCTTCCGACCTCGTGATGTCGGACAAACTACTTCTAGAAAAGGGGAAGAACGGAATAACACAAAAGTGTTCTTGTGTTAGCACTACTGGAAAACTTTTTTTACGTTATAGACTCAGTCCGGGAACTTTTGAATCCTATCTCGTATTTGTAAATAATAAATAAAATTTCATTTTTCTGTTAGCTTCATTTTAAATTAATGTATTTGTATATACTTTTAAATCTTAGTATACATTAAATGTTAATTAACTAATTGTGTTAGCATTATTTTTTACACATTCTCCAGCGTTTTGAAGAACAATAATTTTAGTTGGTAGATAAAAATAGTTTAAATTTACCACTATAATTATAAAAATAACTTTAAGCGTAGAATGTTGAATAAAAATTATTTTTGCTCATATAAATATAATTTTATATTATTTTATTTAGAAAAACATGTGGTTACTGCATATATATTTAATATTATAAATTCAGAACTGAACACTCAGGGAATCAGAAAAACTACTAAAAAATAGTTTAAATAATAATAATTTTAGGGGGAGCATTTTATAAAAAATATTGTTCACTTTTATCAAAATCAAATCTGATTCATTTTCATACTATCCTAAGTAATCATTCAAACGACAAAATTGAATGGTGGGTTTCTGCAGAAAAGAAACTTGATAAATTCATAAATAGTCTTTGAGATATTACTACTCTACAGCAAAATATTAAGAACAGTTTAAGAATATTTCCTATTTTCAAGCAAATTATTTGTTTTTATTAAAATTTATTATAAAATTAAGTAAAAAATATAATTAAGCTTAAAAAAATAATAGTTTTTTATATAAAAAGAGAGATTGGTAAGTATTTATAAATATTATTTTACAATATCCTTAATATTAGAAATCAGTATCTGTTAATATTGGTTTGAATATTCATAAATATTTCAATTGAATATCTAATAATATTCAAAGGGTATGATACCTTTTTAATCTATAAATATTCAAGAGAAAAATATTTGTAAATATTCAAACGGTAATATTTCAATATTCACAAATGAATATGTGATACTTGGACTTGAAGGAAATTTAAGATTTTGATTTAAAATGTCTACGCATATTGCTATTATTTCTAATTTCAGATAAGCTACACTCTCCATAAAAGCAAAAATTTTAAAAGAAATCTAAAAATAGGTATTGGTCTTTTAAAATCTTAGGAACAGTAAAACCCAAGCATCCTAGAATATGGTGATTAGAGGCCTATTCAGCACATACACTTAGGAAGTTCCTTTCTCCTTGAAGATGTTTATGTTGTCTAAATGAGAATTCTTGGTTGATCATCTGTATTTTGCATTGATAATGCTATAACATAATTTAATTTTTAGCGCTTAAAGCAAATGAAGATTTAGTAATAAAGATTTTCTAATTTTGAAACTAGACATTTTGACGAATCAAAATAAAATTTGAATATTTACAATATTATTACTCTACAGTAAAAAAAAGGTCGGTCTACATTAAAAATTTGAATAATTTAAGAAGCAATTTAAATTACAAAATTTTACATAAAATTATATTGATTTTTTTTTTGTATATTTTTCTGGAAAATTAAATAAAATGATGTGTTTAACTTGTGGTAAGTAAAATGATTTAATTCACTAATTAGGGGAGATTATTCTAAATTAAGGGAACAGAAATCTTGCAGTAAAAAATCAAACACAAAAATAATTGGGTTGTCTATAACTTTTTTTTTTTTTTCTTTTTGGTAAATAGCAAATGTTTTTACATTGAATAATGTAACAATTTTTTTCTTAAAATAAAATTTGTCAAGGTAAGTCATAATGTAGATATAACACCTATTGATCAACAATGTGAAGCGTCTTTCATCAACAATATAATTTATTGTTAATAGTGAATATATTTATCGGAAGTTGAAATTTTATTAAATAATGTATAATTAATAATCTGGGAATTGATGATTTTGTCTCTTATGATTATTTTGAAATTTCTAAATGATCTTGAAATTTTTTATGTATCTTTCGAGTATTAAGAAAATGTTCCTACGTTCCACGTAGGGCAAGGGCTTCATATTTTGACTCTCATTTATACGGAATGTTCATAAAAAGTATTCAAGTCTAATAACGTTGCTTCACTTTCATTGATCTTTCCAAATTTTCACTATATCTTAATAATGAATATTTATTTTCAATGTCTTCTCTCTCGCAGGAAACAAGAAGTGCGCAGGTGGGCAAATGTGCCGAGCCTACGAATATGCGGTTGAAGCCGGCGGAGTCGATTACGAGAGCGCCTACCCCTTTCAGCACCGAGTGAGATCCTTTCTCTTCATTCAATGTGTAATTTCTTATGCTCGGTTCAAAAAGCTGCAATTTAATTGTTTTCAAACATGCATATATATAGTGAAATAGGAATGGTTTATGTTTAGAATAAATTAATAAATGGTAATCTCAAGTGTGAATCTAACAAAAATATAAATCACAGCTATTTGATACTTTCTGTTATTGGATGAAGAACGGACATTCCGTCTGTAAGTCAATGTCAATGATGTATAGCAATTTAATATTTATTTGATTAATATATCCTTTTATCAACTGTATTCATAGAAGTAATGAGTAAGTAAGAGTAATGTTCTTTGTGAGCAAACCGAATATTAAGAGATTTGAATCTTCAAATCCCGGATATTGTTCAGAGGAAAATGTCTAAGATCAGAAAATAAAAGGCAACAGTATGACAATCTAGTGAGCCTTTTTGTTTACAATTGTTGGTACTTTCGTTTGGCAGCTCTTTTTTTTTGTGGAAATTTAAAATTTCTTTTTAAAGAGAAAATATCGACAATGTAAAATAAAGGGATGATTGTCTTTAAAAACCAATACTATCATATCAATAACATGTTTTAAAATTCTAGAATTTTTCTCTGAGATTTTCCTTTAGCATCATAACGAGAACCAAACAAATGTTTTACATAAATAAGGCAAAGAAAAAAAAACTTTTCAAATGAAAATAGTTGTCTTATCATTAGAAATACATTTTCTTTGCTCATTTGTAGAAACATTTAATTTTCAATCTATCTTCAAAATCTATAAAATGATTCAAAACCTCCTAATTTACATTTCGAACACCAAATGAAAACAGACTTCAAAATATTTCTTCTGATGAATAATGTTCACAAAATTTTAGCCCTCACTGGAGAGCTCTTCTCCTGAGTTGTAGAGAGTGCTTATTGGATAATAGGAGAGGGGAGCGACACTTTTTCTTTCTTTTTTATCCAATGACATCTTGATAAATATATGATACATAACGTAAATATGCACTGAAAATATTAAGTGATTATTATTTTACTTATAAAAACTTCTTAACTGGAGTAAAAACCTTAATTAAAATACTTTTCTGAAATAGGTTTTATGTTAAAGGCTTATACATTATCAGATACTTTAAGTATGAAGAATTTAGCTTAATTCTGATAATGACTGTCATGGGCAGTTTTACTTAATTTAGCATGAACTGAAAAAAACATTGTGTGAAGTTTTATTTAAATTATATGAAGAAATATCTAGTTCAAGAAAAACTAAGTTAATAAGCCCCACGACCAGAAGGATTCACTGTAGCCAAGTGGTAAATACCACTGTTCAGGGAGAATTCGAGCCCGACCACTGTTAAACAGCGGGAGGTTGTTGCACTTCTGAATTCACATCTGTTGAAATGGAAGCTTGAGGTACTCCAATTTTCCTATCTTGCCATTAATGAATACGGCTGTATATGAAATTATTATGCAGTGTACACTGAAATGCCTTACAATAGCCTTAGGCAACTCAAAACGCGATGTCAAATCCTAAGTGTCATTTAGAGCAAGTGTAAAAAATCTTAAATCGATGGGAATTAAATATATGTATAAAAACTATAAAAATTCTCTAACTTGAAACAAATTATTTTGATTAGTACATTGTAGCCAGTGCGTTATCACACAATTCCTAATAATATGAATACCTTAAGTAATATAAATTTTAATTTATGTTATGATATTTAGGGAATATTTGGGGATGACAACATGAATCATTGTTATACATTACTAAGTATAAGTGTAATCTGAATAATACTCTTGTGCTTGTCATTCAAAAATACAATGAACTTAAGCAATGTTGTTTGTGTTTTGCGGCACTGGTAATCTAAATTGGTTAACCATATATATTTTATTAATCGTACCAGTAGCATTTAAATAAAATATTATGTGACTGATATACGTTGTGAATTTTAAATAAATTTCTCAACTGCATTTTGGTGACGCATGGAAATAAATATTTACTCTTTCAAAATTAAACATTTTATAATAATAATATAGTTATAGTAATTACACAATTATATTTTAAAGTGTGAATAGACCAGAGAAAAATAAAAAAAAAGAGGAAAAAAACTTGTCATATAAAAAAAATAGCTTATCTCGGTGGAGACATCCAAAAATCTTAAAATCAGAATCAGGATATTACTGGTAGTTATTTCTATAAATATTCAATATGTCATCAAGCTTCGTAGTCACCCCTGAGCAGAAGACTACAACAAAATATTCTTACAGACATGTCTTCGTCCACCCCCTCACATGCTTCGAATCACTCTTTCCTCTTTTATCTCACATCGCAACTGTTCACCTTCCTTCTCTCCACATGAATGCCTGTTTGGTCAAGCTCTCACGTAAATAAAATTGGAATACAGATACTTGTTTGTTTCATTCATAGAAGAAATCCAATTATCAATTCCAGAATGTATGATTTTTAGTAAAAAAAACAAAAGTAGAAGTACGTCTTTTCAAGCTTTCTCAAATCAATTGAAATACAATAATAGTACATTTGACACCACGAGAAATCACTTCCAATACATGAGTTAAGAAATTTCTTATTTTCCACGTGAATGATTAAGAGACGAATAAAGACGATAGAATAAATTGATTGGAACTAGTAGCGTGGTAAGGACGGGCAAGGAAGGCTGTCATGCCCAATTCGATTAAAGACAAAATTTTACAGAAAATTAAATTTTATTTTAACCAAATATAAATTTTGTTCTGGGAAATATATTTTAAATTTAATAGTTGTTTCATGTACGGAACTAATCGCATAACCTGGGAAAAATCAAGCATCGGGTCAAGAAGAGTTTGTTGATGAAAGACGAGATAGATGGTTGAAAGACGATGAAAAAGCTGCTAGTGCTTGTATTATAAACGAAAATATTATTTTTATAACATTATTAATAATAATTTTACATAGTTTAATTTCTTTTTAAAATTGTATTCCTTTCATCGTGTTTTCGTTGAAGATTTGCAGTACTGTATTCTTACT
The DNA here is from genome assembly GCA_030067965.1 of Latrodectus elegans. Classification (NCBI taxonomy): domain Eukaryota; kingdom Metazoa; phylum Arthropoda; class Arachnida; order Araneae; family Theridiidae; genus Latrodectus; species Latrodectus elegans. The sequence goes on from CM057814.1 coordinate 98,877,692, forward strand.
TCAAATTTTTCAAAGGTTAAAATTAAGAAAAATCTCTTTATTTTTACAGATAAAGATTGATCAGCTCAATTTTCATGCATTTGAGATATTTTTCTTTTTAGTTTAAAACGTATTTACCAAATTATTTCTGTTGATTTTATGAGGAAATTCATGGCTGTAATAACTCAAGGAGATTAGAAAAGCAAGATTTAGAATGTGTTAATAAGTCACAATTTCTTTCTGTGTTAATCAAAGTCAAGTTACTTGCTTATGAAAAAAATTATAATAATATTAGTTAAGAAAAAATAATTTTGTTCTAAATAAATGTCAAAATCTATATAAATTATATGATAGAGATTTTTCTGGAACAGAATTCTATATCGAAATACTTAAACGCAAAATGTTATGCAGTAGAAAAGAAATTTAAACTAAAATCCCCTTAGAGTGTTTCACCTTCATAATTTCGCGTGGTGAAGATGTGTTTTTTTCATATACGAGATTCACACACACATATTTTAAATACACTTAACGATTTTAATATTAATTGCAAGCTGTGAACACATCTTTCAATAAATAAAAATTAATTCTGACGTTTTTACGATCAACCTTGGTATAAAACCTCCTAAGGGATTTCGTATTTTTCAGTGTAGATAAAGTTTGAAAGGATTGATTTTGATGAAATCATTGAGCAATTCTGTTCATTAAAGTTGAGGGGAACTTATGTAGTGTGATTAATCTATCATATTATTATTGTAATTAATAAATGTATGCATTTATATAATAATATATAATATAAATTAACTTTATTCACGTACACATCTTTTAAAAAATTTATATTTCTTTAATTTTATTAATATTTAAAATTTAAGTTTTTTATTAATTCTATATCACTGTAAGTCCGATTATTACGTTGTGCATCAAGAAATAATGTTTATTCTGCCAGTGGATATAATTTCACTTGAAAACTGTTTTTCCAAAAGCAATTTCAAGTTATTCCAATAAAGAATGCTAGTAATTCATCCTAATAATCTCATATCTGCACTCGTGTAAAAAATGACCGTTGATCGATAAACAAACCAAACCTAACTTAGAAGTTCCATAAATGATCCAATTTGAGACCACTCTCTTTTATCAGCCATAAAAACAATGTATACACTTATGATGCACAGGCAAGGGAAAGAATATAGTCTTTGATGCATAAAGCATTAAATGCATTTTGTGTTTCTCTTTCTCAAGCGTGTATCTGTAGAAATTAATACTTAAAAATTTTTGTTCTACGACGCAGGAACATAGACCTTCATTCATGAAAAGTTCATCGAGAAGACTATGCAACAGATGTTCATATATCTTACATGATCATTTGCGAGATGCTTTTACTGCCCTCCTGCTGTCTGAATGGATGTGAGTCTTAATCTCCCTTTAAGCTGATAATTTTTTTTTCTTCCAGAGTGGTCCATGCAGGTTCAAGAAAGATCAAATCGGTTCTACCATCACAGGGTACTTGGAAATTCCCTATGGTGACGAAAGTGCACTGCACAAGGCTGTCGGGCTGATTGGTCCCGTAGCTGCAGGTCTGGACGCATCGCTTCCGAATTTCCGCCATTACAAGTATATAACCCTATATAATCCTTTATATATTTTAATTTACTAAGATTAGAAATGCTTACAAAAATATTTAGTCACAAATAATTCTCATTTAATATTTTCTAAATCCCTTGAATAATTATTTATCATTTCAAATTTATTTAATTATAAAATACTTTTTATTCTACACAAACAAATAGTAAATTACTTATAATTTTAATAATAAGAAAAAGAATTATTAATATTAAGCAAATTGTGTGTGTGTTAATAATAAGGTATTATAATCTAATGGGACCTCGCTATTAAATAAATTTAATGAAACTAAATTGTTAAAAAGAAAAAACATAATTAATTTGCTAAAATATATTGCCATTCAATATGTTATTATTTACATCGTACTCTTTTATATATGGATTCTATAAAAATTTTATCAATGAGGTTAATGTTATTTGCTCTTAATAGAGAAGGAATCTGCTTTTACACATAAGGATCGCTAGGTAGCCTGCACATACTTCTTGTTGTAGAGAGTTTTAAACCCTCTCCAGTATTTCACTCTGTTTTTCTTATTCTGTTCTGCGTATTTCTAATTGACTTAATAATTATTTTGCTTTCAAGGTAGTTGCAGACGTGTACCAGATGTTTCTTTTAACAACTTTTTAAATATCTCAAGTTGGGAAAGATATTTGCTGTCTTTACTGTAATCGTCACTATAGGACAATGTTTGTGATGACCAATTTCTACAAAGACTTGAGCTTAGAAAAATGGCTGCAATTTAAGCTTCTTTAATATCATTGATCTGATGATTTCATACAGTGAAGCAAATGATGAATCTTATTTTGTAATAGCTCACCGCAGATAATAATATAGAACTTATAGCATAGATTATATATAGGCTTTTATATCAAATGATATTTCTTATGAAGCCCTCTAATCATACGAACATTTCTGAGTTATATTAAAATATAAAATAAATAACTGTCTCTAATAAATTACAAATCTCTAAAATTTTTCTGTGAAGAGATCTGTGAAAAACCACTTCATCGTATAAGTTCGTAATTACTTTTAGAACTTCTACAATAAATTCGATTACAAGAAATGTTTGATAAAATCATTATTCTTCGCTGAAGTTTTGATATTTTGGTGCAATTTATTCATTTAATTCAGTGTCTCTCAATCTTTTTTGAGATTTTTTACCACTTGGTACTACATCATACTAAATTGTACCACTTCCTAAAAATGATAGCTTTTCGTGAAATTTATTATTGCCAGAGTGATATTTTATTATCTTTATAAATTTTATAGGATAACTCTGTATTCACGTGACATAATGAGAAAGATTACATTGAAGAATCCCTAATCATGCCGGATTATATCACTAAAGTGCCGGATACTCATTGGAATTATATTATTATATCCATACGTTTGTTAAAAATTTCTTATTTGTCTATTATTTTGTCATATTCTTTCACTAATAAAAGGTTTTAATAAAATCACAAAATTACAAAAATATCAGTTAATGTATTTTTATCGCAATCAAATATTTTTATAAAATAAAATTAATGGGACGTTTGTTTTGTAGAACATATTATTTTTAATTTGGTTCAAAAGATACAAAATACTCCCTTTAGTGTACAACTGGGTTCAATTTGCTTCGATACTTATATTTTAAAAAATATGAAGAAAAAAACTCTTTCTGCTGATTCTAGGCTAATAAACGGTAATAGACCAAGGATTTTCTCTGAAATTTGTTCATTTCATTATCATTATTTAATCAGAAATGAATGACATTATGTATTCAAAATTCTTCTTGTAAACTTGTGTCACAGGATAATTCTACTAAACTTTTTTTCTTTTATTGATAATAATATAGCTTTTTTATTATCTTTATAGATAGAGCTTGAAATCCAATTATCATTTGAATTTAAGAGTTTTTAAAGATACTCCTTGAAAGATAATTTTAATCCTGTTAAATTACTATTATATTTTCTAGTACATCTTGAAACTAAGCTTATTTTCTCACAAAAGTGTGTAGAGTTTCGAATATTTCTGATTCATTATTTTCGATACATTATTTCCCGAAATGTAATTTCTTAATCATATTTTCAATATAGCATTTTATCATTAATTTTAAAGATCGTTTTTGAGTTGTTCTAAAGTATCAAACTTAAGTTATTTAATTGCAGAAGAATATCTGATAAATATAGAAACAACTGAAGCCAATTTATCTTACAATTTCGAAGAAATATCAAAAAGATTATCTTCGAAAACACCTGTTCCTCTTGTTTAAATTCGAAAAAGCTAGATGAAAGTGTAGAGAAATATAAAGATTTCATCAAGTCTGTAAACATAACTTTAAAAATTCATAATTCTTGAAACTGTCCACCGCATCGTTGAGGGCGAATTTTAATTCATCAGGAAATTTCTTTGTTACTAAATTTTGCCTATGGATACATCAGTAGCTCCAGATTACTTTAGAAGTTACATTTAAGACACATCACAGAAGATCATTATATAAACCTGAATTTGACTTAGCACCATTAGTACACAATCCAACAGCAATTTGATCAACTAAAGCTTTCTATGTAAAATAATTATCAATAGGTTTAAATGTCTTTTCATTCATGGATGTGAGGAGAAAGTGACTACATAAAAAATTCTCATTAAATTCATTGTTTTTAATGCAACATATAATATAACGTTACGTCTATGGTTTCGTCTGCTGATTCTCAAAGAAAATTTTTATATTTTTTTATTCTCTTTATCAGTTTCCTCAACTTCTTCTGAGATATCGTGAATTTTTCTCGATACCGTATTGTTTAAAGGAGAAATACAATTAACTTTTTGGATATATTTTTGATCAGTAATATGATCAACAGCATCCTTTATACAAAGTAAGATTATTTATTCTCCTTTTTGATTATTAGAACCATATTTGGTACAATATGGTAGTTAATACGATAACTAGCATCTAGTTTATATTCATTCTCCTTATTAGCAGGTAAAATGTGAGATGATAATATAAAACACTTTGTTTTGCAATTTTAAATATTTAAAAATAAAAATGTTTGTTTTTGTAATCTGAAAGTTTCGTATATAGGTGTCGCAAAAGAAACAAAGATGACTTCATGCTTCTATTTGAAAACACAGATCCGCACACAACACACTTATGACAGCCTTCGTCTCTCATTTACAAAAATCCGTGTTTCATAAATTTCTCTTAAAACCTCTATGAAAAATTGAAGACTGTGTGATTTTAATGCTTTGCACGGAATTCTCTAACCTTTCGAATTTATTGTTTTTATAGAACTCGGAAATTTATTGTTAGTATTTTGCTTGAAGTTTTGGTGGGTACCGATCTTAACCATCGATTCAGGGTTTATTAAAAAAGTTAATCAATATGGGGATCAATTAGTTTTGGTAAGCAAAGATGTGATATATTTATAAATAATAACATATCACCTGTAGCGATGCGGTGAAAAGAATGAGAGTTAGCGCCGTCACATCAATGGCAGTGGAATCTTAAGTTACTGATCCTTAACGATAAAATTTAAAAGTGCACTGCAAACAAAATTATTATTTTCCAAACTTGCCATCATTGAATATTTATATTAATTACTTGACTGCATAATATTAATACAAATTTTTAAAAATTATAGGGAGAAACGTTTTTATGATATTTTTATGAATTAACTTCTTTACTTTTTTATATCCTCCATTATTGATTATTTTTTACGAAACACTGACTACCAAATTGCGTGCCATTAATGGTACATGTAACTCAAGTTGGGAAGCTCTCATTTGACTTACATATGAATTACAGAGAGAGTTTTATTGTAATTGACATGTTTCCTAGTCCTGCAGAATGTGTAATTATTTCAGGAGCGGAATCTTTGAGGATCCCAGATGCAGCAATACGTCGCTGAACCACGCCCTGACCATCGTGGGTTACGGCACGGAAAACGGGAAGGACTACTGGTTGGTCAAGAACAGGTGAGCAAGATGCAGTTTATAAAGAAGTATGGAAACATTTATCAAATATTTCATGTTTTATTGTTTTAACTTTGAACCTTAAATTAAAACTATATTTACGAAATAGTTAATTTTCAATAAACTGTTTCTATAATCAAAACAGGAAACATATCACAACATAAAACAATCAATTTTACTATTACAATGTTAATTTCTTTTTAATAATTGAGAGTAAATGTAGAATTTCTTATTCCAAAGTATTTTAAAATTATAAATTATTCTGAAATAAGAAAACTTTACTTTTATTTTATTTTGATTCTAATTTTTAAATATTAAACTTCATTAGAATATGCAACAATTTTAAGGTTTCAGATCTAATTATTTTTTTTATTTATGTTATTGGATATTTTAATAGATAATTTGGTTAACAAATCTTAATTATTTATCACATTTGATATATTTTTAATAAATGATTTGGTTAGCAGTTCTAGTGATGCACAATTAAATCATCAATAAGAAAATCGGTAAAAAAATTTTCTTAGTTTTCAGTAAGAAATCTTCCATAGTAATGGAATGTGTATAGCAAAAATTAATTGCATTTTTAATGCCATACTATGCACACAAGAATTTAATTTTCACAGAATAAACAGCTTATTTTCATTTCGTAGAAGTTTGTTGTTATAAAATAGAAAGGACAAATGAAATTTAAGATATTTCTCTTAAAACAGTTAAACTGTGTTTCCTAGCATAATAATTACGTATAACAATTTTCTCATAAGTCTATCTACAGAAGACTTCATTATTTTTCGTGGCATTTCTCATAAATAAGCTCCCTCTTTGTATGGAAAAATTTTACTAAATTTTTTGTTGTTCTTTGCTTACATGACGCTTATTGTTGACTATTTCTGCCAACGAAAAAGCTGCTCAACGCATCAAGCCACCACTTAATTTTGAACAACCGTTAAGCGATGAAGTTGCCAATGAACGAGCACTCTCTTCTATATGAAATGCTACACTTGTGTGAGGTTTGGTTTGTTTGTCACTCAGAGGTCATTTTTTTTTGTACATGAGATCTAGTTAGACCTACGGTTTAAAGTAAATTCCAAACCACTATAAACATCCATGCCCAAGGTGGGATTCGAACCCACGAATTGTTGAACCGAAGGCAAGAGCACTAACCATTCAGCTGCCAGATTGGCCCAATTGTGTGAGGATATTCTGACTTATTTCACATGCTCTAATTGCCATAAGTGAACATTGACGGATCTTTAGTTAGTTCAAGTATAGATTTCCTTATTTCCCACTCACAAGAACGGTGTCTTTCCCAGATAAGACACAGTGGTCTCACTGCCCATATTTTCTTTTTTCCCTTTTTTATTCTTTACTGCCTGATCTGGTTTATCTTTTAAATTAAGCTGCCAAACTCTGCCAAACACCCTATTAGCTTAAGCTAGTGTTAAATGATTAAGTTGGCACATGCTCTACCTTTCTTTTCTTCAAATTTATCACACCTACGTTAGAAAGTGAACACTGCGTTTAACATACATGCGCTATTCCATCATAACAATTTTAAATCCGATATTTTTCAGATATGACAGATAAGCTTTCCATAGCAAGTTAGTGGGGCTCCCTTTAGTAGTCAACTTCAAATCTGATTTCTCTTGTTTTAAAGTAAAACTCTTTTTCACTGCACTTTTGAACGCTTCTAAACCTCAAATAAACATTTTGTAGGCAGCAGTTTGAAATTTAAGGAAATCGTAACTGATTTATCTTTAATTAGTTAGGGGAACTGACTCAAATAAGTTTCGATTAATTTAACGTAATTTTTTCTACCATTTTTAATGTTTGATAAAACTATTGAAAATGACCGGAATAAAAATAAGAGAAGTAAAATATTAAAAAGTATGATTAAATAGAAATAATTATATAAAAGTATAAAAAAAAAGAAGAAAGAGAGAAAAATATATATACAATATTCTTTCTTTTCCTATTTAAAATCATTTTATGACCGTCATTCTGGTCAACAAATATTTTAAATGCTTGTTCAGTTATAAAAATTAAAAATATAATGTACAATCTCAATGAGAAATAAATAAGCTTCAGAGCTAAAACAAGTATTTTTTAAATCAGTTTTGTGAGTAACACAAAGCAAGCTCTGTTTTCAGCATGATAAATTCAAATTTAAATTGATTTAAAACTTGCATTGCAAAGGGTGAGTGTCATAAAAGCTTTTTGTGATAAGATGACAGAACATACCATGTTTTTAACATTTGATCCATCTGAAAAATATTGCACTATCAAAATTTATGTATAAAAATTCTCTATAGCTTCTAATATTCACCAGCTGGTGTTGCTTAAAAATGAGGGAACCGACTCTAGGTTTGAAACTTATCACTTCGATTCAAAATCAGCTGTTGTTGTCTATGTTTTGCAGCTTTATTTGACAAAATGTGCAACCTCATAAATTTTTTTATGTAAAGCAAGTATTGCTCATTTTTATTTTAATGTGTTCGTTGTAATGGATTCATACTCATAATTTTACACTTCCAGCTGGGGAAAGCATTGGGGAATGAAAGGATTCGGCAAAATAGCTCGAAATAACAACAATCAGTGTGGCATTGCAAGCAAAGCAATATTTCCAGTTTTGTCAGAAAGTGCTGATGGAACACCGATGCTTGGTGGACATCGTGCTGAATAAAATAAATTTTTCATGTATTCTTGTATACGATAAAAATGTAATTGTGTTTTATTTAAAAATTTCTGAAACACATACGCACACATAATGTTTACTTTGTATTTTTAATCACACTAAAATATTTTCTCTAGACATTTTTCGGTACTTTTGAATAAGCGTTACCACAGCCAGTTTTGTGCCAAGCCGATAAAACGTCACAGGAAAATCGCGCCTAGGTATCATAACAATAAAAGAAAATAATAACAAGGAAAGATCCTCACTCACGTGTTTTGTTTGAAAAATAATTTTTTATAGCATTGTGATTTATAATAAAATTAGCTGCGGTGACGCTTACACGTAAGTACCCATTTTCCAACAATATTTTATAAAAAAAACTTGTTTTATTTGGAAATTTTTCATTTCGTTAATCATCGATCAATTCTCATTCTAATCAGAATTTTTTGAATAATCAATTATACCAATGAATATTTTTTTCTGTGTTAAAGACTGTTTGTTTCCCCATAAATATAAAGATTGCAAAACTTTATCTCCTCGGGTCATCATTTAAAAACAAATATTACAAATTCCCACTTTCTAAGCTTCCCTCAATTTTTTTCCAAATTTTTTTAAACATTTGTAAAAGAATAATTAGTATATCCATTTACAAACAAATTTTATAAATTGTTGCACAATTTAAGAACCTTATTTTTAGGATAACATATAAATAAGACATTTAAAAATCATACTTGTTTATATTTACGGACCTCATGATAAATCTCCAAAATGATGTAAATCCTCTCAAACCGTAGTATTTGATGGAAACTGAAGAGTTGATCTCTGCTTTTTCATATTTATGACTTGTTTTTAGCTCTTTTTGTAATATTCTGTAGAGAAACCTTTGTTTCCTTTTCATGTTATTTTTAATTTTTGTACGTTTTACTTTATTTAAGTTGAGTAAAAAAGATTTGTTTACAGCTTATTGTGTTTACCATAAACGTGTTTACACAAAAACAACTAGTAAATTTGTATTGAAAGAAAATAAACGAGTTTTGTTCTTTTTCTTAAGTCATCGTGTCATCTAATTTTATTCATTTAAAAAGTTAAAAGTTTATTAAGAATAAACTATTTACATAAAAGAACCACTTCCCTGGTGATTACCGGACGTGATACTCAAGAATCGAAAATGGAAGTTAAAAGCAACCCTTTAACATCGATCACTAAAGTTAGCATTAATGTCCCAGCATTGAAGAAACTAAACCCAAAAATATGGTTTCTCCAGTTGGAAGCTCAATTTTGGAACGCTGCAATTAAGACGGATCAAACAAAATATGATTGTGTCGTGAATTCCTTTGACGCTGAAACATTAACTCAAGTATCAGACATTCTAATCAACTATCTCCCCAAGGGATGATAAATATGAGACTATTAAAGACAAACTAATTTCCATCTTTGCTGAAATCGAAACGCAGAAAACCCAAAAACTATTAACTGTGGTGGAATTGGGAGACCGAAATCCTTCACAGTTATGTGAAATAAAGAATCTAGAGTTAGATAAGGTAGGTGAAACTTTCTGGTTTCAAAAATTACCTACTGAAATTTATAGCATTTTACCCATCAGCGGCGACAAATTAACCGAATTGACCGATAAAATATGGGAAATAAATTCTATGTAGCATCAGAATTCGGTACTAGATTGATTATTATATTAGTTAAACTTCAATAGCAAATTTTAGAATTATTACTGCAAGTCAACGAATTAAATGAAAGGTATTATTCTAGATGCCAACAGTTCAGTGCCTCTTTAGAAGTAATTCTATTACTAAATGTAATAGCAGAAATTAAAGTTATAAAGCTTTCAAATGCAATTGTATTTCCAATTGGTCTAACGAAACCAATATTCACTCGCTGAAAAACTAAATCCCCGTCACTCACAGACGACACAAAAGCAAGGGGTAAAGATGTACAGTCTTTTTATCCCTGACAAGGAGAGTGCTACTCAATTTTTAATCTATACTGGGATAGAAATTTTAATGATTCCATTATTGTCGAAAGAAGTAAGGAATTGCTGCAAAACTAGAGCATTTTGATGCAAAAGGAACCAAAATAAAGGCGTACACTGCGTAAAAAAAAGTGGAAGGACATTGTTTTTTTGCCAATTAATGTCTCTTATTTTCTCCTAACTACCAGATATTTATGAAGATTTAGTTTAATGACCTTTTTTTAATTTTAGGCAACTGTTGTGTATATTAATTTAACAAAATTATGTATACTAATTTTATTATTAATACTACTAATATAATAATAAAATTAGTATACATAATTTTCGATGCGAAAGAAATTAGAACGGCGCTTGCTAATACATTTCCTTTAGTGAGTTGTTCTTTAGTTAAATAGGGATTTTATAGTTTGTTTTATCCTTTTCTGTCAAAAAATATTATTTGTTTAAAAGTTTCGCTGTTTCTCCGTTCTCAGAAATGCCTAAAGAAATACTTTTGAACGATTTTCAAAAAGGCCGAATTTCAGCATATCAAAATGATGGTTAAGGTGTTAGAGAGATTCCTCGATTGTTGCAGGTGAACCCCAATACAGGTTCAAACTTAATCAGAAATCCTTATAAAAATGGAAAGGAAAAGATGACTGATAGGCCGAAAAAGTTAACACCACTTGAAGAAAGAAAATTTGCTCGTGTGCTTAAGAAGTACAAAGGAAGTGTTTCAAAGGCAAACAGGACTTAATCATGTGAAGAAACAAATAGTTTAAAACTATATTAAAAGATCTTAAAAATTTCTTTTTCAAAAAACGGAAACATCATCCTAAGTGGACAAGCTCACTTTGATAACCGTTTAGCGTGGGCAAGGAGCACATGTCCTGGACTACAGAATGGACTTCTATGATATTTTCCGATGAAACGAAATTTAACTTAGACGGTCTAGACGGATATCAGCACTACTGGCATTGTCTGGGGAATGAACACGAATACTATTCAACACGACAAATGGGAGGGCGAAGTTTAATGGTTTGCTTGGCTGTTGGATACGGAGGAGGGACAAGTCTTATTTTCTTAAATGGTAAGCAAAAACATACAAACTACATTCAAGTACTGAGTTCCGAGCTTCTTCCTTATGGGTATGGCTTAGAGGATGAAATATGGAAGTTTCAGCGAGACGGAGCTTCCATTCACACCGCGACTGGAGTCAAACATTAGTTCTTAACAAATAATGTGGATGTTTTACCATGACCAGTCAAAAGTCCTGACCTTAATATAGCAGAAAACATCCGGACAATTCTAGTTAATCCAGTTTATACTAATGGAAGGCAATCTGATTCTCTAACTCAGCTTCGAGAAGCATTGAATGACTCGTGGGACAATTTTTGTGGCACAGAAGCTCAATCTCTATACAATTCTCTTCCAAACAGAATATTTGAAGTTATAAAGAAGGCCAATAGGAAGAAAATTCCTTATTAAAATCACTATTTTATCATTCATTATAATGCTGTCCTTCTACTTTTTTACAAAGTTTCAAAAAAGAGAAACTATTTTAGTTGCCATTAATATTTTATGTTTGAATATCATAACTCTGATGTTAAAATTGTAATTTTAAAATATATGTAAAATGATTCCAATAAAAATTTTTAGTAAAAATAAAATATTTTTCGGCTACTGTTACAAAATCAAATGTCCTTCTACTTTTTTTACGTAGTGTATGAGTAAAAGTTTCTAAAATTGGATTTAGTGATGAGAAGAGCATTCGATTGGCCTTTTTTAATAGCTGATGTTAAAAAGGAATAATAGGTAATGACTTTTTATCTTTCTTTTCACCTTTGGTTAAAAGCAAAAATCTTAAATTAGTCGATATCAATTCATCCTTTTTCTCTTTTGATAACTCCTCTTATGATATCATTTCACTAATGGTCCACGCAGTACAGATTCCGAACGAAGTAATCATCAAAACGTTTTCTAATTTTTTGCTGCCAGTACTCATCAATAATAAAATAAGAAGTGACAATATTGAACATTTCATTGAAACTAAAGGGGTTCCTATTGAAGCTAGGGTCAGTAGACTCTCAGTCTAAAAATTAAGGTCTACAAAAAGCCGTGTTTGAACTGATGTTTTAACAAAATGTTTGCAAACTTTCAAAAAGTTATTAGACAAGCCCTCTAATCTTACTCTAAAGAAATCAGATGACTGGATGTCTTTTGGCGATTACAGGGCATCTTAATAACATCACCATCCCTGATCGATATATTCAGACTTTCCTCATCGATTGTGGCTACATTCTACACGGAAAAAGGATTTTTTCATCAATTGATCTAATTCTAGCATACCAACAAATTACTGTGCCCTAAAGCAATATCCCAAAAAGGGCCGTTATAGCACCTTTTAAACTGTTTGAATTTCCATTCGTGATGTTTAGCTTACGCAATGCGGTACAGACATTACAAAGTTTCATGAACATGGTACTATCTGGATTAGACTTCGCTTTCATCTATTTAGATTTATTCTTATCTTTTCTCCAGGCAAGGTATCACACCTCAATTAATTGCATATAGGCTTTCAAAGGTTAAGCGAATATTATTTATCTATCAATGTTGCAAAATGTATTTTTTATTTTTAAACTTAGTTATTTAGGGTACGAAATTACAATGAAAGGGATAACACCTCTTCCAACAAAAGTTCATGCTTTATAAAACATACCCGAAATCACATCATCCACCAGCTTAAGAAAGAATTCCGTGGAAACTGCTCAGATACATGCAATCACAGAACTATTTCTACTGCAGAGAGATTGTAAAAAATAAATAAGTATAAGTTTTCACTTAAAAATGATATTAATGCTCTTCTTTCTATAGAAATCGTAAAGAAAAATTTTTTATGCTGCATAAATTTATTAAATAGAAGACAAACAAAATTGCCTCTTCTCAGGCAGTCCTATTATGATTAGTTATTTTTATAACGGATAAAAACAACTCATTCATTTGCTTAACTAAAAAAGTTCAAGCGTAAAAAAATAATAAAAAAATAGCGTAAAACTTTGCGACTTTGTGTAAAATAATCTTTGATAAGTAACTAACCAATTTCTCTCTTATGAATTTATGATTGTGAGTCTTCTTTGCATGACATTAGAAGTATACTTTAAGTAAAACATTTCATAAAAATGCGACACACTGCAAGTTAAAATGGAGCTTTTAGGATTTTTAATTAAAGATATGAAAAAAGATAAAAAATGAGTAAAAAGATAATTTTCTTGCAGTTTTTCTTTTTCGAAATTTCCTTTTGATTCGCCGATTTGAATGTCTCTTCTCCAAAACAGGTTTTCAAATCTGACACGCGCTGTTTTCTCCTAGTATAAAATGCACGTATTCTTTGGTAGTAATTTATAATTTTCTTCCTACATCCCATTCCTGTTACAAAACATACATTGTGTATATTTTTCACAGTACAAGATGTTGCATTTTATGATTTCATCATAAAAGTTTATTTAATTTGAGAAATTAGGAAGATGTCATTATGAAATTGATCAGGTGATTTTCTTATTAAACTGGAAGTTGCTTACTAAGCTCACTGATTTTATAGAGCACTTTACTCGATGTACGAAACTCTGAGAAACTATAGACAAATAACCTCTTTCTGAGAGATAAGAGTGATAATTCTCTCAGCTGAACTCTTAATGGCTTCTCAGATCTGCCAGTAGGGTAAACAACGTGATTGTGATGGCCAGGATATTTTTCAACAGCTGTTAAAACTCTTATCCCAGTCAATATCGGCATTTTAGTCTTTGTAAAGCACAATATGGTAGAAAAGTCTCTCACGGATTTATAAACCTCGAATTGACAAATACGGTTACTCACTCTTTTTCCAAAAGAAGTAACAAAAATTGAAAAAGCTGTTATTCGTTGCAATGCACTTTTAGCAAGTCGCTTAAATTAAGGGTTTTGTCTGAAATATGCTTATGTCTGCTTGTTAAATTTTGCCTAAATTTCTAAGAAACACAATAAATATGCTTTTTGTAAATTAAACTAGTATTTTTTTCGGAATGCATACAAATTATATCGAATATTTCATTCATAGGAGTATACCTGCCCCGCATATTAGTTGTCTGTTATAAAAAAAAAAAACGAATTAAAATTTTATTATCGTTCATTTCGATATCTCTCAGTAAAAAGTCACCTACATGGAAATAAACACCTCAAAGATGATTTGAATGGGAAAGATCCTATAATAATTTTTGGAGGAAAGGCTTTCTAAATTTGAATAAAGGAAAATTATTGTTTTTATTCTTATCTTTTTTCTGTAGCCAAATGAGAAATGAAATTATTGCCAATACATCAATAATGTTGTATTTTACCAAAGCATATCCTGCTGCGAGTACTACCATGAAAAGCAAATCTGCCCTCATTTTTGTGTTTTACGCAGAAACTCAAAATTATTTCAGTTCAAATTATGTTTGATGTGCGTTGTATTTTACATATTTCTTTTATCACATTTTTAAATTTATTATGAAAGTTTGCCACTTATTTTTTTTTTAATTATTGCGATGATACTGTTTACAAAACAAATCCAATTGACATAACAGCTTGACTTTTCAAAATTCTTGAACGAATAAATATAGATTCGTGGAGCAAAATGATGTATCTGTGATATATTTGACACATTTTAAATGAAACACGAGTCCACAGTTAAGGAAAAAAATCCTTAAAATAACTTTTCAGTGCATAAGAATTCACTGAAGGAAGAATTTTTTACTATTGGGTATCACAAGTCACAAGGCACTCTCTCATGTGTAAATGAATTATAATTAATTTTTCCACTTTACTAAAAAATTTAAAAAGAAGCATGCCTTAAATTTGCTACATATATTTTCTTCATACAAAGACGAAAAAATTATCTTCTTAACCAAAATCGCTGTACGTGAAAAATAATAAAAAAAAAAATAAAATAAAAAAAAAAAACAGCCACTACAGTGTAATCACCGAAAACCATTTGAAAGTGAACATAACACAAAAATAAGGTACATATAATAAAATTCATTTTTTAAGTAAAATAACATCATTATCTCTCTAAAATCATTCTAAATATTTCTATAATCAATTCATTTTTTCAACTAATTAACATCAATGAAAGGAGCCTAATAGCCATCAAAGGAGTTCAACTAAAAATTATAAAATTGAGTCTAACGCAATGCATAACATTAGGCTCGATTCAAGATCCCATTTTATCTAATTTTGACCTAAAATACATTCTTGATTTTTGTTTCAATATGAAAAATTTTTTTTCACCAGTTCTGCTTGGAAATATACACAGAAAGAATTGACTTTAATGATCTTATAACTAATCCTAACACAATGAATGAAGATTATGTTTTTAGAGTAGTGTGTTAATTTAGAATAATTTGCTGGCTAATTACTATTTCGTATATCTTTATCATATTATAGAAAAACATTTTGCAGAAATGACCTGATTTTTCATATTTGGAACCGTACTCATTAGGAAGCATTCATCATTTTCCACACTCCACTATCAGATTTATCAAAATACTTGGATAAAATACAGTAATTGTTTCATTAGACAAGTGCTTTGAAAGCTATAAATTTTTAAAATAAAATCAGAACAATGCACCTTAATCATGTGTAAATTTATGAATTTACGAATAAATAATGCGCTCGTAAATAAATAAATAAATGAGTGCATTTAGCATTACTGCAAATATTAGTCGTTCCAAATGTTTTATTTTTAGAGTTATAACCTTTCTAGTAAATATATGAAGAGGAGAAGTGAAGTTGAAAGTAATAAAATTAAGCCTAAAGCTACTCACAGTTAATTCAACTACATATATGTTATTTATTGCAATAAACTTAATTTTTTTAATTGAAATCTTCCCATATGTAACCGTTTGCTGGCCCCCAAATTGCAACAGCAAAAAATACAAGAGTTATCACAAAAAATTTATTTTATAGAAAACATGTTGATCAAGTATCAAATGATTAAATTTATAGACTTCTGCGAAGTGAGGTTCTTGACAAAATCAGCAGCCAGAGTAGCAGCCATTGTTGGAGATACCTCTACCACAAGCCTTGCCACTGATTCAAGGAGGTTTTGGATATGTTTTTGAGGTACAGCAGACCAAACAGCTTCCACACGTTGATCTGATGTGCAGCTGGAGATGTAATCTAGGTCAATCGTTGAGCAGCCATGGACCACATGTTTTCTATCGGCGAAAGATCCGGAGAGTGAGACAGCCAGGTAAGCAATTCAATCTGGAGATTAATAAAGAGCCTTTGTACAATCCGTGACACGTGATGTCGCGCATTATACTGTTGAAATATGGCTATAGGCAAATCCTGAAGGTTACTAAAGACAATTGGCTCCAACAACTTTTTTTTTCTTAGAAAAAACCGCTAGAAAAACACAATTACCGAACTTAAAATTGTCGAAATCTCCAAGTCTTAAATAGTGCTTTGAAGTGGCACCACAAACGCGCTATTTCTTGAAATTGCACGTATTGTGCGTCTGCGTTGAAATTCTAATCATTTACATACCTCACTTCCGTTAATGCATATTGTAAATTTCATGTTATTTGCATGCTTCTCTCTGGATGTTGCATTTACGGTGACCAAAAATGTATATATAGCTATCATTTTTTCATAAAAAAAATGCTTGAAAAATAATTTTTAAAAAACATTGTTATTTCAAAAATTTCGAGAAAAACCTTGAAAAATAAACTTGAATACCTTGAAGAAAGTGAGACACTTTGAAGAAAGTTGGACATACGCATCCAAACACATGTGAAATCATAAAGTTGAATCTAATGAAATAATAATAATAATTAAAGTAAGTGTTGTTGTTATA
This sequence comes from Latrodectus elegans, assembly GCA_030067965.1. NCBI lineage: Eukaryota > Metazoa > Arthropoda > Arachnida > Araneae > Theridiidae > Latrodectus > Latrodectus elegans. The sequence goes on from CM057814.1 coordinate 98,894,747, forward strand.
ATTTGAATTACACTAGACAAAATGCCTGAACGGTATTTGATTTTAATGTAAAAAATTCACTTTCTTACCTTAAGCCTGGCTCAATTTTTGCACAGTTAGAACTAAAACAAAAATCATACAATTCATCATAAATAATGTACATATAAATAAATAAAAATAAGTCTTTTTATCATAACTTGTACAAATATAATTATTGTAAATGTTCATTTTATGTTAAAAATTGTATTTCTTAAAATTGCACGGTTTCCTTGTTTGGACTTAGGAGTTGGATAATCATAATGTTCAGTTTAACTTGATGAATACACACGTTACATATATAATATTGCTAATATATTCCTTTTATCACAATTTCATCCCTAAAGCCCTTCCAGATAACCATAAATTTATTTCGTTACCTGGAATTACTACGAGGCGTATTTGGAAAGTAAGTATTGTTTTACTGTGTAGCCGAAGCAATGCTACGGTCGGGGTCCCGCTCGTGCACATTAGTCTTCCTTTTTCACTGGTTGTTAACAGTTGCCATTTAGATTGTTCTACATTTTGTTTTCAATTTGTTGTACACATTTGAAATATTTAAGACAATTACTGATACCGCCTACTGTGAGATCCATACTGTAATTTGATTTTTTGAACACAAGGAATGTAAAACCACCTTAAATCTATGAACAAATTAAAGATGTTAATGGTGAAGAAACGATAAGTAATGGAATGAAGAGAAAGTCTCTGTGATTTTGAAGCAGAGACCAAATAGAAAACCCCCAATACTTGGCATACCCCCCCCCCCCATCATAGGTATCATTTCACTTGGAGCACATTTCGACCACACCCAATTTTAACATGTTCTAAGCTATTTCTAGATTTGTTCTAGATTCGAACTCACTACCATCCGATAATGAAAACGACGTCATAACCAATCAAACCACAGTGACCTTCTTACAACAAAGTGTGGTGGCACATGGTGTGAAGTTTTATTACCTTCATACGAAAAAAAAATCACAAAAATTCTCAATACTTTTCACAAAGGCGTACTTGCAAAAAATAGAAACCCAACATTCCTATTCCGTTTTTCAACAAAAGGTAGTATAGACCGGAGGTCTTCTGCTCAAACAACAATCTTACAATGGAATTGTTACAGTGAATCATTGAAAGGAATTTTTTGACACTGCATAGTGTCAAATAGCTGGAAGCTGTTGTAAAGCCTTCTTAAACAACTGAAAAATATTTGTTTTCTGGGCGGAGATTTTATTGATAGAGTGTATATTCAGGTATCGTAAAGTAAGAAACCCGAAAACTCATAAATACCCATTTGACAAATATACAGGTTAGAAGGAAGTTATTCCTTATCCAATTGGTTAACAATGGCTGGGATTAAACTTGATATCTTCCGTTAGAAGACCGTGATTTAACAACTAGACCAACATAAGCTTTAAATTGCAAAAATGTTATCAGTTCTTTCCTTGTAAAACTATATTTTAAGCTTTCATATTCATTTATTTTTCCCTGCCAGAAAAAAATGAAGAAATCATTATTCTCGAATCAGCTAAAAATATTTTTTCCTTTCTATTGTCTTCCACAACAGTTTTATTGATCTTTCTACATTAATACTGTTTATAACGGAGTATTATTGATTAATATTTCAGTAATTTATTTCTTAAAATAGATAATTTGTATACTTATGTACATACTCCCAGATTTATCTGGATTTTTTGGCATTTAAAGAAACATTGCCTTAATTTCTTACTACTCATTTTGATTTATTTTACAAAAGAAATTCTTCAAATTATCACTAGTGTCTTAGATGGAAGTCTTATTGTTAACAAATAAGATATTGCAAATGATAAAACATTTAAAAGATATGTCATCCATTCTATTTTCATGATATCAGTAATTTCTAATTTACGCTTTAAATTTCTTAATTATAAATTTCACCTTAAATTTAATCAAATTCAAGTGCAATTCGCTTCTACTCTATTTACTAAGTTTGCTCAAATTTACTGAAAGCCACGAAGATTTCCAAGCGTTTCAATGACATGCATTCTATTTCTTAATGTCTTATCCGTTCTTCTTTTTCTACTGTTTCTCGCTTGATTCCTTCTCTTTTTCATGATTCTGTCTTTATTTATCCCTATCTGTCTAATATATTAAAACTTTTATGAACTAGTATTTGTTTTTTTAAGTCTACTATTTTAAAAATGTCCAGAAAAACTTCATTTAATTCTCTACAACTTCTTCTACTAACTCAATATTCCTACTGCGGAATAAAAAAGACTTTTTATTTACATATTTTTTCGTCGTGTAAGAATTACAGCAGCACTTATTTTCATTATGTGTGAAATTTTACAATTATAATAATTACTTAAATTGCTCATACCAGTTCTGTAAACCAAAAGTATCTTTTATAAATATATTTAAATTTAAAAATCAATATTCTAAATATATCACATACAGCTGCTTTCGATTTTGAAAACTAAATTATCTCATTGCAACAATATTAGAACAGAATGTAGCAATGGTGACAAAATTTAATCAGCTTCTGCGTTACCCTACGGTTCCTAAATCATATTATGAGCAACAAATGTATATTTCTAGCAAATATGAAATTAGTTTGAGTCAAACTGTATATTACAAACTGTATATTGAGTCAAACTATATATACAAATTGAAATTGAATTACACATAAGACAGAATTGAAGTATAATTAGTAATATATGACAAATGTAATAACAGATTTTTTCATTAAACTCATTAATTTTAACTGGAGAGATAGAACTCTGTATTGCCAACAAATTTTTCAAAGTTGGAAGAGTAGATTGGGGCTGTCATTCGAATAAAATTGTCCAAGTATTCATTATTGAGTGAGAAAAGAAAGCTCATATAGGTAAGTAACAATATATTATAACTATGAATATTGCTTTCACACACACAATTTTAAATAACTCTGAACCAAAACTGAGTACTTTTCTTTAAGTAAATGATGCCAAATATTTTTAAAACTAGAGGAAATGATTTTAGAATCAGATAATCTTGAAAATCAATTTACTCACTTCCATTACAACAGTGGGTTTTTCTTGAAATATCAAAATGTTCTTCGATACAAGTAGAGAATTCTTCACTAATCTCTATAAAAGATAACTTAAAAAAAATTTTTACAACAGTTTTTGAAATTTTGAAAGTTTTTCACGTTTTAAGTTTGAATTAGTTTCAACGCACGTTTACTATTGAGACGAGACATTGAAGAGTTGCTTGTTAAAAGTTGGTATCAAACGTAAGAAGTGTTTATTCCTTTTGAATGATTTTTATGATCACCTTCACAACATGTTTAAGAATGCAACAAAAACTAAAATTGTTCTATATTTTTATATCTTGAATCTGCAAGTTAAGGATGTTGAATTATTTGATGATGTCTACGAAAAAGTAAAAATCCTGCAGACTAACCAGAATTAAATCTTTATAACACTGGAACAATATAACAATCTTTGTAATTTGTAGCTATATATAAATGAAAAAAATATCGAATAATATTAATTTTATCTGTTAAAGAAAAACGCAACATGTTATCGCTGTAAATATTTTATATAAAAATGCATGAAATATTAAATTAATCAAATATATCATGAAAAATAAATGTTACATTTTTTAATAAACTAAGAAAATCTTCAATAAAACAATTTTAGGATGGGCTATATATACATTGCTGGGGCCATCGCAAATGCAACACCTGTAGAAAGGAAGCATGCAAATAACATGTAATTTACAGCCTACATTAGCGAAGGTGAGATATGCAAATGATTAGAAGTTCAGCGCAAACGCACATGCACGCCTGTGGTGCCTCTTCAAAGCGATATGTTAGGCTTGGAGATTTTGACGATTTCAAGCTTCAGGAAAACTGATAGTCGTGTTGGATGAAACCAAGCAACTGTAATGCCGATAAGTGATCGTTAAATGCAGAATTGTACGACGGACTTACATGTACAATCGCAGCATCAACATCAATGCACCATTTCACGGATAATAGGCAAATAGTGCGAATGGCAGTGACGAACCATAGCATAGCACATTCCGTCTGTAACGATTCACCCAGTGTGTGCACTTTCCATTCGACGCCGTTTACAGCAGAGTGGTCTGTCCGCAAGACATCCATTGCTTCGTCTACCTTTGACGCAGAACCACAGACGTCTACGCCACCAATTGTCCGATGAAAGAAGGATGTGGACTGTAGAATGGAATGAAATTGTCTCTACTGACGAGTTACGCTTCTGTCTGCAACACCACGATGATCGCATTAGAGTCTGGAGACACCGTGCTAAACAGCTGCATTACGTATTACCACACTATTCCTGCACCGGGTATAATGGTATGGAGTGCTATTGGATATCACTCTCGCACACCGCTAGTACACATTGCAGGTACATTAAACAAACAGCGCTAGATCTTCGAGGTGTTGGAGCCAGTTGGCCTCCCTTACATTCAGGGCCTTATAACAGTCATATTTCAACAGGATAATGCGCGGTCACATCTGGCACGTATGGTCCAAGGGTTCTTCATCAATCTTCAGATTGAATTACTTCCCTGGCTGGCTCACTCTCCAGATCTTTCGCCGATAGAAAACATGTGGTCCATGGTTGCTCAACAATTGCTCAGATTACATCCCCAGCTTCCACTACAGATCAGCTTTGGCAACATGTGGAGACTGTTTGGTCTGCTGCACCCCGAAAATAAATCCAAAGTCTCTTTTAATCAATAACGAGACATGTGGCAGCTGTGATCTCCAACAATGGCGGAATCTCTGAATATTGATTTGGTAAGGACCAAACCACACTTCACAGAAGTCTGTAAATTTAATCAGTTGATACTTGGTCAACATGTAATCTACATAAATTTTTTGTGATATCTCTGGTCTTTTTTGGTGTTGAAATTTAGGTAGCTAGAAGTATATATATATATATATATATATATGCTTGTTTAGTAAACTTTTATTACAATAAACAAGTAGTACACTAAATAAAACTAAATTTCATTTTTAATAAATATTGATGCGAACAATGTGCTTGCATCTCCTTTGAAAGCTCGACTAAGTCAGATTTCTGTGTTGTTGTATTTAATTTTAAGCATAATTCCAAGTTCTCACCAATTAAACGACTTTTCAGTTTACTCTTGATAATGTTCATGCTTGAAAATGATTGTTCGCATATGTATGTAGAACCAAAAAGGGAAAGAACGCGTGAGCTTTTTCAACAGATCGTAAGATTCAGGAATACTATTCCAAGCGTTAAAAATGATCATGTCTTCTTTCTTCAAGTCATTCAAAGTAAACCACTTGTGTTCTGAACAAAGATCATATTTTTTCCTCTCCAATATTTCAAATTCAAAACAAAAAAATTAGAGCACCATAACCCCTTGTTTTTTAAATCCTGCAACTGCATTTCAAAGCTACCAATGTCAATTTCAAAAGGGGAAAATTTCGACTCGGTTATCGTAGCATCAAAAGGATTTTTGACAACTGCTAAAGTTGCTCTGCTGTTTTTAAATTCCGGAAACTTGCTGAGAAATGCTTCCCTTATATTTAAAATTATTGTATTAAAATGATGTTTATCAATAGAGGAATTATTTTCTTGGCGATGCTTCAGCAGGTCCTGAAAGAGAAACAATGTTTCCCTTTCAAAATCCTGAGCAAAAATAGATAATTTGTTTTCGAATGTTATATTACTTCTTCTAACATCATGTTTCCTTTCCCTTGTAGTTTACGATTAAGCGGATTCAGATTAAACTTAAAGTCTACCATGAAATAAATGTTGGATCCACTGATCGCCTGTTAGTTCTTGATATTGAACGCCCTTCTCAAGGAGAAATGCTTTAATTTCCTTAAAATGAGACGCGAAACGTTTTAAAACGTTCCCTTTTGATAACCAACGTATCTTGTTATGAAGCAGAAGATCAGCGTACTCAGTCTCCACATTTCAGATAAAAAAAATTCTTTGAATTGGTGATGATTAAGTGTTTTAGCTAAAATAGAGTTGATAATGGTAATCACTAATTCCATAACTTTACAAATTTCATCCGAAATTATTTGCTCACAAAGCGCTTCTTGGTGAATGATACAATGGTAAACAAGTATCTCGTAATTTATTTTTTTCTTTCAAGATAACAACAAACCCTTTTCCTACGCCGATCATACATTTGGCCCCATCTCTTGAAATCGGCGCAATTTTATCGATTAGAATATGATGTTTATCCATACACTCAATTATAGCATTTGCGATATCTTCTCCCCGCGTCTGACCTTTGAGTGGCAATAATCCTAAAAATTCTTCTTGGGCCAGAATGAGACATAAATCTTATAAAAAGTTAAACGTGTGCTGCATCATTTATGTCACAAGATTCGTCAACTCTTATTGGTAAAGCCCAAACCAATTTCAGATCTACGATATCATGGGTGGGTGTATTGAAACATATTTTAATTGTTCTGTCTTTAATGGTTTTGGCAGATAATAACGACTCATTAATTCTTTTCAGAATACCTGCTTTATTCTTAAAATTCCGAACTAACACTTCGGATGCATTTATAAAATAATTGTTTATGTATTCGCAGTCTGTGTATGGTTTCCCTCTCTTAGCAATCTCTTCGTTAAAAACCAAACTTGCCATATTAATATTGCTGTGGAAGATTGCATCCTGTTATTGAACGCAGAAGTTGACGACTCTTGACTCTTCTGAAGTTCCTCAACTGCTTTCTTCCTGGATGATGGTTGGTCCTTTGGTGATCGGAGCTCCTGTGCCTGGGATACGTATCTCCAATATATATTTATAAAGAAAATGTAATTATGTTTGTCATAATTTATGTTAAAAAACTTTTAACTTTAATGAATTTACATATATAAAGTTAAAATTTTGAATTTTATCTGAAATGGAGTAGTCGGAATCGAACGGGTATCCTCTGGTTGGCCGCCAGCATCTGCAAAGATAAGATTGGTTTATTGAGCTCGACAAGGACATTTTACATTGGGGGGATACACATTCAAGCTAGAGCCTGATTTGCATATTTTACAATATTTCATTTGACAATTATTTTCAGATTATACATTTTTCCGATTATACATTTTTTCAATTATACATAGTTCCAAGTAAACAAAAAAATTTCTGGTTGCATAATTCCGGTTAACAATATTATAAACACAACAATTTTACGTATTTACAATTCCAACAGTTTAATTACATATTCTGATTATTGCTTTTTTCCTGGCATCATTGGTATTTATTGCTAAATGACGCGTACTTTCTTGTAAAGTGTCTCTCTAAATTAGACTTCTTGTTGTACGCGAATTTCTCTTTACAAATAAGGCATGTTGGAAGTCCATTCAAGTTTTGAATAAAAGCAAAATTCTCGGTCCACTCAACTTTAAATTTGCATTTTTTTTTTTTTTTTTTTTGTAGCTGACCATAAAATTGTGGTGCCTATAAAAATATTCGAAAGATATTTTTTAAAGCCACCAGTTCAAAATTATTATCATTATTAAATTAATAAAAATAAAAATTTAAAAAAAATCTTTTTAAAAAATACAATTTTATTAATATGCGCAACTGCCCTAAAAACAAAAAAAATAATTTTTTCTATCATCAGAATAACAAAACTTTTAATATGACCAAAAATGGAAGAAAATTGACAACATTTAGACAAATAGAAGTTATTAAAATATCGATTACAAATTTTGTACCGGAACTACAAATATATATAGCAGTTGTAATAAAATCTATAAAAATGCCTGTAAGATGCGCAGCTAGATTGAAAAATACAACTTTTTAATAAAACAGGACATCGGCAGACACGGTAGATAATACAAAACTGTTCACACTTCAACTGCGGGTCTGTGATATTAGTTTGTGTCCCCTTTCTCACTACTTTAGAAAAAGTATGCGCACGCATGCTTGTGGTACATTTGTATCACACCGGAGTACACCGAAAGCATTCGAATAATTTCAGCTGGTAGCTTGTACATGGTTTGTGTTTACGTTTACGAAAAACAATAAAATTAAACTCTATGTTCATTAGATATTTTTACAACAATATAAAATTTCAATTACTTATCTATCTTTTAACTTATACAAAAAATTATACAGGTACTCGATTTATAGTAGAATTTTTATTTATCAAAATAAAATGTAATTTTTTTTAAGAATATATTTTAGCGCCTTTGGTCGATATTTATGCTAGAGCATTTAAGCAGCCCAGAGTCAAACCCACCTTTGGAGACGCACTTTACCAACCTCTGGCTTAGACCATAAAATCAAAGTTTCCGAACGATTGAACTTATATATTGACTGATAGAAAAGTTTGAGTTTTATTTATGCCAAAATACTTAAAGGACAGCTCTATAAAAGGTGCCATTTATAGAGTTGTCCATCTTGAATTACTAAATTTTCTGTCTACAGAGGCTTTTATTATGGCTTTAAGAATATTATGGTCTTTGCTCGAAAAGGTAGAATAAATGTTATGTATACTGACAACGGTACAAACTTCGCTGGTTCAAATAATGCTTTAAGAAATTTAGATTATGAGATCATGTCGTTTTCCCCTATCAAGAAAATCAAGGGGAAATTTAACCCTCCAACAGCCGCCTGGTAGGAAGATTGATGGGATAGTATGGTTAAAATGTTGAATAAGATTCTAAGAAGAAATTTGGGCAGACGAAGTCTTAAGTTTGAAGAATTAGAAACCATTTTACACTTATGTTCATAAATTAAGGATAATTCCGAATCTCATAGAAAATGAACTCTAAAATAAAAATTTCACATGTAGAATTATCACACACATCTTGAAGAATAATATGTAAATTACAAGAAACCACCCGATGGCACTGATAGTACTTCACAATGACGAGAGTGTAAGAGAGAGTTATATAAGGAATGGTTGTAACGAAGTAAAATTGTTCACAAGCACCTTAAAAGCCTTTCAGAGAAACAACCGTATAGTTATAGCACAATGTAAGTATTTGGATGATGTTTTACGTGGTAGAATTATCAGCCATCTGGAATGGGGACGTACCCAGCTAGAAGTATCCGAGGAACTTGGAATCTGCCAGAGTGTCATTTTCAGACTTTGGCAATTGTTCCAAGATGATGATAATGTGAGTAGACGTTACAGCACAGGTCACCTCCGCATTACAACGCCGAATGAGGACCGGTATTTGGTAGTTACTGTCAAAAAAAAAAAAAACAGACGGAGCACAGCATTAGACCTGTTTCGTCAGCTCTCTTCAGCTACCGGTACTACAGTTTCAAGGCAGTTCATGTACAGACGCTTAGAGCAAATTGGTCTCTATACTCGTAAGCCTGTGAGATGTGTTCCACTTACCACAACTCACTGTCGCCTGCGATTCACTTGGAGTAGAGAGCATGCATTACCAACACCGCAACAGTAGTTTTGTGGGCTATTTTCCAATGAGTCCAGGTTTAGCTTTCACTCTGATTCTCACAGGACTTTCATGTGGAGAGGGTCAGATCATCACCCTCTATATCTAAGAAAGCCAGTGACGTCATCAGCTGGTGGCTGAAATAAACTTGTGTTCGTCCACGAATAAAATATTCCAAAAGAACTGATTTTATGTTGTGTAAAAGTCCCTAGCAATCAATTTTATACATTTAAATTGATTCTGATAATTATTACCACGAAGAATATTAAAAAATTAATAGCAGCTTTATGAAAAAACTTATTCAAATATAACAAATGTAACTTGAAACAATTATAAGTTTAACTTACAGTTGTGATTAACAAACATTTTACTCATATTAAGATCAAGTCTATTAAATGTTATTGAATATTAGAGTTTATATATATTTTCGTTGGTGTACTTTTAAAGGAAATTAAGAATATTTCTTTAAAATCTTTTAAATTCAAACACATGATTAATTTATTCGCAAAGTATACTTCATATGTATGATAGATGTACAGCATTTAATGGGTGATAACTATTTTGTATAACTGAAGTGGAAAGACAAACAAAGTAGAAAATAATTTATTATAATCATACTTTTTTATATTTCTTCAAAAAAAAACAATACACAAATTTAATTTTAAAAAACAAACATTATTTTGCATATTAGAACAAAAGTTCATTATTAATATGTATTAGAAAAAATTAATTTATGTACATAATTATTACATTTTTATTCAATTTATTTTGACGCATTCCCAACAATGAATAAAAATAAACTACTTGAGTATAATTAAACTTATTTTCAAAATTATTTTAGTTTTAAAAGGAAATAAATATATTGGATATAATTTCTGATACAAATTACATTAAAATATTTTTTTCATGATTAGGAAAAGAGTTTGAATTTTTTCAGACTGATTATTAATCATTATATAGTCATCAATTTTTTTTGCAATAATTTCTATGAAATATATTTATACATGATTTGACTATGAAGAATTTAATTCTTCAACAGCATATCCATTTTCCCATTTCTCAAATTGTAGGTAAATTTCAGATTCATTAAGAATCCTAATTACTGAAAATGAAAATGCTGTATGATTAGAACAAACCACAAGCAATATAACCTTTTAAAAAGAAATCTGTTCCTCAACAAAACACAAAACATACCTTTGCATTTTATTTACAGTATTTTCTGACAAACAAAATGAAATCTTATAAATTAAATCATACAAATCTGCTTCATAATCCTCATAATTTTGATTTAATTTAACTTGCTTAGTATTTTAATAATATCAATATACAACTTATTAATATAAAATAGTATAGAATATATACTCACTTTTTTACTGGCACATTTTTAATGAAACCATTTATAATCGGATTCTCATTAATAATAACAGAAGCACATAAATTTGGATGTGGATTACAGCATATATTTAAAAACATAAAATTGCTTTTTCTATTGATTTCAATTCAAAAATTAAGAATGTCTGTATTAAAATATCATGATAAAAATCATATATATAAAACAAATGAAATGAATTTAATTTCCTGGAATGTTTGGTTACTTCTATGTTTCTCTCGTAATCGAATACAACCAAGAGCTTTTTACATCTTCTTCATGTAGGAATCGAAAGCGAAAAACCTAAGATTCAGTAACATAATTGCCTTTACAGGCAGTTACGCAACATTTAAAAAGTATGTTCCATATTATAGGATAGAAATATAATAGGATAAAAATGTAATAAAATATTTTGAAAAATATCTCGAAAACGAACTACCGTTAAATGGTAAACAATACAGTAACAACAGTCTCAGCGTCAACTAAAAGAAAGTGTCATCCTTCGGATGTAGCGTCACAGTCATTTGGTCACGTAGTAATCAGGATTTCTACTATCACAAGGTACTGGCCAGGTACTCATTACCATACATACAGAACACCATTGAACGACAACCAACAAAACACCATTGAACTACACCGTTACCAGGATTGCTCGTTTTGGGAGGAATTATTCTGTGTTCCAGAACTAACCTGCATGTTCAGAATGTAACCATGACAGGCTACTTCTGTCGCGGGATGTCATTCTGGAATAATATGTACATTTGTTTCGGGGCGCCATGGGTGCAGAATTGGTGTTTATGGATGGCGACGACCGTCTTCACAGAACCGAGCAAACACTGTAGACGAATGCCTTCAATCGGAGGATATCACCTGTATGGACTGGCCAGCATACTCACCGGACTTGAATCTAATAGAGCATGTGTGGAACATGCTTGGAATTGCAACCCATAAACCCCCTTCCACATGTCTACCGTACCTTCTGAGAGCATTGCTTGATGAGTGGTGTAATATTCCCCAAGATCAGATCGATAATTAAATACTCAGCAGCCTGTATTACATCGTCTGGTATGATGGTTAATACATAACCAATATAACATGGTTGGTATGATGGTTAATATATATTAACCATCATACCAACCATGTTATATTGGTTTATTGGTTTCTGTAACTTTTTTTTTTTTTTTTTTTTTGAAATTTGCTCCAGGGAGTAAAAATTACAATTTTTGTTAATATGTCAAACATATAGCATCTTTTTTATTCTTTGCCTTTTGTTTAATAAATAGACTTTACACTAAGTCACATATGTTTGTCTTCTATCTCTTTCTTTGCCTGAACTTGCATTATCCTTTATTTATGGACACGAGTTTAGTTTGGTGACATAACTACCACACAAATTGTGATTAATTTATTATATTCATTGAATTAATTTATTCTCTTTCTGAAAGGCTGCATTAAATCTCAATGTTACTATTCCCATCATTACCTAAGTAAACTATCATATTGACAAAATGAATAAGTTTGATAGTAGCTCGGCCTTCTATTGACTAGCTAAAGGAAAACTTTGTATATTTGTTCCCTCGGTGAAGTTAGCGGCAATGTTTGTATTATTTTCTTACTAATTGGTAGTGTGACAGCTTATATGCAGAAAATTGTTGGAAATATTATTGTAATACTTAAATTTTTAGTTTTAGAGAAATACATATTGGTTTAAGATCTAAGTATTTCATTTAAATTCAAAATATTTGGGATGTCTCCACAAGCTGGCATCGTTGTTGAAGTTTTTTCTCCGATCCAAGGTATTTTGAATAATATCATATATATTTCTAAATTGTGAAGCATATTAGAAGTGCCTAATTAGATAATTTAATTATCATAATGAAAATCGCCTTAAAGTCCCTTACCTTCTTTGACATTTATTTTTATGTTCACGTTATTTTCAATTTCTTATTTATCATGCTGTTCGTTTGCAGAACAGGAATTTATGTTTAAATATTTTACTTCAAATTAATTTTCAAAGTATAATGTTTTTCGAGAACACCTATGATATAGTAAATATTTGTATTATTTTTTAGTAATTTCTTTAAATGTAAAAATTTTTAAACAATACTCTTTATCCAATACTTAAGACAATTTAAGAATTTTTTTCCATTAAGCAACTATCAAAACCCGGTGGTATAATGAAAAAGTAACTAAATTTTTATGAAATTCAATTTATTTTTCTAAAACATGTTCAAGATTAAAAATTACTTCAGATAATAAGGATTATTTTAAATTATTTGGGTATTGTACACTTAAAATTTGTTAAACTGATAAGAGGAATGAGAAATATTTGAAAATAATATAAATCAAATTTAATTTTTTGAGATATTTCACTTTTTTTTAAATCTCTTTCCTTGTATTTATAGTTTACTGATATAATGATTGTTTTTCAGATTTTACAAAAGTAAGAGTTGAACCTGTAGGAAAATGGTTTACCCATTTCCAAGATTATAAAACAAATGAAAATAATATCCAGAATTCTGCTGTTAATTCCTTAGACACCAATACAGAGGATGATGATCTATCTGATGATTATGAATTTGAAGAAAATACTGAGTATTTAAAACAGTTAAACCCAAAAGATTGGAAGGTAATATTTTTATTTTGAATCATAGCAGAAAAAATTATACCTGTATAACAAGAAATAGTTTTTCTGTTAATAAAACTATAAAAATAATATTTTTATTAGATTTTTATTGCAAAAAAAATATATATATTTAAAAAAAGGTGGATAGCAAGTTATATAGCTAACCAAAATGAAGTCAAAGCTCCTATTTTAATAAGAAATAAATAAATATTTTATAAGAAATTATAGATTTATCAAAATTTAAAAAAATAATCATCAATTTATCATTTTTTTTTTTTTTTTTTTTTTTTTTTTTTTTACAATATTAGAAAGAAAGCAGTTTTTAAGCATGCCAAACATCATTATTATGCTCTTCTTATTAAAAACAATTTGCTGTTCATTGCTTTTAAGTATTAAATTCCTCATTGGAAAAATCAATTTTTCCTCCTAATAAAATTTGTTTTCAGTATGTAATTTGAAAATTTATCAAGCAATCCTGGATCAGTTAGAAATTTATCAATGCTAATCAAACATGGTAAAAAAAGAACTTCCTAACTTCTAGAATAGAAAATGGGGAATCTTAAAAGTTTACAAATCAATTTTCAGAGATATTAAAGCTCAGAAATATTAATGGTGCAAAAAAGTTCATAGAAAAATGAAATTATCAAATTAATTATTTTAGTTCCATTGTAAACAATTTGAGTTTCTCTTGATTTGTTACATTTTTGTTCAAATTTAAGTAGTTATTAAAAATTATTTAATTTTTCATTCCATTGTTTAGAAAGGATTTTTTTGTATTGTAAAATAAGATTTCAGATAATTTTATCATCTTAGAACCCATCTTACAATATCATAATATAAAGGTTACTTAGAACCTTCCTTATATGATATTCTTCTCATTGCAGTCCTTTTGTATAATTTAAAGTCATCTTTTTAAATGAATGTTAACAAAATAAACTATTTTCCAGTTATTAACTTTTTTAAAAGTGCATTTTCAATTGTACTGAGTAATTGCTTATTGGGGTATATTGTAATACTTTTAAGTGATATTTTTAATGATGCTCTAATTAAGTACTTTATCAGAAGGGTGTTTTTAGCATTTTTCAATAATCTTGAATGAATATAAAATTATTTTAAAATGAATGTATTTGAAATTTTTACATATTATTAACAAACAAAATATTTAAATTACTTTTATTCTGAGAATTAAATATACTGTAAAAAATTTATTTTTCCAAGAAGATTGCATTTTAATTTCTTATTGACTTACATAACCATTTAAATAATTTTAAAATCTTATTATTCTGAAGTAAAAAAGTCACAAATTTAAAGGAAACTTTGTCTTGTACATTTTTAGAATCAAGATCATTATGCTGTTTTGGGTTTAAAAGAAAAACGTTTTTTCGCAAAAGAAGCAGAAATCAAAAAAGCTTGTAAGTTATTTTAGTGACTGTTGCTAATTACAAAAAGACTTTGAAATATATTAAATTGTGTATGTTTCACAATGATGTTTTCTCTTAATTATATGTGGAACTTGTATAACTAGTAATTACACATTTTGTTTTAAATGAATAACATAATAGAACATCTTTCATTCCAATAACTTTGAACTTTTTTTTCTGACTCATTTTTTCCTCTTATTAAATGTATGTTTATTTTATTCAGCTTAAAAAATTTTGATATCAAAATAATCTGTATTTTTCTCTTTTCTGTAATTATTTTGACTTTAAAATGAATATATATAATTTTAATTTTTGTCCAATTAATATCCTTTTAAATTTTTATTATTTTAAATCTTTACAACTAGGCAGGAAACAAACAATTGTAACTCATAGAATTTCACTTTTTATGATTCTTATATTTAATATTTTGCTAGTTATGTAAGTTACAAGAAATGTTGAATTTCTCATGATTTATTAATTAAGCAATTATAGTAAACATCTTCATACTTTATTGTGTTTAATAGAATATTTAGAAAGTGTAACAAATGTGTTAATTTTTTCATAAACACCATTTAAAATTATTTTTGTATGAAACTGATTGTCCTTCAATATGTATCTTATATTAGTTGAATAAATTATGTTAAAATGTGTTTCATATCAAACTTTCTGTACATAGATGATTTATAGTCTCAACAATTTTGAACTATAAAAATTTAATTGATTTTTTTGGGTCTATTCAAATTACTAAACATTATTGATATCCTATGGAATCACACTGAATGACACACTAGAAAAATTTTCTAGAAAGTAAATTCACACAGTTTATATGAATGAACCATATTCTTCATTCATCTGTGCATATACATGCATTTCCTTGAAATGGGCATTACATATATCCATTATTTTGATTTACTTTTCTACAAACATTTTATGTTTGCTCTTAATTTGTTAATTTCAACACTTTTATTTTATTTATTTTTTGGAAATATTTAATGATTATGAAAATAGAACACTATTATTTTCAAAAATTGAATTACTTAATTTGTTAATTTCAACACTTTTATTTTATTTATTTTTTGGAAATATTTAATGATTATGAAAATAGAACACTATTATTTTCAAAAATTGAATTAATTTATTTTGTATTGAGATGAACTCTCAACACTAACAAGAATAAATAGTCACTTAAAAGTAAAATTTAAAAAAAAAAATAAAAATTTCAAATTCTTAGCCAAAATTATTTGAAAAGTGAATCAATATCTTAAGATTATGCTTAAAGTATGTTATAATTTTTTTTTTTAAATATCCAATGTATATGAGAAAATTAGTGCATATTAAACTTTTTTCAAGCAAATCAAACTAATTTCTAGAAAAAAAACTTTATAGTTAAGTGAAATTAGGTCGATGGGTTAATCAAAATATATTTAATTATAATTTTTTATGCATATTGATTAGTTTTCAATCAATAAAATAGTGCCAAAAATAAAATAAATTGAATTTTTTATACAATTTAACTTTATTGAATCCCATGGTTTTATAGTTTCCATCCTCATTCATAATTTTACATATGTGTATTCCTGTTTTTTTTTTTTTTTTTTTTTTTTTTTAAAGCATTTGTGTTGTTTATTTATTTTTTGGGATATATAAATACACAAAACAATTGACTTATTTGAACTTTGCAAGCACATGATGGAGAGTGTGCTTTTCATTAATATGTCAGACAAATAGAATATATAACTATCACATAAATAGATTTTTTAAGTATAATATATGTATGATGGTATATAAAAATATTATCATTTAACCCGTTATGTCAATAACTATGTTTTAAGCTTTTTTAATGATTATATAATTGTTGCAAAACTTTCAATAATATGGTGTTTGGAAGATAATATATATTTATTTCTCTCTTTTTTAATATATATCTCTAGAGACAACAGTGATGATAGTGGTAGAATTGCTATTCCTTAATATTAGTTTATAAATTTTAAACATTTAAAAACATTTACTTCATTTTATTTTTAATTGTTTTATGTTTTATTTAAAGTTCTTCTATTGATAATTTTAAAAATTAGATTAAATCTTAAAAATTTATATTTTCTTATTGTATTTAAAGATAGGAAGAAAGTACTTTTACATCATCCGGACAAACGTCGAGGAGCTGGAGAAAATGTTAAAGATCTTGATCATGACTATTTTTCATGTATAACTAGAGGTATTTATAATAGATTATCAATATTTAAATTCTGTTTGAATTTAAATGCTTATTTTATGCAATTTTATTTAATTCTCAAGCAAAAATACATTAAACAAATTTTTGGCTTAAATCATTATTAAATTGAATAATTTTATAGCATAGAAATAGAATGTTCATAAAAAATATCATGCGAGGAAAAGCTATGTCATGCTATAATTGCATTTTTATCTGAATGCTAGTTAATTTTTTAATGATTGGTTGGATTCCATTTCAAAGGTAGCTCTTAGTATGCAAATTAACTTAAATTGGAATTTTGATTTGAATTTTTTATTTCAGAGATATTTTATAATACAGAATTTTAAATCAATGGTTTTAGTTTTCACTACATGATTAAAAAGTAAAACAGTAGAAGAAATGATTATTTTAAATACATTAAATACATAAACCTTTTAATATTTGCAAATAAATTTAAACAATAAAAAGACAACTTAAATAATTATAAAAAATAAAGATCAAAATGCCATAATATGTATTAGTCCTTTTTAAATAGATTTAGTATTGCTGTTAATTTATAACAGTTATTTAATTAGCTGTTATTAGAGTGTAATGTTATCTTATTAAAAACTTTATTTAATAAGTCTTTCAAGTAACTGAGTTTTCCTGCAGACTTGGTGATTTATTGCTTCCTCTGACTAATCATTTTTAAACTTGCATTATAACATTAGCAGCATTAATGCTAGTAACTTGTTTGAAAACAACAGAACAATAATGTTAACTAACAATAGCTCATTATTTGAAGAGTGGTCTGGTTTTAGAAATATGTTATTTGACATCAATTTGTTATTTTAGGAACTACCTGCTATATTGTAATTGTTGACTTAATAAAAGTTTGTTATTTTCAGAAGATTCTATTATGTGATAATAAATATATTTTCACACATTTTTTTTATTTTCAAATTAATGTAAGAGAATGAAGCACTATATTTCTTTCCTTATTTTAAAATTCTTCATATCCACTGTGTCAAATTAAAGATTCAGGGTAAGGGAAGTAAAGAATTAAAGATCTTTTGTTGTAAAAAATGTTGTCAAAAGAAGAATGCTCCATTTAAGTGTTGATAAAGAAGAGAACCTCAAAGATAAGGTTGTAGAATAGGAGTGAATAGTTTTTTTTTTTTCTTTTTTTTTTTCCCTGAGCTGATTGATTTGTATTAAATATGAAGCTTAATAACTAATTAAATTGAACTATAACTGCTGAATTTATGCCGCACTGTTTGGACTATTGAATTTATGTTGCCTTGTGAGTGTTTTATTATATTATGTGTTAATTACAGATATATTTCAGATACTTTATTATATATATATATATTCAGTTTAGGAAATTTGCTTTATCTCTCTCCATTGAAACCTGAATTCTTATAACTATCATTAATCTATTTACCATAAAGTGAAATTTTATCAATATTAAATTGACATATTTTTATAAAAAAAAAAAATAAAATGCCATTAAATTAACATTACTTGAAATTTCTAAAGAAAATGGGGTTTCAGCTTCTGTAAAATCTTTTTTTCTTCTGCAAGATGCAAGATTTTTTTTTACATTTCATATCATCAAAGCATATAATCTATTATCAAAATTTTAAATTAATATTTTATTGGATAAATATTTCTTTAAAGAATTTAGGTTCAATAAACTATCTGAGAATTAATATAAAATGTACAGAGATACTCTTGATAAAATTTGTTTTATGAATTCTTAATATATATTTTTATTGTAGCATATGAAATCATTGGAAACTCCACAAAACGACAGTCTTATGATAGTGTTGATCCAGAGTTTGATGATACTATTCCACCTGTAAATAACAACTCTAAAGAAAAGTTTTTTGAAGTCTTTCAGCCAGTCTTTGAAGCAAATTCTCGGTAATTACTGCTTTTTATGATTTTAAGAATTGATAATTCATGATGTATACACTTTTTTCTTAAATTTGTGTTTATGTTTGATGATAGCAATAAATAATTTAGAGAACACATAATTTTATGAAAATGAAGCAAGTATTTTATCCAATGGCTAATATCCAAAATCCATCCGTGGTTTAAAATGTAGCAGAAACAGAAGAAGAAAACTTTATAGATTCACAACAATATTCACAATATTAAAGCCCTTCTTCCTCAAAAAAGAATATCAATCAATACTGAAATCCTAATGTTACAATAGTATTTCCTTTCTTTTACCTTGCTATTTTAGCTATTAATTTTTTCCTTTGGCTGTTTGAAAAAGAAGTGACTTAGAAGTATCATGATAATATAAATAACTGAAACACAAAATTTGGGATATTGTAATGAAATTTTTAAATTCTACTAAACATAAAAAAATGTAATAAGTACTATTGTATTAGTTAAAAATATTATTTCTAAGTTGGGAATTTTCAATTTTAAAAAATCAGGAAAGTTAAGTGTTTGAAGGGAAAAATTCATTTATAGCAAAAATACTATAGCAAAAAATGATCAATAATAGTTCATTGAGATAGGATTAGTAACTGCTAAACTGCAGAAATAAAATGGGAGATCTTAAGCCCAACACTCTGAAGAAGGCCTCATCAGAATGGTCTCTAAGTGCAAAGGCCAATGGTATATGTTTTTTAACTTCAAGACACTAAGCTACTGAACACAGAGTTAGGAAGTTCTGTTTCAATATGAAGAATAATATTAAAAATGTTTTGCCATAGAGGTAAACAAGGAGTTAAAATAATGTCACATTGATTTAGGAAGTTTGTAATGTGTTGCTGAGGAATGCAATCAGCAAAGATGAGCATGAATACCTGCATATTGCTCAAAATACAGTAAGATGCCTAAAAGCACACAGAAAAGATATTTTTAGCATAATATCATGCATTATGTTGTAACTGTTTATAATTTCTATTTCTTAAGAAATAGAAATAAATAATGTTTGATCTCAAAAAGTTTTTTTTGAAAAATATGCTTGAAGCTGAAAAGCAGTAGGCAAACAAAGGATTTAACCTGCTC
Source organism: Latrodectus elegans (assembly GCA_030067965.1). NCBI lineage: Eukaryota > Metazoa > Arthropoda > Arachnida > Araneae > Theridiidae > Latrodectus > Latrodectus elegans. The sequence goes on from CM057814.1 coordinate 98,914,791, forward strand.
TTCTGATTTAAATTTGATCAAATATTCATTAATGTTTTTCCCCGAATACCAAGATCTTGTTTTATTGTTCAGGATATTGAGATTGTACTTTTTCAAGGAGCCAGACCGGTGGCTGAATGGTTAGCCTTCCTGACTCCTGACTGTTGATCTCAGGTTCGAATCCCAGTTCAGGCAAAGATGTTTCAGTTTCTCTGTATTTCTATGTCATTACTTCTGAGATGATGTATGGAATATGGCCCATCAAATAAACGGGATTTTGATGGTATGGGGTGGGTAATGCTACTCGCTTACACGACTTTGTTCACAGGTACCTACCGGGTAACAATAAATGAGTTTCAGTTTCCAGTCTTGTAGTGAAGGGCTAATTACCCATTACCTGCTATTATAATAAAAACCCTTTTTAAGAAAGGAAAAATATTTTCAAAAACTTATCAATAACCTCCATGCAAAATAAGAGTGCAGTAATCTTGTTGTTTTAGGATCCAAATTGATATCTGGTATTTATAAAAAGTATACTTTTGTCATTTACATGTAATGGAATTATTGTTTTAAGATATACCCTATGTGCTTTCTATCAGTCAAAAATTAAAGCTCAGACACAATTTTTTTCTGTTACATTTGTTACTACTTTTTCCCAAATACTACTACAACACAGTGGTTTTCTTGCTCACTTAATTTTTTGAGATGTATAGATAAGGTTTTTCTTACTATTTTATTTGTAAATTTTTATTATTATTCATTGAATGACTGCTTTTCCTTATCCCCCTAATGCTATCAATTACTTCTCTTTTGTGATTTTTCATATAATTTAAAATTTTACTTTATGTAATATTTTATTTATCTGCAATTTTTATATTTTCTGCATTCAGTTTATAACTATCACAAAATACAATATAGAATTCTAAAGTAATTCTAACAAATATTACTTTTAAATAGCTCTAAAATCTAATATATATAATTGATTTTAAGTGGAATATTTGTATGAATTTAAATGGTTTTTAAAAAGTAAATAGATTAATTAAATAATCATTTAGAAGGTTTTTCTATGAGAGTCTTTGAAAAGGTACTCTTTCCCCATACAGTTAAATGCACAATCATCATGGTTACAAATCTTAGAAATAAACTGACACTAGTAAGTTTTTTTTAATTATTTGTCAATATGATGTTACAATAAATATTTCCTATCAATGCATTTTAATAATCATTTTTAAGGCATATTGAATATAGAATTAAATTTTCAAGCATTATATTTAAATGAAACTTGTATTTCTGTAAGCTTATTTAATTCCTGTTTTATTTGTTTGATTTTAATATTTCCATTGTTGTCTTTTGTATAATAGATGGTCAACAAAACAACCAGTACCTTCGTTGGGGAATAAAGATTCTTCTTATGACGAAGTTGATAAGTTTTATAGTTTCTGGTAAGAACAATTTAAAAATTTTCTTATGATTTCTTACTTATAATATGCAAAAACTTAGAAGCTTCAAATCAACCTTTTTTTAAGGTATAAGTTTGATTCGTGGAGAGAATTTTCATATTTAGATGAAGAGGAAAAGGAAAAAGGAGAAAAGTAAGATTTTTCTCTAATTTAATATATTTTGTATTGATTACTAAATTTTTGTAATATATTATGATACTTTGCCTTGTAAATTTGTCATGACAATTACAACTGAATCCATTTTTTATTTATTTTATCCATTTATAAATTAATATTTTTAATTGTTTAATTGTTTTTCTTTTTGTTAATTACATCTTATTGTGCAAGATTTTTCCTCAGTATTAATTTTTATGCTAATGCTTTTATCAATGTATAAAATTCTTATTTATTTTGGATCAATTTCTTTTTTTTAACTTGTGATGTATTGCTTCCAGACAGGATAAAAATAAGACTAAAAAATTGTTTACCTAAAAAAAAAAAGAAGATTGAAATTTTATTGACAAAATAGTTATGTTTTAAAAATTCTAAGTTAGAATTGTATTGTTTTCATGTTTTTATTGCTTGTATTTTTGTAAGTTTATTAATTATCTTGTCAAATATTTGATTATCAGAGACAATTTTACATAAATTTCTAATAAAAATAAAACTTATCAGTTATGACAAGAAAACTTATGTTCATAATTTGTTAAAAAGGATAGTTTGTAGGGTTTTTTTCATTTGAAAATTTAAACTGCTTCTCATTTATTTAAAACACTTCTGTTATTTCCTGCTTGTCTTCTGAAGTTTAAAATTTACGTTAATTTTTCACAGTTATTCAAGTTTCTAAATTTAATTATTTAATTCTAATGTTTCATAAAAATTTATTTAATTATTAAATTCTTGATAGTTGCGTTTGTTTACCATTATTTATAATTGCATTTTAAAATTTCATGCTTATTTTTAATTATTTGTAATTTTAATTACTATCAGTATCACACTATTTGTGTAGATTTTTTTATTTAATATTTTTTACATGGATTTTTGAATTTGTTGGTTTTAATTACTTGTTTATTTTTCACATAACTTTTGAATATAACATTTAATTTATGTATTATGTATAAAATTACACAAATGCATTTAGTATTGCTGATTTGATTCTTAATATTTTAGTCGTGAGGAAAGAAAATGGATTGAAAAACAAAACAAGATTGCCAGACAAAAACATAAAAAGGATGAAATGGCAAGAATACGTCAATTAGTTGGTATTTAAAAATATCGAATATTTTACAAATTTTTTACCTTACTTTTTTAATTTAATATTTTTTAGTATATGTGAATGTGTACCATTAGTTTTTCCCTTTTTTAATAAATATTCCCTGTACTATTTCACAGTATTTTTTATCTCTTGTTTAAAGAATTCCCCAAATTTGTATGTTTTAAATTATATTACCTTAAATGTTTTTTGAGTTGCACATTATTGTTCTTTCTTTGGAATATATGATGTTATTTATCACTTGGAGCAGGGTAGTTAAATATAATTATTTTTTAATATAATTGAAATTTAAATATTTTAAATGTGTGTGTGTGTTATGTTTTATTAAATTTTAACTTTTTATTAAATTTTAATATTTTCTTTTAAATTTTTCAGAAAAATTTTGTTTTAAAAATTTTAAAATGTAATTTTGAATAAAATTTATTAGTTGCAATTTTTCATTTATTATTTAATATAATTTAATATAAGTTCAATTGAATGTTAAGCTGTTAACTTTTTATTGCATGTGTTTTTCTATTGCTGTTTGGAAAATTAAAAACTTCTTCAGCATCTATGTTTAGGGTAATGCTTAATTAATTTAGTAAATATTAGAGTAAATGTTAAGGAAATTAGTTCATTTTTACAAAAGGCACAAGTAATAGTTCTGTGTTTTTATGCTTGAACATTACAATAGTTAAAGATTATTGGTTAAGTCTCTTGTGATATTTATTTTTAGTAAATGCTCACATAAATTTTGCACTTTATTTATGCATTGCATCATACTAATAAAAATACTATGTTACTTTAATTCAAAGCAACATTTTAACAGATGCTTTTATACACATTTTATTTTTTTAAATATTTCTTTAAATTAGCATTTTTATAATCAAATTCAATCTTTTCTAATTATAAATTACAAAATTGTTTCATTAATTTGAAATGGTTAATATATGCATCTCATAAAATGATTCATGTACCTAAAACATTTCCTCCATTGAAAGATAATGCTTATGCATGTGACCCTCGAATAATGAAATTTAAAGAGGAAGAAAGGAAACTCAAAGCAGCTCAGAAAAAAGCTAAAGAAGAAGCTGCAAGGCTTAAAGCAGAGGAGAAAAAACGGGTATGTTCTAGATATTGGTTTCTATATATATCAAGGTCATGATGTATATCTAAAACATATGTAGCTCCTGAATATAATTAAAAAATATTTTTATCAATGCAGTGGGAAGAAAGTTTATCACATTCTATTAAATAGAAAAGAAAAAAAAAGAAATGGAATCTAACATATGTTTTACTGCAGTTTTATTTTTGATATAAAATAATAAAATAAATAAAATTGTGAATAAAATAAATATACAAAAGAAAATATATTAGTCATTACAATAATTTTTAAAAAATGTAATATCAGGTGAGTTGTATATTATATTTAATGGCAGTGTAATTTTTAATTTGGATATAATTATTTTTAAGAAATATTATATTTGAAATTTCACCAAAAAATTATTAAATCTGAGCAATTGCACTCAATTCTTGACTTATTTTATTATTTCATCGTGCTATATTTTTTGGAAAGTCCCACAAATTGTAAGTATTTTTAGCCATTTTCTTGATAAATTTTATATCTTGAATTTCTCCTGTCAAATATGCTCTTTGCTTAAGAAAATTAATGAATAATTATAATTACAGCTTTTATTATAAACATACTTATTCATCAAGCTAGATTGCATTTTGGATACCTTGTACTATTAGTAATTATGTTTTTGCAATACCCAAGCCCTTTAATTGGTTTCTTATGTGTGATATTTTATTATCTTTATATTTTTCATATCAAAGGTAATGGTATTTGTATCACTCTTTATAAGTTTCTAAAAGAAATATCATGTACATTTAATATAACAATGAAATATTTATATATAGCAATTTTTTCAATATGTGCTACTATTATAATTTATATTTTTCTCTTTGTATCTTCCCATTTACTTTTTTAATTATTATAGCACATTTATAATATCTTAAATTTTTTTTTAATATTTCTTTGATAATGAAATATTAAAATATGTTTATTAAAATTTATGTTATATATTTTTTCTTAAATAATGAAAAAGTTTATAAAAATTATATTTTATTAGTGAAACAAACACTAGTCTCTGAATGAAACACTTTAGCTTAATGTGCTAGAAATTAAATTTTTATTAGTACATGAGTTCACTGCTCATATATATGTAGAGAAATCATTTATCATTTGAAAAACAGCAAAAAGTGGATGGAAATCAGTGCAAATAGCATCAATTACATCAGAGTTTAAAGATGCTAAAATATTGTTATAAATTTATAAATAATTATTGTATTTGTCTTAAAGTATCTCAGAAAGATCAGAAATACTCACATTTTGGGCAAAAATTGCAGTATTTAGACGTGTTATACGTTGAAAGCAGTTTTTCTAATCATTTGGTGACTTGGTGATGTTTTGGCGAGTAAACTTGGCAGCAGTTGGCGTGATTCTTGGTGACTTGGGGAGAAATAGATATTTCTGGAAACATCCATCACTAAGCTCTAGGATCAATATTTATCAAGATAGCCTAGAAGCTTCCAGAACATTGGCGAAACTGTTAAATTTCTCCGCCAAGTCAGGTATAAATATCACAGCCGACATAAAAGACAGGCAGTTTTGTGAAGACAGTAAGTGAGTGAAGACGATTAGTCGTGACTGCTAGTCTAGAGAAACTGCTAACTGTCTGAGGTATTTGAGACCTATGATTGGAAGCTGTTACTTATTGTATTTGACGAATTGCAGTTGTATAATTGTAATTGTTACAGTTGGTATATCTAGTGGAATTTTTACAAATAAAAGTCTTGTGTTCATTGAGTGGCTGTTTTATTCAATTCTCAATCGATATGAACCCCTAAGATCAGTATAATATGGACAAGGTGGATGCTTGTTTTTACTGAAGCTTATGATTTTATAAACTAGTAGCTGGTTCCTAACATTGTCTCATAGATGCAGTGATGATTTAACTTGCATTTACTTCCTATTTAAAAAAACTTTTTTTATCTTGTTTTACTGTAGAAATTTTCTTTCTTGGTTAGTGTTTATCATTTTTTATTCATTTTTGCTTCCTGAATATATTTTTTTGCTAAATTACTACTCATTTCTACTTAACTTGAATCTGTATTGTGATTTGTTAGTTATTATTGATTTCTATAATGTTACATTACTTTTACGATGTTTATTTTTTCACTATTTAAGTTATTCACTTATGTATTTCAGAAAGAGTTGGAAGCTCTGGAAGAAAAGAAAAGGAAACAAGAAAAAGAAGAGGAGGAAATGAGAATGAAGGTGCCTTATTTATTGTAATTAAAATGATACATTGTATCATTTAAATTAAAATTTAAGAATGTGCTTAAAATAATTCCTGTTTGTGGTTAAGCTCTATATCTTCATTTATTATTATTTATTTCTTCTTTATTTATAAGAGATAAATATTCTTTATAACTTAAAAGTGAAATAATTAAAAAATAGTTAATGCTTGTGTAGAGAATGTTAGACATTCACAATACTTGTTACTTAATGAAGATATGTTACTAATAGTCAGCAATTTTTCTTTCATAAAATTATTTTAAATAATGATTCTTAAAATTTAATTTATTATACTTCAGAAAATCATTCATACAGTTAACTTCATTAATTCTGAATTTTTAAAAGTATATCGTTTATAAAAAATTGAATGTTATGTAAATTGTAATGTGGTCTTAAGCAATGAATCAAACTTTAGTATTTTACAGAGTTTGTAACATTCCCGGAGTTCCTGGAATTTGAAACTCTTGAAAATTTGACTTTACTCTTTGAAAACTGCAAATTGTTTTTCAAATTTTTACTTAGTAATCATTTAAATTTATTTTTTGCTTAAAATATAATTAATAATTTTTTTTAATTTTTTGCTTTATTTTAAAATTTCCAATAAAATTGTTTGAAAATCTAATTGAGTAAAATGGTGATTTGGAAAGGAGATTTCTGGGAATGAGGAAAGTAATTGTGTGTTCCAAGCTTTCCAGTTACTTGTGTTTGTTTTCGATCAGTTATTAACTTTTTTTATTCTTTTGAATCCATTTTCATTACAGTGTGTTGTACAAGCTTGCTTTTTTTTTTTTTTTTTTTTTTTACTATGTCTTATAGTGAATACAGTGAATATAGCTAGATAACTGTTAACCTTCATCTTCAGGATCAGGAATGTCGGGATATGACATTACACTAAAATTTAATATTTTCTATTTTACTTGCTTTTTTTTTTTTTTTGTAAAAGTCAACAATTAAAATAGAAAGTGTGTCTCTTCTTTTCCTCCGATACACATCAGCGCTCGCCTGTATGAAATTCGGTGACATTGGTGAGTGAATCTCTTAGTTTTCTTAAGTAGGCATAGGACAGAATTATTGATATTAAACTGTATTCATAACTGTTGACTAAAATAAAGATTTAGTTCAGCCACAATAATTTAATGATCTAGTTCAGTCAGGGCTGGATGTGGTATTTAGATTTATATGTGTGAAGTGAAGAATAATCACCAATATGATGATTATGTGGTGCTATCAGCAGGGTGATTCTACTTCTTTTTTCATGTGTTACTCGCTTTTATATTGTATAAAATACTGTAAATATTAATATTTAAATATAAAATTTTAAAAATAAATATACTTTCCATATCTTACTCAGTGATTATCTATTACTTACTTAATGAAAATTGCATATAATTTCAGTGGAAAAATGTGAATTTGTTTATTTGTGAAATAACGATTAAAATAAATTATATAATATGCTTAGTGGAAAATGTCTTTTTAATTACCAATACTCTGGAAAAATGGTACATAGATTGGCATTTGCATGGTTACAAAAAAGAATTTAGTATATGAGTTTAAATTATTAGAACTGATTGTACAATTTCAAGATTGTGTTGATGGGAAATTTGATGCTATTAAAAATAGAGTGGATACTTCTTATTTTAATTTACATTCAGATAGCAAAATTGCTACTTATGGAAAGTAGTTAATTTGCTTTTACTATGCTATTATAGTCAAGTATCTGTTGAACATGAGTTTTCTGTGAACAAAACTTTTATGGTAGAAATTGTAAATAATCAATCAATTGTGGCTAGGTGCAACATTAATGATTGCATATTAAACATAAGAGGTGCCTACAATATAATAATCTGCAAAAACCTACTTCATTTTATGGCTGGTGCCAAGCAAAAGTATGAATTATACTTAGATGAATTAAAATAGAGGGGAAAAAAGCAGCAGATAACATATGGAAAGAAAATGGCATTTCTTGAAAAAAATGATAAACTGAAAATCAAAATGAAGCATTTGGAAGATGTTATTATGAATTTGAAAAATCTTCAACAGGAATTGCTGAGGAAACTTAAATTACTAGTAAGTTAACATTAATTGCAAAATCAAACATGTGTCACTGTGGTGCTTCAGATAAACAACATGATTTACTCAGTATTAATAATAAATTAAGGGGGTAGGTTCTCAATGCAAAATTCCAGTATGGATAATGTTAAAATTTGCTATGTTTAAGAAACATTTAAAAAATAATTATTAAACCAAACTGTTTGAAATTTTTTTCTAGTTAAATACATATTTTTACAAATTTAACCTGAACATTTTTAATTTGATAGTTTATTTCTCTTTTTTTTAAATTACTAACACATATTTTTCACGAATATGTTTAAAATTTTACAACATTTTAAATTATAAAATTTTAAGAAATTATAACATAGAAAAAAATCCTTAGTTAAAATTTGTAAAATAATATATTTCTTAAGTATGTTAAGTTTTAACATGTTTAACTTAGTACTTTTTTTAGAAAATATTCCTTATTAAATAAAAAACTTCATTTTGAGAAAAATAAGATTTAACATGAAAATTGTGTATGATTAATACATTCCAGCTCCATAGCTGGGATCACCTGAATTATCTTCTAGAACATCTTCCATTCTACATTTTTATGCCTTCTTTTACATTAGTCTGTACAGATTTCTATTTTATAGTATAGTTACTCTTTTATATGCGAACTGAATCCGCTGACATCATAGCTCTACAAGTATATAAACTAGGCTGGATTTTCTAATGATAAAACTTTGCATTTTGAGATATTTCTATTGTTAAAGAAAATAGCTTCATATACACAAATTTTCAAAATTTCTAGTCTTACAAAAAAAAAAAAAAAAAAAATCAGAATCCTTGACACAAGAGGCTATTGAAACTTTCATAACTATTTTGCATTTTACCATGAAGACATCAAACAAGTCCCCCAAGCTCCAGAAATTTCCATTGAACAACTATTAGGTAAATTTAAAATTGCTTTTATTAAATAGTAGTTGAGAAAAACGTCATCCTGGAAGCTTTTTCTGATAGATATATTTATTTTGTTTTGAATAAGTATATTTATTTGAAAAAAGATTGTTATAAACATTTTGAAATTCTTAATAAATTAATTCATAGAAATATAACAAAGATATTTGAATCTCTAAAATTATCCATTATTTTATACAATTTGTAATTCACTAATGTAAAGGATACTCTGATTATTTAAATAATTTTTTTTTTCTGTTACAGCTTCTAATTTACTGTAGGTTTTTGAAGTAATCATTAAATATAATTCTAAATTAAATGTAAACTTAATTGAGAACATTTTTTAAAATAAAATAAAAAATTATTTAACAGTAATGTTGATACCTCATGGAAAATTTTTATTTAACTCTTGGAAAACTCTTGGAATTTTATTATTAGAAATCTGTACAAACCTTGATTATGAGTGTACAACTCATAATCAAGGTATGTACAGATGACAATATAACTTATAATATGTTAAAATATTATAAGTTATATTGTGTTGTTAAAATTAATCACTTATGCATATTTCCAAGTTATTTTTGTATAGCCTACAATTATATAGAGTGATGTATTATTTTCCTTAATTTTAAATATTTATATGAAGCTGTGAGGATTTGTAAATATAACGATTGAAAAAATATTTACTCCTTTTATCCACTTTCAATACTTTTTATTAAACATATTATAGCATTTGTTGGATATAAATATTTTGAGACTAAAAATTATAGCATTTTGTTTGATATAATTTTTTTTTAAATTTCATTCTTGTTAAAAATTAATTTTTAAAGTTTTTGTATAGATGTAAAATAAGACTACAAATTTTGAATAATTATTTGTTCAGTATATTTTGTGTTTCACTTCAAAATATAAGTGCTGTTGAAATTAACTATTAATTAAAAAGAAATTCCATTTCACTGTAGAATTGCTTAAGCATAAATGCTAAACTTATAAGGGTTTCCTCAGAATTTTTAAATCAAATTGAATCAATTTGATTGTAAATAGGGAACTGCAAAAGAATTATTTGGCCCGATTTGTAATTCTAATGTTCTGTAATCATTAAAGTTGTTTGAAAATGTGTGCGTTTTTTCTTTAAAAAAAATTATGTTCTTTAGCATTTAATCTTTTTTGTTTTGGGCTCCACATATTTTTGTTGATGAAAAGTTGAATATTTTTGTTACGTTGATAATTATTTAATGAATTTATAATGGAATTTTTATATTTAATTGATTTTATTAATGAAGCTGATTTTTACATTGTTGGATATTAATCTAGAAAGAAAAAGAGAAGAAAGAAAAAGAAGCTATTAAAAAACAGCAAAAGCGTGAAAGAAAATTACTTCAACAAATTTGTGAATTGAATAATTATTTCTCTTCTGATGATGAAACAAAGTTATGTCATCTGAAAGAAGTGGATAAATTGTGCAATCTCCTTTCTTTACAAAGGTATTTTTTTATGTGGAAGTATATATTTATATAATATAATATCCATTATGTTTTACAAATTATATGAATAAAATTACAGTATATTTCTTGTATGTCAGTTAATTTTGGAAAATGAGACTTATAATTATAAATTAAATATTGCATAAGTAAAGCTGGTATAAATTCTAATTGTTAATATCTTTGTATATTAGGTTGAATATTTAATCTGTATATCAAATGTTTGAGATTTTTATTAGTATTCTTGTATGTTTCTATTTTTGATGGGAAGTTGATTAAATGTCTAGATTCTTATAGCAAAAGATTATTTTCAAAGCAAAAAAAAGTATAATATTTGTGTCTGTGAAAGTATAATTCATTGAATATTTCTTAAAATAACTCCAAATTTTAACAAGTGGATTACTCCAGTTGTCATTGGATGGTCTGAATGTAAACTGGTCCGTTTTTAATAAAATGGTAAATTTTTTGAAAAATGAACAGTATTCAAATATTGCAAATGTCAGAAGCTGCAGCCTACAAATTCTACACAATGGATTTTTCTCATTTACAGAAGCTGAGGTAACAGTAAGTGCTGTTTACAGGCCATTTAAGGAGTCACTTCTTGTAAGGATAACTTTAGTAGACTTGGGCCTGGTGTAAAATTTCCTTTAAAGTTTTGGAAACCTCAATAGTTAGAAAATAAGTGTTTGTGCAGATTGCTTGAAATGCTGTTGTATCTCATAATATATGTGTCATTTGTTCAAAACAAAGATTTCCTAATCCTGGTACCAAAACTTTTGTGCAGAAGTGTTGTGAAGTGGAACATTTCTTTCATTCAAGAAGTGGATCCTTTTCTGACACTGACACTATCAAACTGATAAACCAATGTTACCATTTGTCACAGGAGATTTTCATGCATTGTTGAAAAATTTAATGTAAAAGTTTTCAAAAGAATCTTTGCTGTCTGTTTCTTCACTTAAATGTATTAGTAATAATGCAATAAATGAAAATAATAATAAAAATGTTAAATTTTTTAAAAAAAAAAATAATTCAAAATTTGTAACTACATAAAAATTTGACAACTTTTTTAAAACTGCAAATTAATAGAAGTATGCCCTTTGCTGTATTCTGTGGTTCAAAACACTTCATGTTTAGATCATGGTATAAAATGAATCAAGTGACTTAAATGCAAAAAATTCTTCTGTACTTTTCTAATGTATATAAAATAAATGTGTCAGAGTGTGATTCTATTTTAAAAGAATTTTATAAAAAATTTAAAATCGTTTCAACTGACTGTAAATTTTCAAGATTGTATTCATGTGAATTATGATTTTGTTTAAAATAGAAAGATAATTTTTATTTTAACTAACTCTTAAGTAGACAAAATTATTCTCACTAATGGAAAATAGTTAATTTGCTGTTTATATTCATATTTAATAAGCTTATTTTATAATATTTGATATAATTATATGCATATTAGATAGTAACATTTAAGTAAATAAAACAATTATTTAAAAAATAGAAATATAAACCTCCTGAAAGTGTTTGGTTTGACTCTTGGAAAACTGCTTATTACTTCTTGAATTTGATTCTTGATATTCTGTACAAACCACTTTTAGAGTTACCAATGATTGAAATATGTTGGATAAAATTTTTTGCTTTAGAGTTTTATAACCTGTTTGAGTTTAAAAGCAACAATAGAACATAAAGAATTATCAAGAATAAAAAGTAAAGTATGTAATCATTCATTATCTAAAATCCTGTATTAAAATATTTCATTGTAATTAGTCTGAATTAATAGAAATATTAGCATCATAAAGAATGAAATATTAGTCCCGAGACATTGATTAGGCCATTTTTATTTTAGAAGATTCCATATGCAATGTGAAACAAAATTTGCATCACAGAATAGATGTGGTCAGCTTAAATCTTCCTATATTTCTTCCTTTCAAGGTTACATTTGATTCATTAAAGAAACGCAACATGGCTGCATATCATGACGGGTCCATCTTTGTATTATGCTTGACGTTGGAATTAGACTTTCACAATCATATACTTGTACAGGTGTCCTATAAATGGGCACTCATTCTTTTGTTAGAAAAAGTGTTAGTGATGATTCATCATATTACTTTCTTCCACTTTTTAATCAACCATATTTTGTGAATGTATGTAGGTGATGTTTGACAGTAACCTTTGTGACAATGCTTGGGAATTCCTTTACTAAATAAGATTTGCTTATAAAAGTGCTTTCTAATTGTAATCATTGACATTACCAAATTAAGATTATGATTAAGCTCTGCAGTCACTTTAGCTACAATTGCTCATTCTTTTAGGCAGTACAAACTGCTTCAATACCCACCAGTCTTCCCAGAATTTCCCTTTCTGCCCAATATTTTGCTTTACCAAGCTTATCTTGCTGCTTTGTGTGTATGCTGTCAAGGCTTTTAGCTCCATATTCTAGAAATACTTAAAAGTTGGGATATTTTGGTCACACTTGCTGCAACTAGCCGGGCCTCTAGTATTTGAGCTCTGAAAGCTTTGACATTTTGCAGTTTTAAAAATTAAGATTTACAGAACTTCAATAAAGCTACAACATACTTCCAGAATATGTTAATTTCTATTTATAAAAAACTGGTTGCTATTTATTATATTTTAATGCTTATTAATTGCATTCTAAACTGTTGCTTTTATTCATTGCTGCTCTCATTACTTTGCAAGTCATCTTTACATTCTTTATCTCTTTTGAGTTAAAAAAATATGTATAAAAATATTATATAATATCTTTTTGTACTATTCAATTATATCCCTGCAATTGATCATTGAAATGATTACTAACCAATTTCTGTTATAAACTTTGTTGTTTTTTGTGAATAAATGATAATTATTTAATTTATAAAATCTAAATAAAATTGTTGTTCTATTATTTTAGTAGTTTCTAAAAATGCTAATCCTTTTGAACAGCATGCAATGTGAATATTTATGACAAAACTTGCAATTTTTTTCTTTCCCTTTATTAGGATTATTTTAATTCGGTATAATAGAATTGTATCTTTCTTTTTTAGTTAGTTTATTTTCTTATCTGATATTTCTTTTTATTATTATATTTTTTATATCTCTTATAGATTGCAAGACTTAAATACAGCATTACAAAAAGAAGAAAATAAAAAGAAAGTATTTTTACAAGAGGTGAAATTTTACTTTATTCATCTTTAGCTAAATTATTCTTGAAAATAAAATGTTTGTAAGGAAATAATAAAATAATAACAATTTTCCTATCCACCTAAATATATTATGATTTATAGAAATTGTGCTTTGTTTTCTTTAATAAATATAGGGTATATTGTTGTTTTATTTATTTACTGTTAAGTTTGTCGCTAAGCTTCATGTTTTTTGTTTATTTTTAATTGATTTCTTTGAGGATTTATGTATCAGATCTTTTGCTATTTATTTCTAATTATTGTATGCAGAATGGGTTGTGTATTTCTTATTAGAGATCTGTCATCTCTCAGCAATGAATTTTCCTCTCTTCTACATTCTCATCTAAAACTAGAGCTGTTTATTTTATGTTCAAATATATCTATCTATACATACATATATAATGAAAAAATCTGCTCTATACATTGAAAAATTGATTCTATGAGTCTTTTAGTTTAAAGTCATCTACTGATAATCCACTTATGAACGAAATCAAATACATTTATAGTCAATTACATTCAAAAGAGCTCAAATTTTATTTTCATAGTTTCCATCTCATGTTAGCATTATCAAAAATGAATAGGTAGACAAGGCTGTAAAATTGACTTCAGAATTCTTCACTCAACAAATTTATGCTAACATGAAATATTGCATTTGCATTATCATGATTGGTATACAAATGTAATCAGGAAACCGCTAATAAGCTCTATGACATTTAACCAACTCTTTCGTTATGGAAGATAAAACTAAAGAGATGCTGTGATATTTGATTAACTTGACTTCAGATTGGATATGCACATCACACTCATAATTATATTTGTTCTTTTGTAGAATCTCCCCTTCTCCTGCCATTAGAATGTAGCCATTGTGGTGAGAAACTAGCTGAGACATATTTGGGTTAGCTTTTGATGAAAGGGGTTTATAAAAATTAGAAATCATTTCAATTGGAGAACTTTATATGGTTTCCTATAAATTATTTGTAAGACCTTTTTTCAAGTGAAAATTAGAAAGTGTCGCATAATCTGCAGCAATTTCTTGGCAAATAGCTGAAATAATATAATGCTGATAATGTGGGTGTCACATAAAATAAAAATAAACAATTTGATTAAAATTGTACTAAAATGCATTTATTATGAAAAAGATCTATTTGGATTTACTTCATCACAAAGTGTGATAAACTGAGATGAAAGCACAAAATGAATCAAGCGTAATAATTCCAAGAAAATTCTCTTAAAACTGTGTTAGACATATTTTAAAAATAAAATGCATTTATTTTGTTAATAATTAAGGAAAGAAATAGATTATTTTCAAACTGCACTTTGGATACATTTTTTCTTCTGTACTGCCTGTGCTTTGTTTTTCACATTAATTTTACATGTTTGCCGTCATTCTTTTTTAAATGGCTTCCTTGTAGCCTTTAGTTTAAAATCTGCTATATAACTGCTAAAAAGTTTTTGCTTCCACATGATGATATACTAATTGGAATATCTTCATATGAAATATCTCAGGTAAAATGTGAAATGACAATATCTAAATGTGACTGTAATATCTATCTTTTCGAGGAACTAAATACATTTTTAAATATAAGAAAAACTGATTTAAATAAGTCAGTCGAGCTATGGCACCATCTGTTTATTTTATAGAATATAAATAGCATTTCTTAAAAAACCCATAGTTTCTAACTCTACTGATTTTATTGGGGAACTCCTGATTTTCCATCATTTCTCCAGATTTCCTGATAATGTATGAAAATCTACTAAATTTTGGCAATTTTGGGGGAAAATTTGAGAATAGCGGAAATTTTGTTGGGAAAAGCCTTATTTTAGTTTTAGCAGCAAACACACACACAGATATATATATATATGTATGAAACTCAGAGGAACACACTTAAAAATGTGTGTATATATATATATATATATATATATATATATATATATATATATATATATGTATGTATGTATGTATGTATGTATATATATATGTGTGTGTGTGTATGTATTTAAGTGTGTTCCTCTGAGTTTCAAGTCTGTCATGGGAGGATGACTCTGTAACTACTAGGCTTTCAAGAAAAGTTACCTACTATTCAGAGCAGACACCAGGAGCCTGTTTACATAAGAAGTTCAACTAGGAGGAATAATACTACTTATTACTAATTTAATTAGGAAAATATTTCCATCAAAGTATTTGTTATTGAATTAAATTTATTTTCTAATCTATTTTATGTTTCTATGTAATTTTATAAGTTTATCTGTTATAAATTGCACTAGTATAGTAAAAGTTGCTTTATAAAATACATATAAGGACATAAATTGTGTCTCCTAATTTTTTCCTTCCAAATCAGTAAAATCTACTGATTTTTTTTTTTTTTTTTTTTTTTTTTTCCTTTAAGGTTGGCAGGTATGAAAACCTTATTGTAAACTTTTCTGTAGAGAATGTTTTTTTATTTATCAGATGATCTAATTGTGATACACACAACAAAAATTGAAACTTTTTAACACATAATCCACAATTTATATACAGGAAAATATGGTAATTAATATTTTTTTACTTTTCATTTATATAATCTCATTCTTGTGTGGGTATTCTTATTTTAACTGAAATTGTTTTTATGCCTTTTAAACTCACAATAAAAGAGTCAAAAGGAATCAAGAAAACAAATTAAAAATTCTTAAAGTCTGCAGTATTATTTATAATTTAAATTATTTTGATGGCTTAATTTAAATCATTTCTTTTATAGAAATAGACACTTAATTTTTGATGCTTTTAAAATTATTATTAATTTTAATCAAAATTATTAATTTTTGAAACTATATTGCTATCATTATTTGAAAATATAGTTAAAAAATATGATGCATACATAATTATGGATATATTTGATCAAAAATAATAGGTGGAATATTATTTGTTCAATCTATGAACATTGGTACACAGAAAAATTTAGTAAGAATCCCATAATTCATTTCTTTAGAATCTGTATGAGCTCTTCTTCTCAACACTTGCAACTTTTCTATTTAGACTCTCTCTCTGTTTCATTGTTTTTGTATTGTGTCTATATTTTAATTAATATACAATAGAGTAGTATGTACAATCTGTCTTTGTTTGATATGTTTTATAGCTCTACAACTTCAAAAAGTTAATGAATGGTTCTAAAAATCATTGTAATATTTTATAGCCATTTGTAATCTTCTAAATATATTCATAAAATTTTCAATTGCAAATTAATGTAGTTCATAAAATATTTTATAAAGCTCAAGTACAAAAGCTAATTATTTTGTGAAATTTTGTTAAAACAGTGGGCTTTTTTTGAGTATATTCTAATAGTTTAGATCAGAATTTCTGAAGTGAATAAATGTAAGACAATGAAATTCACTTGTATTAGTAAATATACTGAAAAATAATTGCTGGGAATTTTAGTCAAATATAATGTTCAAATACTTAAGCAACAATAATAAATAATGGTTAAATCATAGTTGTATTTATTTAAACTAATTTTTAAGAATTGTTTGATTCAATCTTAATTCTCATTGGAAAAAATATTAAATTTTTTATCCTTGAATCAAAATAAATTTTATTACCAAATAGCATTGTACTCTATTTGCAAAGTTAACTTCATAGGCAAGTTGCTTTTTTAGTTTTTACGAATGACCAATAGAAGTTACTACTAAAATTTCTTCAATATGTATATTTGTAAAATCCACATTCTTTTATATTGGAATCAGTGGGATCTTAGAAATCGTCCGCATATTTCATTTATAGTGAGTGTTCTAAAGAACCAATTTAGTGAGAAAAATGAAAATGACTAATAAAGGTTTCTGTTGAATGACTTCTTGTGATTTTAAGAAAGTCTCCAATCAACAAGAAGGCTTAGTATCCAAAATCAACAAGAAGGCTCATCGGGGTCCTGTGTCCATGAGTGTCAAATCTCATAAAGGGTGACCAAAATCAGTAATGATTTCAAATAACATCGATGCTATGCACAAGATGAATGAAGAAGAACTGCATGTCATGTATCCTAAAATAGGAGCATCCCATGGGATATCTCAGGCTGCTGCACATTCCATTTTGCATAAATTACATTTAATAGGGTTACTTTTATTTCTTTCACTATTAATGGTTTACTTTTTGCTTGTTCAAAATTTTACTTTGCTTTACAATGAAATTTGTTCCATATATCAAGTTACAACGTATAAAAAAAATTATTGATGCTGAAAAGAAATTGACAATTTTCATATTTTCATTAATTTTTTTAAAGAATTGTTCTTTTAAAACTGTTAAGTAACTGTTTGCTCATTTCAATATTAATAGTATTATTTAATACTACACACATTTGGTTCTTTTTATTTTTATAGGTTGAATCATTAAATAAACAACTTGAAATAGAAAAAGAACAACTTATTGCTTCTGCCCAACGCTCTAGTGCAAATAATGAAGAGAAGTCCTCGGAGAAATCATGGTCTCCAGCAGATTTACAGCTCTTAGTTAAAGGAGTGAATCTCTTTCCAGCTGGAACAAATAACAGGTAATATTTTTATCCTTGAATAATAATTTAGATTAATGTTTGATGTATGATTTTCAAATTGTCCATAAAAAAAAACATAATTTATTGGATTTATTCCTGAAAATAAGCTTGATATGTTTAAAAAACATCAAGTTCATTCTGATCATTTAATAACCTGGATATTTTATTAAACCTAAGTTTAATAAAATATCTAGATTTTTATTAACTTTCCTTATTATTTTATTAATTTAACTTTACTAAAACACAAAATTATTGCAAAAGTTTGTATTTTATTTATATTAGATTTTAAATTGCTATCTAAAATTTGGGAAAATTCATACTATTGATTTATCTTTTGATTCTCTGTCTGGTCACAATTGTTTTGTATGAGAAAATGCATGTATAAGGCAAAAAATTAGGAGCATTTATTTTGAAATTTATTGTAGTTGAACTCTTTGATTCAGATTTGTATTATAAATTTTTACAGTGTTTCATAAAAAGGAAAAATATTAATCAAATATTTGTGATTGTGAAAATCGTGAAAAATTCTGTTGCTAACGAAATGCATTGTGTTTGTCCTACTTTGTGCAGAACCATAATTGGTTAACCTCACAGGAATATTTGTAAAAGAGGTAATCTTATATTAACTATTAGAAGACATTTGTTGAAAGTGTTAACTTATACAAACTTAGAAAACATGTTTTCTGCAAAGCAGAATTGTAACCCAAAGTAATAGTTAATAAATTGGGTTAGATAGGTTTTAAAAAATGAGCTCACATCAGGCATATTAGCTTGAGCTACATTGCTGTTAACAGAGATCATACAATTCCTGGAATCCAAAAAATTGTTTGAAGAACCCTTGAAATGCCTTGAAATTTGATTTGACTCCTTGGAAATTGAATTACTCCTGGAATTTTTACTTATTCTAATGTATTTATTTTTTGTAAGAAAAAAATTTTTTTCATTTTTTTTATATATTATAAAATTTTAATGAAATTGTACAAAAAACAAAATTGAATATTAGTTCCTTATGTTGCGCCTAGATGATGACACGATTAATGTTAGATTGTTATTGTATTCATAACTGTTGACTCCCTCTCTAAAATAGAGATCATGTTCAGCCTCAATAACTTCACAATGATCCAGTTGTGTTTGAACTGGCAGTAGTATTTACATACATATATATATGAAGTGATCTATAAATTTGTCATATGGTACAATAAGACTGGTGATTTTAATGGATTTTTTTATTTGTTTATATCTCCTTTACGTTGTATAAAATTCACTGAATATTAATATTTAAATATAAATTTTTGAGTTAAAATGTACATTCTATATCTTTCTTGGTGAAAATTGAATATAATTTCAGTGAATTGGGATGAATTTGTTTGTTTATCAATGAAATAATGGCTGAAATAAATGATTTAATATTATTGGTGTGGAAAATGTCTTTTCAATGACCAGTGGACTCAGGAAAAGCCATACCAAGGATAACTTTTATTTGTTTCAGAAAAAAACACTTACCCATTGTTTACTTTACAAGAAAGATTTTTGTTTTTCAAACTTGGGCAAATTGACTGTCAAATTTCATTTGAAAAGGAAAAAATACATGTATTTATTAGAGAAGACAGTATTTACCAAAAATTCAACAAATTTCAAAGATTATTTTTTTACTACTGCTGTTCTTGGTTTAAATACATTTGTTTCTTCAAAAAATTTAAGTTTGAAATTATATTGATCCTTAAAGTTTTAATCATTGTATTCAGCTACAGTTTTTGTATCAATGTAAATTCTCTTTTTCATGCAATATTTCTAGACAGTACTATTTTTAAACATTGTGGTGAAAAAGAGAACTTATTTAAGAGTTTTTGGAATTGCAACTTATTTTGCATCTTATTGATAAAAAAAGTTAAGAATACTAGTAATTATATACTTTTATTTGATGAAAATTTAAATAATTATTTGCCAACAAAATAATTGGACAGCCATGTAAGATTTTGGGATAAGGCTTTTGTTAACACTTGGTGTTACTTGTCAGATTTTTATAAATCTCTCTACTATAAATATTTTGTTTGGATAAGTGAGCAAGAAATACTTAAAATTAGGAACAAGTGGGTTATTTCGGTTATCAGTGGATGACCTGAATGTGAATTGGTCTGTTTTCACTAAAATTTAAGGTTTAGATTTATTAAAAAATGAACAACATTTAAATATTGTAAATATCCGGAGTTGGGGCCTATACATTCTATCCAATGCTTAAAGTTATGGATGTTCTTCATTTTTAGAAGCTGAAGTAATATCAAGTGCTGTTTACAGATTGTTTAAGGACTCACACAGTTGTATGGGTGACTTAAGACCAGGTGTAATGTTCAAAATTCAGTGCTGTTCATGATGTAATATGAAACAAGTTAATGCGAAAAGCTGTTCTCATCCATTATGACAACAACAGTATTTTAAGAAATGGTCAAACAAAGACCTTATATTTGTAATCTTTTCTCGTATGATTTTCACTGCTTCAGTCCCTTAAAAATATCTTTGAAAAGGTAACAATTCCAATTAGATAAAGAAATGTATACCAGTAAGTTTCAAGCCTTTTCAAGCAACAGAAAAAAGTGTTATGATGAAACTGATGTAATCAGTACCGAATGAAGAAGTGAGATGCTTGCCTAAACTTCAAGGGAATTTTACAAGACTTGGATATTATATCTGGAGTGTACAGCCTTGAATTAAAAACTTCTTGATTGTCCCAATGTTAATGAAATTACTAATTTATTGTTTGTCATATTTCTCTTTTATAGATGGGAAGTAGTTGCTGCTTTTATAGCCCAACATACCTCTTCAAATAATAAGCGAACTGCCAAAGAAGTATTAGCTAAAGTTAAAGAGCTTCAAAAGAAAAGTAAGTTTTTTATTATAAATTTTTTTTATCATTTCCACTGGTATAAAGATTGCATATTTTATGTTTTAGTTGCATTTAAATATAACCAAATTCCATTTTATACACTTTATAATTGCAAATTATGAACATTACAGTGACACATTTTTCTTTTGCTTTAAGATGTCTAATATTTTAGCAATGCTAGAAGGACAACTTATATAATAAAATTAATTGAAATGTAATCATCAGTTATTGCAAAGTTTTTTATTTTCAAATATTTGTATTTTTTTTTTCACTCTTTTAATATGGTAAATTAGTTTAGCTATTCAGCAAAGGATTTTTTTCTTTGAAGAAAGAAGTGTATTGAAAGGGGATACATATCTTAAATTAACTATTTGCTAGCATTGCATTTCTATTCAACATTCTTAGTGTCAGGGTGTGATTATGGTTATATCTGTTTTTTTAAAAAAAAAACTTTGATTTTTTTTTATTTAATTAAAAAAACTGATTGAAAAAATGTTTCTTAAATTTTTTTCATTTATGGATTTATTTATTTTTATTTGATAGAATTGTATTTTGTCTGCTAGCAATAATGGGATTTCTCACTCATGCCCTACTTTCTCTTAATTTTAAGTGAAACTCCCATAGTTTTACCTTAAAAAGAAAGAAAGAAAGGCCTAGTTTATTTTTTAATTATGTCATAATGTTGGTTTTAATTTTATTAAAAGCATGATTAAAATTGCAATTTTATGTATGTAATTTTAATCTTTTTTCATTTTAATATTAATACTATCATTCAATAATATTGATAGTTTTAAAAGGTAAATATAATTTATTACAAAATTAATAAAAACTTTTTTTTTTTGCAACATTTAGATAGCATGCTCTATTTTTGTGTTGTTAAAATGTTATTTTTTACTTTAGAAATTTGTTGGTGTATAGAATCAAAATTTGTACAACTACTGGAATTTTAACTTAGCTGGATGTATTATTCATTATAATATATAAATATTTTTTTGAGTTTTTTGGTTATAATACTTTAAAATTTTCAATTTTCTGAAAACAAAATTTACTTTTAGCTTTATTGTTACCACTAAAGGAGGGCAACATGATCG
This sequence comes from Latrodectus elegans, assembly GCA_030067965.1. Lineage (NCBI taxonomy): Eukaryota > Metazoa > Arthropoda > Arachnida > Araneae > Theridiidae > Latrodectus > Latrodectus elegans. The sequence continues at coordinate 98,936,962 of CM057814.1, forward strand.
ATATTAAATTATTGTATTTATGACTGTTGATTAAAATAAGGATCCAGTTCAGTCAGGACCAGGTGTAGTATTTAGATCTATGTGTATGAAATAAAGAATAATCACCAATAAGATCGTCATGTGCTGCAATCAGCTTTAATATTTTAATTAATCTTTTTTCATTTGTTTTTGTTTTATTTATAATATAAAATTACTTGAATATTAATATTTGAATATAAAATTTTTGAGTTAATTACATTTTCCATTTCTTCCTTTGTGAGAATTACATATTATTTCAGTGAATTGGGATAAATTAATGATTTATCAATTAAATAAAGACTAAAATAAAAGATTTAATATTCCTGGTGGAAATTGTCTTTTCAGTGACCAGTGGATTCTGGAAAAGAAATTCAAATATTTGCTTATGCATGAGTAAAAAAATGCCCATTGTCTAATTTGCTAAAAAGACTTCAGTATTTCAAATATGAGGAATCTGCTGTCAAATTCCATATGAAAGGGAAAAAATTATGTATATGCCTATAAAAACCTACTTGTTTAAATGAATTTTTCACTACTACTGTTCCTGTTAGAGAATGTGAACCTACAAAACACATTCTGAAAATTTAGATTCGTTCGTTTCTTCAAAAGAAATTTTAAAGGCTTGAATTCTATGGGTCCTTAAAATTTTAAATAGTGGTTTCAACTACAGTTCTTGTAGCAGTATTAATTCTATCTTTCAAACAATTTGTCTAGACTGTGTATTCAGAGCTTGATTAAAACAGGGACTTATGGGAAAGTTGCCCTTGGCTCCTAAATCAAATTGAAAGTTTATTTTATATTGTAAATCAAATAGAAAATTTGCTGTTGTGAAACAGAAAGTCCACCCAAAAAAAGTTTTTTCCTTGGCCCCAATTAACCTAAGTTGGACTCTGAATTTACTGCAAAGCAATTTAGTTGTGATGAAAAAAGTGTGCTTATTTAACAGTTTTTGGGGTTACTCCTTATTTTTCTTATTGAAAGAAAAATTAAGATAGTTCGTAGTGATGTGTTTGTCTTTGATGAAAGTTTGTATGATAATCTGCACATAAAACAATTGCCAGGTGATATTTTTGGATAATGGTATTGTGCTTGTCATATTTTTTTATGTCACTCAACTTAAGATATTTTTTGAAATAGTTCTTAGAAAAATCCATGAGAAATTCTTAGAATTTGGAACAAGGAGATTACTGCATCTCACTGGATTTCCCAAATGTGATCTGGCCTGTTTTCACTTAAATGGCTATTTATTAAAATGTAAAAATCAAATATTGTAAATATTGGAATCTGCAGCCTACACATTCTACATAATGCCTCACCTGCTCATAAAAATGAGTAGCCTTGCATAAAATTTCCTTCAAAGATTTGTAAACATTGATGATTTGAAAATGTAAATGTTTTGAGCAGATTGCTTGTGGAATATTACTGTATTTTGGAACATATATGCTATTGGTTCAAAACAAAATGTTTCCTAATCATGGTATCAAAATTTTGCAGAAGTATACAAAATATGTTCTTTTTTTGTACCAAAAGCAATTTTTTTTTTTTTTTAATATTTATTGTTTTGGAAATGGAATCATTCCTGACACTTTATCAAACTCATAAACCAATGTTGCATTTACTGCAGGAAATTTTCATGCATTATTGAAAAGTTTAAAGCAAAAGTTTTTAAAATATTTGCTGTTGGATTCTGTTTTAAAAAATCTCATATTTTGTAGAGTTTAAATCATTGCAATCAATTGTAAGATTTCAAAATTATATTGATGAAACATTTAATCGCATTAAGGAGAAAAAAGAACCTTTTTTATTTTAACTCATTCTCAGATAAAAATTATTGTCACTTATGGAAAGTAGTTAATTTGCTTTTACCACTCCTTCATGGTCAAACATGTCTATAACATGGGTTTTCCATGAACAAAAATTTAATGGTAAAAAATTTAAATAATCAATCAGTTGATAAGTGCATCATTGAGCATCCGAAGCGTAGGAAATGTCGACAACATAATAATTAGCTAAGACGTACTTAGTTTTGCTGCTAATGCCAGGTGAAGTATAAATTATTTAGATGAATTAAAATAGCAGAAAAGCAACTAATAACAGAGGGAAAGCCAAAAACACTTGAAGAAGTTAGTGATCTGAAAATTAAAAAGGAGTGTTTAGAAGGGGACATGTATGAACTTGACAGATGTACAATAAAATATTTTGAAGAACTGGTGATTTAATATTAATTACAAAATCGTAAAAAGAGTCACTGTAATGCTTCAGAGAAGCAACAATTATTACTCAGTATTAATAATGAATTAAAAGTTTTTAGAGAACAAAAATTAATATTTTTTAACAGTAATATTTTGTATATATAAATAATTAAGAAATTAAAAATATGTTGTGTGATTTAAGAAATCGAATTTGAAAGTAAACAGAAGAAAAATTTAGAATTGCTTTCATTAAATAATAATTGGGAAAAAATTCATCCTGGGAATTTTATCTTGTATTTTTAATTATTTTATCTTTAATAACTATATGTATTTGAAAAGAGGTTATTATACACATATTGAAATACTCAAGAAATTAATAGATAGAAATCTAATAAAGATGTTTTGAAACTCTAAAATTACCCATTATTTTATATGATGTGTTATTCAATAATGTAAAAAATACTGATTATTTAAATACATTTTTTTTTCTCTATTATAGTTTTTAATTTATTGTTGGCTATCAAAGAAATCATTAAATATAATTCTTACTTAAATTTAAAAATATTAACTTTTACAATAATTTATATCTAATATTTACAAATATGATTGAAAAATGTTGGATATACATAATTGTATACATATTTGGTTCAAAACAATTTTTAAAATAAAATTAAAAACTTTATTATTATATAAGTGTTAATACTTCCTGGAAATTTTTATTTGACTCCTGGAAAATCCTTAAAATTCCTGAAATTTGATTCTTTGATATCCATATGAACCCTGTACAATAAGGCCCCTGTAGAGAGGAGCTAACGCATGGGCTTCCCGGTCTGTCACAAACAGTATGGTTGCCATAAAACTTCGTATAATGCTACTTTCTTACATATATTAGTTTACATTTGATACGTTTGTTTTCTTTGTTTGATACATTTTTAAAGTAATATTTTCTTTCATGATAAATTTTAAAAAGGATTGTAATGTGCAAAAATTGTTCTTAATATTTTTTAAGAATATAAATTGTTTTTCACAAATAAACAAGAAAGAAGAAAAACAATATCAGAATTCTTTTTTTGTGCATAGTAAGCAATTTTATTATAGTAAGCATATTAGTGTAATATCATTGACAAACAATAATACATACTTGCAATATATAAACCTATGTTATAACTTACATAAATAATATGTACCTGCATGTAGTGTTATAAAAAAAAGGACAGTGAAGAAAACTATTTTTTAAATTGTATTATACTGTAAGTAATATATAACCATTGTTTTCACATACATAGCAATTAACAAAAATAAAAAATAACGTTTCTTACATATTGTAGGTATACATTATATATTACTAACTAGTAATATATTCTTACAACATATCATTTGAGAGTAATACATATTTAACATATGATATAATCTAAAATAAATTTTATAGTCCTCCATTTTAAGGCTGTAACTATAGAAATAGCAGTATAAAAATATTTTTTAAATTGTTTTTCATTTTGTTAAAAATATAAAATTATGGATAACTTTCTTAATAATATTTCTTATTAAAACTAATGTTTTTTCTTGTTATAATTTTAAAAAGCATTGCAATGTACAGAAACTATTCTTATAATTTTTTTAAGAATTATATAAAATTGTGTTATAAAAATAAAGGTCTTGTAGAGAAACTGTTTTTTTATTAAATTACTTTAAACTCTAAGTAATATATAACAACAGTTTTCATGAACATAGTAACTAATATATATATATATATATATATATATATATATATATATATATATAACTTTTACATATTATAATTAACTAGTAAGCAATATATATTTACTATATATAATTTGAGATTAATACATAATTAACATATAATATAATCAAAAATAAATTTTAAAGTTTTGCATTTTACTGAGCCATTTATTTCATTTTATTTTTTTTATTAAATGTGTTTGGGTACGAAAAAATACAAAATTTAAAAGCATAACAAAATTAGTGTACAAACTCTGTAATTCAGATACAAATAAAATGATAAACACTTCAAACAATATTCCATGTAATAGATGTTAATTTTAAACTTAATATCATTTGAAATAAGCCTTTCCAGTAAATAAAAATATTATTTTTATTTACCTTAAGAATGATGATATTACTTTTTAACATGTAAGTTTCTTTATCAAATTAAGCAAACCCAGACTGTGCCAAAAGATCGATTTCAAAACGAAAATAGCAAACCTTAAACATCATAAAATAGTTTCGATTATTAATTGCTTAAACGTTGCCATTTTCATTATTTAATGACTTGCAAAATAATCTTATGGTCTGTGTCCAATGTTTGGTAGCAGAAAATTCTTAAAATTTTGCTTTAAATTCCTTTATTTCACAAGTCAATTAACAAAAAACTCCATAGAAATACATTACAGTTGCCAAGATTTGGACAGCGGAAATCTCATGCATCGGCCTGGGTAATTAAGAGGCTCTACTATACGATGCAAGTTCATAATTTTATGCTTAATATAATTTTGTTTTAGATGTATGTTTTTTTTTTTTTTTTGTAAGAAATTAATATTACGAAATTAATACCTTAAAGAGTTTTAAAATACAATGAGTAATATTCCTAAATTTTGGTTTCTGATTTGTATTTGTTGGTTAAAATTGTTGAATGTGCCACATAATTGATAATGATAATGATTATTGATAATTAATAATGAATTTTTTTCATTTTTTAAAGATTATAAATCGATTATAGTTGTCCTGGTCCATAGTGCCCATCATTAAATAATTTAAAGTAGGTAGTAGGTGTTTTGTCTAATGCTAATTGTAAAGTGAATGTTTGATTGACAGTTTGGTATTAAAGTGGATATCCATTGCTAAGAAGGTTTAAAACAAACACTTATAAAATTGCTGCTCTTTTTTTTTTATCAACTTTTGATGTTATATTTCAAAAATATTTGATTTAGTAAATGGTGATAGTAAAGATAATAAAATTTTTATAGTTAGATTTACAATGTAGGTAGACAAAAATGTATAAAATTATTCTTGCTTTTAATAGAATAACAAAAATTTGCCTGTAAACTTTATAAATAATAAAAGCGCCTTGATAATTGTAGAAACAAAAAATTTAATAGAATTTGATTATAAAATGACAATATGAAAACAATATATATACATTGTTTTCATATTGTCATTATATATATATATATATACATATATATAGTAAAATTTTTGGGTTTTTATTAACTTCCTTTTCTGCTTTACATTGCAGGTGGAGGGTTGAAAGAACAAATTAATAAATCAGCATATGAGAATTTAGAGAAAAATCAAAAACAAGTTCCTATTAGTGTGAAAGATCAGTCAGCTCCTACTGAAAGATTTGATGGTAAGTGCAAACAGTGATAAAAATATAAGCTTTTTAGTACTACAACTCTTAGTATTAATTCTTTTTCTTCATAAGCATAACAACCCTTTACAGGACTTGGGTCCCTCAACCTATACTCTCTCTAACATCTTCTATCATTAGCAACTCCTCACCAATTCTTGATTTTTAAAGTATTAAGTTTCCTTCAGTATCATTGTATCTTGCTCTCGAACACCTTTTTTGTATTCTGGACAAAAGATATACAAAAGTATTAAGTTTCCTTCAGTATCATTGTATCTTGCTCTCGAACACCTTTTTTGTATTCTGGACAAAAGATATTTTTGAGGATTTTTCTCTCGAACATATCCAATGATCATTAGTGTATTTTAATTTAGGGTCCAAGTCATACTAGCATAGATTAAAATAAGTCTTATAAGCATAAATGTTTTTATTTAGTTTTGTGGTCGATAACTTTAGATTTTAATTGCCTTTTTAGCCCAAAGTAGTATTTATGAACCATTTTAATTCTGTTATCAATTTTTGTTTTAAGCTTATTATCATTAATTATTGTGCCATTTAAATTCATTATTTTTTTTTTCAAATATCTCAATGTTCAAATGCACATTTTGGATGTTTATGGGGATACAGAATCCACTTTAAACTATAGGTATCTGTCTAATTAACTCTTATGTGTAAACAAAGGTTGTTGAGGGACAAACTAACCAAATCTGCCTACAGGTATGGTTAGTTTGTCCCTCAACAACCATGAACCTATTTGGTTCATAGCTAAATCATCAGGAGATTGCCAGATGCACTTGTGAATTTCCTTATGTGGGAATAACATGCCAGCAATAATCATATTCTCAGATATGACAAACTCAAATAATCTCTGTTAATTTCTATTAGTCTCAGGATGAAAACTTTCCCTAGTAGCTTGGGAATGAATCATTCTCTTCCAATATTGGCATTAAATTCTCAAATGACAAACTGTGTAGAACAAGAATTGCAACCTTTTGTAAGTTAATCATAACGGGTGTCTTTTTCCATTTCATCTTTTCTTCAGTAGGTACATGAGCACAAATCAGAGTGGTATTGTTGTCTTAATCTCAGTTGTATTTTACAGAGCCTCATTTCAATGGTATGCAAATCTAAAACTGAGTTTCTCAGTCTTTTACTAACAATGAACCTCCATACCAAATTGGTGAGCTTTTTCCTGACAACTGTAATATATACTCTATATTCCTTTTTATCCATAATTCCTTGTCCCAGAACATCAATATCACTAACAAATACATTGATCATGTTTTTCTATGCACCTCTTTGAAACAAGCTCATCTGGATGAAATGCAACTGAAATTTCTTGTTAATATTGTTATTACATATTACAATATCTTCTCAGAATATATTAAATTTTATGTAAGAAGTAATTTCTACTAATGATTTAATATCTTGGAAAAAAGAAATTTGGCCGAGATGGCAGCCGAATGGTTACCACTCATGGATTCAAATCCCACCTTGGGCATTGATGTTTGTAGTGGTTTGGAATCTACTTTAAGCCTTAGGACCAGTCTAATTAGCCTTCGTGGGCAAAAAATGACCGTTGAGCAACAAACAAACAAACCAAAAAAGAAATTTGGGCAATCTTGCAGACCAAACAGTGACATGTACAATGCATAAAATCAGAAAAAAGGACTTTGTTTTAAAAAACTAAGCATTTGACATACATTTTTGTTATTCCTGTGGTACCACAATTTATTAGAGAGAATCCCTCAGTTTGACCTTATATTTCATTCCCATTGTACTGCTTTAAATGCCAACTTTTCGCCATACTAAAACTATTTGTAAGGGAATTTCGACTTGCACTCCATGTGCCCCAGATGAACATCTACTACACAAGCTGTCATATTCTCTTCTTAATATGATATTGCATGTATTTATGCGAAAATTTTGAAAAAGTATCTATTTCAGCCTTTTATGATTCTAAATTTCTCAAGGCCTATAAGCAAGCTAGAAAGAAAGCTTTAAGGATGCATCCATATTAATTATTGTCTTAAGCTAAAAATGCAAAATCAAAACCAGATGGTGTCTCATATGAGATGCTTTGTCACCTTAACCATAATTCTTTAATAAACATTCTTATTTTATTCATTAGAATATGGAATGACCATATTTATCTCAGTCTCTGGAATAAAGTAATAGTTATTTCAATATTGAAATCTGGGAAAGATGCAACACATCCAATTGCTCTCCTTGCTAAAACTTTTAAGCATATTGTCAACACCCATCTTGTTTATGTACTTGAATATAATCAATATATGTGACTTTATCAAAATGGATTCCATAAAGATAAATTCATACTTGACAACAGTATATACCAAGGAACATTTATTGGAATTGCCTTTGTACAAAAACATCATTTGGTATCTTTTATTGCCTACTAAAAGTAATAACTATATTTTCCTGTATATAATCTGCAGATTATTTGTTTAAAAAATTTCAAATTTTATTGTGCATATTATATGTTACTGTGGATAATCTGATTAAAAAAACTTTCCCCATCAGAAAAATTACAGTAAGGTTTTGAAAAAAATGCTGTTAATGTTTCACAAAATAAATAATAGATAGTGCCATGATCCAACTAACTTATTTTAACTATATAAGCAGTGTGCAATTATTTTCAAGAATGAATTTGGTTCCTTGGAACAATATTACTGATGCTATTGGCTAACGTCATTTCACATTATGCCTTGATTTGAGATGCTTTGTACTAGATTTAAATTTATATATTATCATGTGTAACCCAAAACGATTTAAGTTATCCAACAAATTTTAAACTAAATGTTATAGGGAAGGCAAGTAAAAAAATGGCGACAAACGTGTTAATACAAGGTGACAAACAAGTTATGCACTGTACAAAAGAAAGAATGTATCCAATGTGAGTTCAAAAATAATCCCTTTTATTTAATTAATGACGAAATAAATATAATTTATTTTTCAAATATATTTAATTTAATTAAAAATGCTATAGGGAAGGCAAGTAAAAAAAATGGCGACAAACATATTAATACAAGGTGACAAACAAGGTATGCACTGTACAAAAGAAAGAATGTATCCAATGTGAGTTCAAAAATAATCCCTTTTATTTAATTAATGACGAAATAAATATAATTTATTTTTCAAATATGTTTAATTTCGTTTTAAAAGTTACTAAGAATTAAAAATCGAAAAATTTTACTAGAATCTTTTTAGATTCTGATTGATGTCACGCTTTCAGCTCAGATTATCTTACTTTATGTTGAAGTGGATCCAAACAAATTTTTTTGATAATAAATATTTTTTCTGTACAGTTTATTATATTTTTATCGCATTGTATATTTTTTATTTTGCACCATATTATCGGCAGTATTCGAATATTCGTCGAAAAAATTGCTGCAGATTATATGCCACTTTATATTATGCGACACTTTTTTTCTATTACTAAAAAAGGTCTTGCAGATAATACGCTGCTGGGGATTAAATCTAGGAAAATACGATATCTCCATTTTTCAGAAAAGTTAGACCTTATCTTGATCCAGGAGGTAAAATATCAGGCACAACTATTCCTTTAGTAAATCAGATCCCTTTTCTTGAGATCATCTTTGAAAAATTAACTTCCCTATTACATATAATTACATTAAATATTTTCAAGGTATTCTAAATATTTCTTGAGATGCTAATCATAAAGCATGATTATTTGCATCAATCTATTATTCTATCTTAAATTGATTGTGGTAATGCAATTTATGGATCAGTTAAATTAGGGAGGATAGACTTCCAGGATACAGGCTACTTCCATTTTTTTCAAGGTGTTGCAGCCCACCCTGTGGCATAGGTGAGGTGAGCTTAAAAAAAAGGTCTACAATATTTATATTTATTGTTGAAAATTTAGATTTATTTCAGTAGATAAAAAACAATGTTAAATAAAATACGATTTTTAAACAAATAAAAAAAAAAGATATTTTGCTTTGTCCATTGGAATCCAAATGTTAATCTTGGTTCTGAAATACATTCTTTTAATATTATGTCATTTTGAAAGCATAAAGAGAATACATAACTTATGTTTTCAGTAATTCCAAATGGTAATATGAATATAATAATATGTTTTATTCTAGTAAATTTTTAAAAACATCCCTGAAATTGTTGCTAAAGTTTATTATTTAATCATTATCTTTCTCTGTGTTTTTAAAAAAACTCTTCAAAAATTATCGTTGAAATTTTTTATTTCATTCTTTATCAACCAGAAAAGTAGTTTTAACTTGCTTTTGTAAGTATCAATAAATCCAACCAATTCTGCTATTGTTTGATTTTTTTTCCTCCTCTCTCTCAACCTTAAAAACTGAAAGGGGGTTAATACTATCTTTGTTAATGTTATGTCAACTGAGTTCCTCAGTTTTTAAGCACTCTGCTCTAAGTTGTCATTGTTGCTAATCTCAAGTCTATCTAACAGAGCTAGACAATCAGATGAATCTGATATGATTCATGTTTAAAGAAATACCAGCTTTAATTGAACCAAATATCTTGGGCACACCAAAGGGAGAATTCTGACATAACCCTGGGTGCCTGCCTGTTTTAGCAGGGTATGATGGAATAGCCTTCATACTTAGAATAGCCCTACCAGGAATAAACCTCGAAGTACTTTACCCATTCCACCCAGGAATAACCCTTGACCACTGTAAGGCAACAAACAAAACTTGAAGGGTAAAAACTGTGTTTTAAAATTGTTGCCTGTTAAAGAATTCATTCTATCTTCTGAGAATTTAAATTTTATCACTCAAAATAATACCATCTTTATTTTTGCAAAGATTGGTTCTAGATTTGAAATCCTGTCACCCAAGGATTATCGCGTAAAAGAAAGGACTACTCTTATTTGACCTTTTAAATTCCTAGATAATTCAAATATTGTGATATTCTTGAAAATTTTAAAGCATAATCCATGCAGTTTCAATCATAGTAACCCCATATAGATGAGAAATTATCTTTTGCTGATTTGATTTACTTACTGCTTTACTGTTATTTTTTTTACATGTGAAAGCTAATTCATTTAGGAACTATGGTTTCTAAACTGCTACAAACATCCACACCCAAGATATAAATAAAAACATGTGAACAGTTAAACTGTAGGCCAGAGTGCTAAAGTTTATCTGCCTATGGATTTTAAAATGATGGAACATTAATCTCAAGTTAATGTTTATAGTAAATGATTGATAATATAAAGAATGCCTTTTATAAGTAATATAAACAATTGTTTATTATTTTTATTTTTTAAAATAAATGTAAATAAAAAAGAAAATATTTGGATTGAAATCAAAACTTAAACAAAATTATATATAAACATTTTTCTCTCCCTCTATTTTAGATGATCATGTCACACCAGGACAATCAGAAACCTGGACAGCTGAAGAACAACAACTGTTAGAACAGGCTCTTAAAACATACCCAACTACAGAAAAGGATAGATGGGAAAAAATTGCTTCCTGCATTCCTGGTAGAGACAAAAAAGATTGTATTAAAAGATATAAGGTAAATATTTTTTATTATATCATTCATTAAACTCTCTCAATTAAATTAACTTCTAAATATATCCTTATTTATTTTAGTGCAGTGTCATTTGTTGAGGTGGGATCTTTTAAAATATTTATTGTTAATATAACTTTGTCCTTTTTTGCATTTATATTAGTGTCACAAATGTCAAAGAAGTTATTTCTTTAGTTTTGCATATTATTTCAATTTTTACGATTAATATTTTATTCAATATTTTCCCAATTTTTAATTTAAGCAAAATTCATTTTGCACAACAGTTATATAAAAATAGCTTTCAACATAATGTATTTAAAAACAGAACAGTTCCTTTATATTTTTATAATTCCTGATATTTTACTTTTAGTTTTGTCATTCACTTTGTGCATTTTCTTATGATATTTTTCTTTATAATTATATTTTAGTCCTCAAATTTTTATTCTTGTATTATACTGTGATAAATGTTCTGTTATTTATCTTTTGATAAAAATCAAATATTCATAAATTTCCCCTCCCCAAATTTTGCAAAATTTTACTCATGTATTACATCCTATTTTTCAGTTATTTGCTGGTTTTTAGTATTTTTATAATTTTCTTCATAATTCCATACAGAATTTTCATTATTATTTTCTGTCATTTCCTCTCTCCCAAATAATAATAATTATTATTGAATTCATGAATGTGTATTTATTCATTTTTTATATCTACTACTAATATTAATAAGATAATCAGTTTTAAATTTTCTGTGAATATTATCTATTTTCAAGTGTAAAGAAAGATAAGAAGAAACATTTTAACATTAACACAAATGCATAGTGAAAATATTGGACTCGTATAATGCTGTAAACAATAATTACTAGTTACAAATTTTTTGTTGACTCTAGAATTTGCATTTTATGGAAGTGCATTATTAATATAAGTTTTATTGAATTATTTTTACATTAATAAATTACTTATTATAGTGCAATGTTATTATATATATAATAAATATTTATAATTTATACTGATTTTATATATAACAACAGTAATAAAACGATTATAAAATAGTAAGATAGTAAATATTTCTCCACCAAATTCTGAAAGATGAGAATAAAAATGCAAAACCTATCTTTATCCATTTAAAATATAACCAATATTTTAAGTTTTAATCAGCAGTTTCTAAATTAATTTCTTCAGATAATATTTTGAATTATGACTGAAAAATATAACTACTATTTTTTAGCTCATAAGTCATAATATAGATTACAATAAATCACGTAATAATCTTCTAGAGACTTTTATTTATTTTATTATTTTTTTCCTTTTCATTTTAAACTTTCATTTATCTGCTTTGCTTACTGTCTAAAATTTAAAAAAATTTTGAATGATTTTTTTAAAACTGTAACTCTATAATTTTATGTAAAGTGAATAATTTTTTTCGGGCTATGGTAGTCTAAGTGATTAAGACATCAGCCTTTTATCTGGAAAAGCGGGGTTTGATTACCAATGCCACCAAAGATTCATAAGTACATGTGATATGTATACTTGTTAAATCTGTTGTGTTGAAAATCCTGTGGTTGATTCTGAAGAAGTTACCATGGGTGTAATAGTCAGGAAAGTGGATCCTCTGGTAGTGCTATCTATTGGAGTTTAGAGCTTTCCCCTTAACCAAACACAACAGTGTTTTGTTTAAACAAAATATGCAGCATACTGACATAAATTCTCATAACTGATGGCATAGCAAGCTTGGCTTGTGAAAGTGTCATAAGTGACATTTTTTCCCCTCAAGTAATAGCATAAACATATTTATTTATTGCATATGTAAATTGTTCCAAAGTATATTAATGTTGATTTCTCATTTAGTCATCATAATTTTGTTCATTCTGTAAAATTGTCACACCACTGAATTCTGCATATAATCTGGAATTTATTGTATTTGATAAATATTCATTAAGTATAAGACCTTTGTACTTCTTTATTTTACAATTTTTTATAAAAGTTTGTGTAATTAAGCTCACTTATATAATATTGTGATTAAAAGCACAGATGGGTTATGTTTAAGTCTTCTACGAGGGTTGCTATTTATATTTCTGGCCTAATAATGAAAAAACAAATATGTAGGATCGAAATTGGTTTTATTGTTTTTCAAAATATTCTCCTTGATGATCAATACAGTTTTGCATGCGTTTGAACCAATTTTCAAAGCACTTTTTCCAGTCCGATTGAGGTAACTCCAAAACATGCGTTTTAAATGCATCAACCGCTTCTTCGGGGGTCGAAAATCGTTGTCCACGTAATTTATTTTTGATGTGTGGGAATAAGAAGAAGTCATTGGGTGCCAAATCAGGGATGTACGGCGGATGACCCATCAGTTCGATCTTTCGCTCCGTCAGAAATGCCTTTGTTTGAGTCGATGTGTGAGAGCTCGCATTGTCATGATGAAGAATGATTCGCCTGTTCTGCTTTTTTCGAATTTCTCCGATGACTTCTGGCAAACAAATGGTCGTGTACCATTCAGAATTGACCGTCCTGCGTTGCTCTAACGCCACTGTTGCCACATGACCGTTAATGCCGAAGAAACAGGCAATCATTTGTTTCGATGTGCTTCTTCCTCGAACAACTTTTGTTGGTTTTGCCTCGTCTTGGAAGACCCATACAGTTGATTGCTGTTTTTTTCCGGCTCATATGCATGGATCCATGATTCGTCACCTGTGTAGATGTTATACACAGCCTTTGATGTACCTTGAATGTATTTTTCCAACATTTCCTTGCACCAATCGACACGAGCCTTTTTTTGAGCGTTTGTCAGATTATGTGGGATCCAACGCGAACAAATTTTTTTACGCTCAAATGTTCATGCAATATTTTATTGATGCTAGTCATACTAATGTCCAAAGACGCCTCTATCTCACGGTATGTCACATGACGATCTTGCTTTATCAGTTCACGCACAGCATTGATCTTTTCTGGCACAACAACGGATTTTTGGACGACCTGCACGGGATTCGTCCTGGATCGAACATCGACCACGATTAAATTCGTTATACCAATTTTTACAGTGCTGTAGGATGGCGCTTTATTGCTGTATAAAGAATTAAGTTCATCGAAGCACTCTTGTCTTGACAATCCACGTCGAAAGTTATGAAAAATAATGGCACGAAAATGTTCACGATTCAATTCCATTTTTTGACAGAGAAGAACTTTTCAATTTACTGTCAACAACACAAATAAAGCTATAATGGTAAATCGTCTGCTGAATTTATGTTTAAAAATATCAAACTTTCGATTAAAATCGTCTTCGGTCGCCTAGCAACACTTACTGTTGCCAAGGCCAGAAATATAAATAGCAACCCTCGTATATCCCATTGATATGATCCTTTAAAATATTAAGTAGTAATTATGAATCATTCTATAATAATTATTTCATTGATATTGGCGATACTCAATTTTTTTTTATTCCATAAATTAGAAGTAGCTTACGACAGTTTTATTAATTGTTTCATTCTTTTTAGTAGTGAGATACACATTTAAAATCCCTAAGATTAGCAATTTTTCTAAAGAAAATATTTCTGCTATATTAATGGTTTATGAATGTAACTTCAATTGAATATAAAGAATAAAACTGTAGAAACATTATTGTGCTTTATAAAACTATTTGTTATTGTGAATGCAATATTGCCAATACAAAATATAAAGGAATATCATAATTAAATTTTAATAAAATTTACAGGCTAAAGAAAATTGTAATGAGCAATCAGGGGTAACGTGATAAAAAGAAACAAAGAAAATCAAAATTTTCCAACTAAGAACACTGGATTATAATGAAAGTTTTGACTGATTTTAGAAAAAATGAATAGTTTGTGAATAATTTTTTCCTGATATACTTAAAAATTAAAATTCTCAATTAAATTATATCCAAGTTACAATATTTGGGAGTTAACATCAAAGAGTTTTTAGCCATGCTATTAAGCAGTTTTACAAGAATGAATTTTTAAATTCTCAGTTTGTAAAAGTTTATTTTAAAAAAATATTGAATTCATTATAAACATTATACCAGCAAAACTGCCAAAAATACGTTTATAATGTTGAGAAGCATGTATTTTTTATAAGTGTTCAAATTATATTAGTTTGCAGTTGCAAGAAGGTTTTATTACTTTGATCATAAAGACCAAATGAATTGCTTATTTAAAAAATGTCTTACAAAGTAGCTCATATTATTTCAAATGTCTGAACTTCTACTTTTTTCAGTAAGAATAATTCACAATATTTGACATTATTATTAAAAAACCACTTATTTTTTATTAGGATCTTGTAGAAATGGTTAAAGCCAAGAAAGCTGCTCAGGCAGTTGCTGCTCCAAAAACTAAGAAATAGCTAAAGACTACAGTCTATTATGTGTTATAAAATGTAAATTTATTTTACAATATTTATGCAGTTTTTTCTTTGAAATAAATATTTATTACAATGGTTTTTTTTTTCTTTCTTTTTGTTAATAACTCTAAAACTTTAAATATTTCACTATTTAAACATCACTTCATTTTAGAATTTTATTACTTGTTTTTAACTACTTTTAGCTTTTTACATGTCTATGCTTAACATATACTGTCTTTTAGCATATTTTTAAAATAATAACCTAACTACAAAGTTATCCAGAATTATTTTGAAATTGTAATAGCATATTTTTATTGCTGTCAACTTTTTTAAATATTTTCAGTGTAAATTTTTTACAATATTTTCCCATATTTTTTTGAAACAAGTGGAAGTTTTTCTAATATTAGTAAGTCATAAAACCGTAAACATTTTTTACATATGATTTGAAAGCAACAAGGCAAAATATTCTCTTTGGTTATTATTCAAGACTTAAAAATGCTGACTTAATACATAACACACAATTTTTCTTTACAATGAAAATAATTATTTTAACTCCTAATGTATTTTAAATTTAAGAGTTGATCTCTTCAGTTCTATTTATCAATATATTAAATAAAAAATATTATGATGAATGAATTTAGAATAAAAATCTAGTTCATTTAAATATCATAAGTTCAGGCTTACATATTTATTATTTCATATTCATGTATTGAAAATTATGTTGACTAGTAGTTCTGGGTAGTTTGGTAAACAAATTTTTTAAATATTACTTTTTGATTCTGAAAATAAATTGAAATATGAATAATAATTAAATGATAACTCAGAAAAAAAATTAAATCAAGAAACTCTTCAAATTCATAATAAGAATTAAATTGTAATGTATATTAGTACCTAAAGGATTTTATACTTAAGATTTCTGATATTTTATTGCTTACTGTTAATAGATTTATTTAAAGTAGACATTTCTTAAATGCAAAATATTTCAAGTTTTTATTGTATGCATGGAATTTAATCAATAGTACAGTTTTTATTCCCATCACAACTAAGTCACTCAAAAAAGCCATTTTTACTCTAACCCCATACTAAGCAAGTAAAATACAAGAAAATGAAAGATTTGTATAAACTTCATGGACTCTATGGTGTTAATTCCAATAATTCTTATCTCTATAATAACTAAAATTCATTGAAAAATCTATAATAGATATTTCTTTAGTTAAAAATGTACGTAAAAATTAAATTTTAAAAAAGTGAATCATGCATATAAAAGGGTGTTCCAAATGTAATGCAAGATTTGAATTTGCTGTCACATTCATGCAGTAAAAGTTAGCAGTCCTATTGAAGACAATTTAACATCTGATATTTTATGGTAAGTAAAAATGAAAAAGACACTTTTTACAGGATAGAACACAGTGTCTTCTCCATTTTTTAACAATTCTGAACAGTGTACTCTTGTTTTGGTGATAGGAATTTTCACCCTACCATGAGATTCAACACTGTTGGGAGTTTTTATGAAGAATAGAAAGAAAGTGCATCAATGAAATTCAGCCATTTATGTAAATTTGAGGAAAATTTTGACAAAAAGTGAACTTGTGCCATAAAAGCTGTAAAACCCATTTGCCCTATGTTATTTCATAAGAATCCAATTCAGTGTACTTTAAAATTCATTTAAAAATAACAATTTAAATGTTTTTAATAAAAATCTTGCATTAACTTTCAAACAGGGTAAGAATGCAAAATTTTAAATATTTTTCTTATACACTATCCCTTGCACCTTAAAATTCATTAAATTAAAAAAAAGCATTTGTTTCCAAGATGTGATTTATACATATACACAAAATATACTTTTAAAATTTTCATTTTTTATAATTTTATTATTTCAAGATAAGTGTTTCTTGATATTCTAGAATGAAAAGAATAAGATTGTAAAAAAGAGATAAAATTATATATACTTTCAGTTATTTATAAGTTAATCAGAACATACAATTTAAGTTCAATTGTAATCAAGGAAATTATTCAAGTGCTGCAATAGGCTCCCATTCTTTTGTTCAATGTTAACTAAGTATTCACAAAATACATAATTCAAACAAATAAATATTAAGAATATCTTTTAAAATTGATAATAGAATAAATAACATAGACATCATTCAAGATGTTCATATTCATAAAAAATATTATAGAACCTATTATTCTATTTCAAAGAAACTAAAAATAAATTAATGATTAGTGTGCAATACATATTATTTCATTTCTATAAACATGGTAATATCAAAAAACTTCTCAGATTTGGTGTCAATACTGATGGAATAAGAAACAAAATTTAAAACAGATATCACTTCTTATAATTATTTTGAGAAAATAATGTGCAAATTGATACTATAATAATGTTTAAAAAAATTAAAAAAAAATTATGAATGTAAATGAATTTATCTTACAATTCTATTCAGTGATTTAAAACTGCTAAAGTATAGAGAAAGTGACATGTTTTATAATAATTTAGTTACATTTATCTATAAAGTTTTATCGAGTATAAATAATGGGCTAGTTAATTTGTGAAACAACAATAATTTTTATATTTGTTTATTTTTATACTTTTTGAGGTCAGATTTTTTTTCCGGAGCCTGGATGCTTTAAGAATTATTTTAGAATATTAATCTATTTTTAAGTTATTTTACCAGACATATTGTATCTTAGGGTAGCATCACACTCTGTAGAATAAAAACAAATTTATACCTAATTGAAACAGCAGGAAACGGGTATTACATTCCTGCATCAATACATATATCTATTGGGAGGCTTGAAAGTTTTTTCTCTCCTCTGCTAAATGTGTACAACTTTAAATTGAACCTAAATTAACTAGTTTATTATATTATTAATAAAATCGACTATTAAAAAGTTATCAACTATTTAAGATTAAAATATATATAAGTAATTAGATTTTATAAAAAAAAATTGCAAAATAATAATTTCAGTAAAAGACTAGATCATATTGAAAACATTTTTATTTTCCATTATTACATAAATTTCACTTTTAAATGAAACATCCATATTACAAATCATGACTCAATTCTAAATGCTTTGTGAACGTTCAATTAAAAATTCTTTACAAAAGAAATTTGAAATGAAATTTTCATTAGATAAATGTCAAACAGTAGCATTTAAGCCATTAGTTCATAGACTCTATAATGTTTTAAAAGATAATATTAAAAAATTTTTATTTAAGCAATATTTTTAACAAAATGAAATTTTAAAAACTGAAACTTCACATACATGAAAAGGGATTTTATTTTCAATAATCATGGTCATTTACATTTTTAAAGATATACATTTAATCCTTTAACCTAAACCATTTTCTTCATCGTCATCAGAGACAGAATCAAACTAAATTTATAGTGGCTGGAAAAGTTACAAAATCAAAATCTCCATTCCTCCCAAAAATATGATTTTTTTTTTTTAAACTAGCATCTTAAACAATATATATAGCTTTTTCTCTTACTAAATATCCTTGTAACTAGAAAAAGCTGTAGATGAAGTAGAGAAATGGAGAGGAAGCTTTTGTATTTTAAGACTAATTCCACAATATATAAATCCATATGATTTAAACACATGTTCATAAGACCTTATACAATAAAACACTGTGTATTGTAAAGTTAAAATATCCATGTTATCAACATTGATAAAGTCAATTAAAGTGTCTTTAATTTGTGATAGAACTTTAAAAATGGCAAAAACTTCCAGCTAAAAGCATTCAACCCGATTTGCAATTTCTTGGAAAACTTGAAAAAGAAAAAATGTGAAAAAACATTTTTATTGCTTTTAAAACGCTCGAAAAAGACAAGTTTTTTTTCTCACATAGACAGAAGTTTGTTGTAGGAAAATAAAATTTATGAAAATGTTTCATAAAATTGAACATGTAAAAGAATTTAATATAAAATTTAAGAACTTCAACATTTATTTTGAAAATAAGAATATTTTAGAATATTTTTAAGGAAAGCCAGTGTTTTCTTAAACCTCATAATTATATTTAATTTTTGATCGTATGTTTCTCTTTGCAAAGAGTTTATAAAATTGAGGAATAAGTTTTATATTACACACATTCACATAGGTATTCTTATACTTTATAATCATTAAGGAATGTATAAAATGAGATTATAATAATTCTTATGATTTACACAATAATTTAATATTATAAAAGTCACTAATTTACCTTTGAAATTACAATAAAGGATGATATACATTTATATTAAAAGCAAATTATAAAGTCGCTAAGATGAGGAAATATTTTTTTTAATCAATGAAAAAGATTTTCTAAATTGAAATTAGTTGTGGTTGAGTTTTTTTCAACAATTTTCCTTATATCAGCACTTGTGCATGTAATCACTTTGAAGTTTAATTTGTTTAGTTGACGAATTTTCGCTTTCATTAAACCTAATGGTTCAGAACTTCCTTCTGCACATACAGATGCATCCAATATTTCAACACAAAAATATTCCTTATTTTTTTGTTGAAACATTTCTTTCACCTGCTTAGAAATTATTCCATCAGATAGATATTTATGATATACATTCATTGAATTGGATGAAGAAGTACTATCATATGAGCAAAATATTCCTGCAATCATAATATGTGGAAGAATATAACACGATTTAAAGCAATGAGGAAAATACTTCTGTAAAAAGTGAACTAATTTCTTAAAACATTGTCTTTCATTAATTTCATCCTCTAATTGTTTTGGAATTGGAGCACTTGCAGCTACTTTTGAACCTACAGGGATTTCTGGATGTTCTATAGCAACACTGCTTTGAACAAAATATAATTGATATTTTGCTTTGGCTCTACTGGAAGCTTTTATTCTTTTAAACACAGGAAGTGTTAAACCAGAACTAAATATTTCTTGACAGTAATAATTTGCTAATACAAAAGATTGCAATAAATCAATTAAAATGTATATTTGAGAATCATATTCACCTATTCGCAAACGTTTCTTTGCACTATCACTTATAACTGCCAAAGTATTTTCTTCAAGTGAGTGCCCAACAGCAGTCATGGCCCAAGTAAAGCGGCTGATATCTTTGACTCTACTTCTTACATTTGGATGAGCTTTAAAATCACTTAAATCTCTGTCTTGCTCCTTAAGTAAAAGCATACAGCCATGCTTTTCCAAACATGAAAAAAGCAATTTGTCATATATATTTTGAGACGCAAATAAGGCCAGAATATTTGTGCATTCTATAAAATTGAAAGAAGAACTCTCTCTTATGGAATAAGTTTTAACAATATCCCATAATTTTTTATCAAAATACTTTGATAGGCGTAAACACTTTAGTATGCTTATTGTGTTGAAACGATCGTGTTTTTGAAGCAGATGTTCAGCAGCATGGCAAGACTGCTTCAATAGTAAGGCTGATTTTACTTTCATGCTACATTTGAAGAAACCCAGGCAGACAGTTGCTATTTCTTCATCACTTAGATCGGCAATGTAGTTTTCCATTCGATTAACTGCAGATTCCATGAGAAGAGGTAAAGCAGACTTACTCATACCAATAAAATAAGGAATAAGGACTAAATTAAATTTAGAGCATTTTGAAATTTTTCTACTCCACTGTGTTGTAACAGATGAATAATAATGCTTGTAAAAAGTTTTTGAGCCCCAAATCATAAGCCAAAGGTCCAGAATATAAAATGAAAAATCTAAAGGCCATCTTTGAGCACTAAGTGCACATTTTTCATCTAAAAACTTAAGAGCTACTGGAAAATTCTCTGTGTGAATATTCTTCTGTGCAAACAAGCTTAAAATATCTTTAACCTGTAAAGGAGTGAATTTCATCACATAGTCTCTTTGCAAAAGTTGTTCAGAAAATTCATCCAGTTGAAAATTTGGACTGCTTGGAAAATGTAATTCAGGTGTCTCAGAAGTTTCCAATGAATTAGAACTTTTTGTAAGTTGAACAACTAAATTTTTATAATTTGGATTTTTCCTGAAGTAATCAAAATTTTTATCATAAAATCTGAACGGTCTCACATTTCTATAATGCAATTTCAAAACTGTGAGCAATTTCCCAATTCTTTGAAATAACATTATAAGCTGCTTTTCAAACTGAAATATCTTATATATATATTAAAAATAGTAAAAATACTAGTTAATTATATCATATAAATTAATGAACAAATAAAATAAGAATCTTAGATTAAATCACTTAAATCTCTTTTATTGTTTGAAATGACAGTTATTTAAATTTATGTTATGAAAAATGGTAGTTATTTAAATTTTTGGGCTATCAAAATGGCACATATTCTTATACTTTAATAATAATTGCCTTTTTTGAACTAACTGGTGACGAAGAGCATCCAATCTTCTTATTTGTTCTTCTTTTGTATAGTCAATTCCAGGGAGTTTTTGAATTTGTTCACGACATTGTTGAAGCTTTCCTCTGAATTCTGGAATTTTCAAATTACTATCAACGATTTCTTGCGGCTTTTGTGTGTTGTCAAATGCTTCTTTTTCAATGCTATGTAGAAGAAAAATTTTGAATTTTTAAAAAAATGATTCAAAGTAAATATGCATAAAATTTTGTATTTTTAAATTTTAATAAAACTCATGAAATTTTGGAGAATAAATACTATTTTTCAGTCCTAAATTCCATGACCAATCATTATCATAAACATCAAAATTTAAATATTGATGCTAATGCAAAAAGAATCAGAATTTACCTTTATTCACATAATAATATTTATTTAATAAAAAACTAAAAATTTAAGCCAAAAATGATCATATAGTATATAAGTTATTACTAATTAAATGAATAATATTCAATATCATTTGACAAACTTTTCAATTAAAACAATTATACTTCTCATTTATAATTACAAGGAAATATATACAACAGTAATAATACTGCCAAACTAAATTCAAATTTTTTTTTTTTTTTTTTTTAATAAACATTACTTTTTTGCACACAGTAAAATATACAGAAAAATTCATAATATTTTCAATTCAAAATAATTTAATTATAAATTTTTGCTTCAGCAAAATTGAATACATTGCTTAAGGCATATTAAAAGTTAAATAGATTTACTTAATAAATATCTCTCTTGTATAATAATTAAAATCTATAAAAGATTAAATTCTCAAAATGTTTTGCTAAATATATTGCTTTTATTTTTTTAAAGTGATAATTCTAAAATAGATAATTGTTGTAATTTTAATAATTGTATTAATTTTGTTTTACACAAATAAATCTTCCAAATTATAATAATGCATCCTTTCTAATTCTTTTTATAACCATTCAATTCAAAAAATACAGTTTAACTTTTCTATTTATTAATTTTATTAAGTAATATTTCAACAAAATAAAGCAACAGGAACTGAAAAAGCATAGAAGCAGATAGACTGCATTTCTAATTTTACTGGAAACTTGCACATTTAAATATATATATATCATTTCTTTATTAATTTAAATCAGTGGTTCCCAAACTTTTTGACCCACTGATTCTTTTCTTTGATCAAAACTTGCCCATGGAGCTGAAGTGAAAAAAAACTATATATATGTTTAGTATAAAAATTGCAGATTTAAAAAAAAACTATTTGTTGACGACATATTTATTAAAATTATTATTTTTGTTTAAAATAAAATTTTAAAAAAAATAATGACTTAGGTAAACATGATGAGATGAGCTGATATGTGTGTATTTAATCTGGCTCATATTTATCAGTAATAACTACAAATCTCCACAAGGAATAATTTCTAGTTAGTTTCTTATTTTACAACCAGGTATATAATGGATCATAATCCTCATTTTACCGAATAGGAAGATGAAAAAGCAGTTAACTTCTGTACAATAACTTATAATGCAGGATATAAAACTGAAAACAGGAAACAAGAATTTGTGGCATCTTGGTTCAAATAATTGTTTAAATTCTTCATTTGTGGATATTTTAACAAGTTGACTCTGCATTGGCAAGGATATAGATATATCCATTTACATTTGGAATCTTAGCTTGTCTACCTGCAACAATTCAACACCCAGTCAGGAATATCCAAGTGAAGAATGTCTTTAAATTTTTGATACAGGTCTGCAGGAAAAGCTGTAAGATGTTGACAATCAGCAAGCAAATCTTTATTTCTATTTGTAATTTTAAAAATATTTGGATCACAGAACATTCTCCTTTTCCCAGATTTTGTTTGTACAGAAAAAGTTTTGCAACAAATGTAGATATTATCCTTTTATTTTTTATTAAATTTAATTATATAGTCACCTTGTAGTTTTAAATTAGTTTTGTTAAATTTGGCAAAAAAATCAATTATATGTTATGTCATTTATTGTGTTAATAAAGTTGTATCTCCAATTATTTTTCTTGTTTTGTACTAATTCCAACACTGAATCAGAAAACACACCATCGATTTAAAGTTGCACTTATATATAATGAATTATTATTATATATAGATATATAGCTATGAATAATTTCTGTACAAAGTAGAAAACAATCTTTATCATTTTCCACAAAGTTTAGCAAATAATCTCTCATTGAAGGTATTCCTTTTGATTTTATAAACTGCTCTAAGGATATAATCTGGTGAATCATACAAAAGTTCTAAAAGATTTTTTGCGACAAAATAATGTTGATGAATGACACACTGTACTGAAAATACATATGGTACAGCTTTGCAGTTTTAACCATGCTAGAAAGCCTTGATACCTTCCTATCATTGCCCAAGCACTAGAAATGATATTAGACAAGGGTATATCTTTTACATGATTTTTTTTTTTTTTTTTTTTTTTTTTTTTTTTAAATTAGTAAATAATATTTTATCTTTAGTATAAGTTTCCAACCATTTAGCAAATAATTCTGGGCCAAATATTCTTTCCTTTACAAAACTTCAGCTTTTTAAGCTTTACCTCATAAAGTGAGCTCATTAAGCTGTATAAAAAAATTCACATATTTTTAAATACTCACTTAAAGAATTTTCTATGCACTGACCCATTTCACCAATCCTTCTTTGAACTGTATGATTATATTGAGTGAAATTCTTACAATTACTCCTCTTATTCTCATGGTACATATTATTCCATTTATAGCAAATAAAATAAGTAATTTACCAATAGTGCATGACTTTTGGACTTCACAGTCAATAAAGAAATATTATGAGAAACATGCAATCCACAGTTATCTCATTGGGATGTTGTCCTTGAGTTTTTGCCGTGATGGTGTTTTCAAATATTTTTCTTTGATTCCTTAAAAATTGTTTAATCTTTATCTTTTTTGCCTCAACAGACTTATTCTTTAAGAGATTGTAAGGTTTCATTGAATCATTTGACGTAGTTTTTTACATAGAAGACACATAGTAGTTTCCTGGTGATGAAATAAAGTCAAACTTTAAATATTCAATATTGTATTGTTAAGTTTTACCAGCTTATTCGAACTGTTACCTGTTAAAATGGGCAAAAAAGAATATAAAAAAATTTGAGTATCACGTGTTTTGTTTGTAACATAACTTAATTATTATCAACTTTTCCAGACTTCAAATATTAAAGTAAGACACTTTTCAATAAATTATTTGATGTAAGAATAAACTCTTATGTGTGTGTGTAATTTTTTTAATAAAATATAATTCTCAGCAATTAATTTCTTTCAAAAAGTATCTGTATTAAAAAACAAATTATCTCTCCCTAAACTTTTCATAATACCTTTGATGCCAAAAGATAATACTATATTTAAAAATGAGATACATAATTTTTTCACGAGAATACTTTTATTCAAATATACTTATGTAAGAAAGTACACTATCTGCACATTAATAAAAGAAATAAAACTACAATAAAAAAAAACTTTCAACTAACAATACAAAACTTTTTCTGAAATTTAGAAAATTTCGCTAAATAGTAGAGAAGCGTACATAAAGTAGAATGTACCAAGCGTATGTGCCAAGAATGCGATAAAGTGCGCCAGACTGGTTTACCGGATTGGATTACGTAGGTATGATGTGCTTTTCGTTTTCCATGCGTGTTTTGTATGTAACCCTTGAAACTATTACAGATAATCTTGAAGCATTGAGTTTCAATATTCGATTTTTGGAGTTTTTGTGTTGCCTGCAAAAATTAATAAGTATGGATGAGGATTTATTTACTTTACGTTTTCGCGGAATACATATGAAGAAAGAATCATCAGGAAAACATAATAGAAAATTTTTTAGATGCGATAAAAACTGTATATTCGCCGAAAAGTAACGATTCGGAGAGCGATGAAAATAAGTTGAGTAATTTTGTTTTTCATTACAATTTTAGTCATATATTAAAAACTAAAGTTTTTATAATAATGAATGCTTCCATAAGTAATTGAATGTTTAAGTTGTGTGTATTGGGTTTTTCATGTTAGTGTTAGAATGAAATGCGTACTTAAATTTCTTTAATGTGGGCATAACTGCTTATTATATTAAAATTCAATTTTAAACAAAAAATGAAATTTGTTAACGTTTGAAATTTAGCTTTATTGCTCGATTGCCACTGTAGTAGGTAGTGCTACACTGATGTTTTTTTAAGGAGGGCACCATTGCTCGGTATATTAGAAATCGAATTTAAATAAAAAAATGAAATTTGTTAATGTTTGAAATTTAGCTTTATTGCCCAGTTGGCACTGTAGTAGGTAGCGCTACACTGATGTTTTTTAAGGTAGGCGCCATGGTTCGATGTATTAAAAATTTTGTTTCTACTTATTAGAATTTTGAAACTTCTACAGTATTTAGTTATAATGAAATATTCAAATTTTTAATATTTGGAATTCGGAAAAACGCGCGATTTCAAAGCTGAAGTTCGAACGCGATCGTTATTGGTTGACGGATATCATACGTAGTGACGTAATTTAGTTTGGCGATAGAGCTGCAAAGTGCTTGGCGTGAAAATTTGAAATTGCGCCAATCCCGTATGGGTCTGCCGTCATTTACCGAAAATTTGTGTAAAAACTTTCTATCAACATAAAATTGAACTAGATTGTTGATTAAAAGTACAACCATTTAACAGTTTACATTATAAACAAGTTAGTACATATATCATCATTATAGCACTCTTGTATAAAGCTACTTTTGGCCCAGTTAAAAAAAAAAATAGGCACATGTCAGTGATTTTTTATTTTTGTTTTTAGGGACTATGCTTTTAGTTATTTTTTTGTGATTAGCATAGTTATGGAAATTGAAAGCTAAAAGTTATACAAATAAATCAAGTAACTAAGCTTTTGTAATAACATTAATACAAGTTATACAAAACACTGTTACCAAAAGTGTCAAATTAGTGGAAATAAGTTTTGTCAATGCTTATTTCCAAATATTATTACATAACACACATTACTTAAGTAACATACTGTATTTTAAACAGCCAACTATATTTATATTTTGTTCAGGATTTATAAATCGTTAGTATTTTATTTAATGTTATTTATTTAAATTTCTATAATAATATAAATTTGTATCATTTTTATTATTTTATGTTAAACCTTGTACAGACCATTTGATCTTATTTAGAGAGCTGCAAATCTACACAACTGTGGAGAATTAAGATACTGGTTACCCCTGGGGTCACGTATTTTATTCTGTGTCATCACTGGTGAATCCCTGGGTAAATACAAATAAAACTGGTGACCCTTGGGCTAAGGTTTGTAGGGACCATTGAATTAAATGAACTCTTTAATAACTAGACAAGATTAAAAGAAGGTGAGAATAAAACTAAAAGTAGATATAAACTGATTATAGAATAAAAAAATCTGATTTTATGTTTGTTTTATCAAAAGAAGTATATTACAAATGATAAAATTCCTTGTTTTTTATAAATCTACATATATAGACATACAGCCTGTATGACTGCTAACCACTCACATAATTAAATAAAAAAAATGAGCGGAAAATATTTATATTTCAGATTAATTTGAAACCATGAATGCGTAAAACTTTCATCGGCAGCCTAAGACCTTACAATTTATCCCAAAAGCTCATATTGCATGGCCAAATGTACCAGTTTTCAATTAAAATCTTGCATACATTTGGAAAGAACACCAAAAACTAATATTTTAATTCTTTCCAATCAATTTTATTAGGAATTTGAAAAACACAAAATAAAAAAATTTATAAAGTTAAGAAAAAATATTTAATAAAATGAAAATTTTCCAGAAGTTATCCACCACTTCTTATGAGTCCAAAAGTTTCCAGGAAAAATTATTAATTTTTATGAGTTCTATGAGCTTTAACTAGATACATGCATATATATATATATGTATGTATGTATATTTACACACACACATATATAATATATAAATATGAACTTTAAATATGATTAAGTATAATATTAAAAAGCATGTATTTTATAATGTAACCTCTCAATATTTTTATAAATATACCTTGAATTGTGTCAGATTTATCATCATTTGCTGTTAACAGTCTCAGTGTTTACATCCCAACCAGTCAAAAAGGGTTTTTATTAAAAATGTTATTCAAAATTTCGTATTCTTATTGTTCTTTTTAAAAAATCATTACCTCCTAATGATATCATATATAATTGGAAGAAAATCTGTATTAACATTTTCCGCTTGAGCCATGTTACCGTTTCAAATTATTCGAAGTCAAGAACGCAAGTCAAAATGCATAGATTTAGTTAAGCTATTACTTATTTATCTGTCCCAAAAGTCTCTATGGAAGGTATCACGTTGTTTCCGCTGCAATGCTCTATGCAAAACTTGAATAATGGTAAAGAAATCAAACGCTTTGAGATTGATGTTTTGATTTATACAATTGATGGATTTGAAGGAGAAACATTATATTTTATCAAATACGGTTACAGTTTATTTTGCAGCCATGAATTCAATAAAACTTTCACTAAAGGTGACTAGATTGTGAATCAGATAAATATTTATGATGACTTCGCCAGCGGATTGATCTTGGATTTACAATGACGCATATAACGATGTTAAGATAAATATTTTGTAACAGGGTAATAATATCAGAGTCGTCATCGAGATATGAAAAATCATAGTAAGGAGTGGAGTTACTTACTTAGTGTATTCTTTTTATTTATACGAATTGAAAACAAAAGTTAAAATAAGCAAAATAGTTTAACTTAAATGATTGCTCATATCAAAGTACTGACGAAACTGTTTTAAAGCGAAATGTTATGGTTTCGTTAACATATTAGAATAATGAAATCCCATATTTTGAATTTAAAAAACAAAGTCTCATTTACTAATGATAACAAAAAAAGACTAGTCATATTAGGCAGTGGTTGGGGTAGCTATAGTGTTTTAAAAAATATTAATAAAAATATGTTTGATGTTAAAGTTGTTACTCCTCGAAATCATTTCCTATTTACTCCACTGCTATGTAGTACTGCTGTTGGAACTTTAGAGTTTCGGTAAAAAAAAAATTGAAAATATAGTTTAACTCTGAAATTTTTTATTTTTTGGGCGTAATTTCAATTAATCAACAGAATTTCGACGATATTTTTAAGGTCAATTGCAATGTTTTTACAATATTTTACATAGTTAATACGTTAAATATATTTATTGAATTAAGAATCTCAATTGGTAAAAGAGTGAAATTTCCTTTCATAAGAAGGAAACTTCCTTTGAAACTGAAAAGAAAAGAGTGAAACTTCCTCGATTCAATTTTAAGTCACCATTTCCTTTAAGCAATGCAAATGCCGTTAAAAAGAATATTATAAGTATCAGAATAGCAAAAGTATAAAAATTTTGTACACATTTCAGGTAACCAATTACACAAAGAACCAAGTTAGAAGATTAACCATAAGTGTGATAACATAATTGAATTTATATATATATATCGCAATATACTGTTTTAATTTAAATAAAAGGTATTTTAAAATTAATATTTTATTTCAAAAAGTGTAATACAGTTCTGGAATAAATTTCATGTAAACTAAAAGTAGAACAAAGTTTTTGCATCTAAAATTTTGTTTTATAAAGGTACAACAATATAAAATCAATTAAATTAACAGGTCATACATGTGATTAAAAGGCTTTTTTAATAAATTAGGTTAATATTTACATTCAACTTTAATCAATTTCCTGGCAATCTTTTTTTTTTTCCCAGATTTCATCATAAAATTTTCCTATGTTTTTAATTCTAACCATGTTTAATTTAAAACAAAATCAAATAATTATTAAACATACACATATTAGTTGTACTTCGCACAGAATTTTGTTTTCTAAATTATTTTATTTTAATTTAGAAAAACAAGTGCATTAATTTTTATATTTCTAATTTTTTTCTTATGTTCTGTGGTAAATCAAAAAATGTGCTTAAAGCTTCTACTTATATTTTTATTAATATTAGACTTCCTTATTGCTAAATGCAAATGAACACCTATGCATTATCATAATGCATGTAATTTTTGAAAAATGTCAATAATTGTATTAAAGCATTGCTAAACATAAATGGTAAAAAAAATTAATTTACTGTAATAATCAAATTTAAAAGTTAATCTTTTAAAATCATGATGGAGTTAAAAATGTACATCAGTTTACATTATATGTAAATGTTCATAAGTATCTACTTTCCTGAAAGTTCCTCTATGAAATAAAATTGTCAACATAATAAAGATTAATTCTATTTCTTCATTTTATATTGTACGTTTCTCTTCCACGTTGAATTCAAATCCTAAAGCATAATGTTAATGATTATGATGAATATTTATTTTCAAAAAAATAATCCCAAAATATATATATTCAAATAAAATAATCTCAAATACAAAAGAAATAGATTACAATCTGCCAATATATTTTTAAACAAAATTTAATGAGTAAAGAATTTCAAGAAATATTGTCATTAGTTTGATTCACTTAGTTCAATTCTGTTATTATTTACTCACATGAGGTCTTGATTGAATAAGTTTAGCTTTTCAAAAGAAAAATATGGAGCCAAATTAATTTTACTAGTAATGTTTTAATTAAAAATAGGCAGGAATATTATTTAGTCATTGACACAGAGCAAAAATGTTTATCTTCCCAAATTCTAGATGATTTATTTCATCATGTTAAAATTTTTTGTCAAAATGTTAAATTTATACTTTTGGTTAATAGTAAGGTTATTATAACCTTACACATCAATATTTCTTATGTATTACGAAAGACAATATTGATTTATTTGTTTGTTATAAATGAGTAATACATTCAACAGGATTTCTGGTGTTTTTCAATATCGGAAGATCACTATCAAATTCTTTTTCTCCAAATCAAGCTAAAAATAGGCAATAAAATATTTTTTTTAAGCATGAAAATCCTTTTGTTGGAAATAGATTTACTTCAAGCCTCTTAATAGGCAATTCTTAAATTGTGAATTCTCTTCCAAGCAAAAAAGAAATAGCAAAACAAATGACCATAAGCAACAAAAATTCACACAAACTCTCAAGAAACAGTAAAATTCCAAACATGCTTTCTCATGAGAGAGAGAAAAATATTTCTAATTATTTTACCAAGGAGTATTTTTAGTTTTGTTATATTTTAGCAACTATGCATTCCTTGCATGAAGATTTTTTGCTATTTTACAGTCCCCAAAATTGAAGATTATTTAGTTTTATAATTAGCATAATGGCAGGTTGATACAAATCATAATAGAAGATTCCTAGTATAAAAGAAAATGAGAAGGAAGAATAAAACTTACCATTAAAATCTATATATTACTGACATAATTTATGGAAAGTTTAACTAGTAGACACTTAAGGTAATGTCAAATGACTATAAAAAAATATATTTCAAATAAGATATTTTTACTCTTTGCAAGATTGAGTTCCAAACTTTGAAAACCCAAGATTTTCATTTAGATGTTGTAGAATCACAATCTGTGACTTTTGTAATTCAGTTGCAATTATAAAATAGCTGATGATGATTGATATAATTGACATGTTGCCAGTCATGTTTAAAAATATCTAAGCAATTAAAATGAATTTAGTTTTTAGGATGTTTATCTGTGATTATTATTTAGTAATTATTTTTGCATCTGATGATTATTGTTTTAGCATTGATATCTATGAAGGAGAATTGATAATTAATAATACATTGATATTTTTTAAATGCCATTTTTAGGAGATGTAAAAGTATTACATATGTATGGTGCCAACAACTAAATTCAGTATAGCTACCAACATATTTTCCTGTATCAGAAGTCTACCTCTTTCACTTGATGTGTGTGTGTGTGTGTGGTTTGGTTTTTATATTAATTTGTCCTTTTATTCCTATAACTGATTGTTTGGCTTTTACATTAAATTACTCCTTTTATACTTATTTCTTATATAATATACTAATCCCTTGTTAGAGATCATCACTACAACTTGGATTTATAAACCAATACTATGTATAAACAAACTACTAAGTATTAAAAATTATTCAGAATCAAGGTTTCTCTCTCTCTCTCTCCTCCCAAATTAACCGCTATACTTCCAGCCAAAAAATTAAAGTTTTCTTATTTGTTTTTATTGATTGCAATAAAATGAACTTTGACTTACTGAGTTTATGAATTGAAGTTATTATTTTTCATTTATATGTGTATGCATATTTTATTAAACAAAAGAATAAAAAATATAATTCCTCTGTCAAATACATGTATCTTTTATAAAAAGGTTATTCTAATATATTTATTTGATTTCTATATTTAGGTAAGTTGGGTATTGCTTTTAATAAAATAAAAATGAAAGCCTGTTAATTTTAAATTTATTCGCTGAGAATTCAAAAGGAGAATAAATATATATTTCTTGCTTTTGTTTTTTAGTTGAAATATAATTTTTTATTTATGTTATATACATATTTAGCTACCTATATATAGCTACATTGACTATTTCTGTAAAAAAATGTCACCAAATGTGGCAGATTAGTGATAAAACTCACATTTTATGTTTTAATTATATTCAAACATATTTTTTATTTTTAGTACATGCTAATTTTAAGTTTATGATTAAAACATTGGAATATGAATTAAAAATGACTTTTTTATATATTTTCTACAATAAAAATATGTTCAACATTTGGCGTTATAGTTTTTGATAAAAATGATCGATAAGATAACATGTAAGTATCTATATATATATATGTGGTGGTAATTATCAAAATCAGGTATTCACTCCAGATTTATAAGGAATCATTTGCTAATAAAGCTTAGGGCTACTTTTGGCATGTAATACAGCATAGATTCACCTGAGGGAAATAAATTGTTTATTGTTGAATAATATTTATAGAAATATTTTAACATTCTTCATAGAGATGTTGTAAAAGATCCTGAAAAGATATAACAGTTAGGACAATGGTTTCGAAACTTTTTGTACCGGCGCCGCCTTTTAAAAAAAAAAATTGGTGCGTCCCCCTGTGGCAAATAATGCATTGTTTTAAGTCTACTTCTTTTTTACATGCAGTTAAATAGTGAAACTAACAAAAAAATATTTATACAGGTTTTCTAAATGTATGTATATCCTTTGGGAAAGCAAAGCAAATTCTATATTCATTTGTAATTCTCACTTCCTAATCTGATGAATAAAATTTCAAAAAAGTAGTATATGAAGAAAATCACAATATTCTAAAACTAAATTCTGTTTAAATATGATTGGCACAATGTGCCATAAAATTAAAATAAAAAATCTACTATATAAAACTATAGTTTAGCATATTCGCATAGCATATCCTTTGAGCTCATTTTCCTATAGAGCTTATGTTAACCTCGTGGTTATGAAAGCATCTTCCATGAGTTTGTATTCAAACTCTACATCCTGAAATGTTAGACCACATTTAAAACAAATAACAAAAGAAAGTTATTTATAATATTTACTGAAATATTTGGTAATTCAACTTCTGATAATCTACTATTTTCAAAGAAGTTATAAGTATAATCCTCATATTGACATTTTAATATTGCCCAGCAACAAATACAATTTTATGGGGAAAACTGATTTTCTTATTTGAAACTGAGAATTTATACCTGTGAACTAACATTCAAATACTTTATATTTAAAATATGTGTGCAGATGGTAAATAGCTTTTATTCAGTATGATATATAATGTATCTAAAGTCTGTGAATTATAATAAATTTAAAGACGAATGATCTCGCCATGTTTTTGTTTTCAGTCATCCTATTATAATGATGGTTTTTTCCCCCTAGAAATTTACATTTTATCATCATTATATCAAGATTAAATATGATAATGGTATCATTATTAATAATTTTTTATTTATAATTAATTTTTTATCAATTATTTTGGAAGTAACTCTTCATAAAAAACTTATATTTTTCCATATAAATTTTAAGACTTGTATGTAATAAGTATTGTCTCCATCTCTCTATAATGGCAATGTCCACTGAAAAATGTTAATTTAATTACTGGTCTTATTTAATTACAAAAATTTATTTTCTGTCATTTAGTTCAATTTCTTTTTAACTATCTATGTCAACAGAATGTTCAAAAGTATTTGCAAAGTCTGTAGAAATTATAAATGCATACAGTTTACGATCGGATCATTTTTATCTAAATTCTGTTTGTCAGTATTTTCAAATGATTCTCCATCTCCTATCTCATATTTATAAAATTTATCTTATTAAAACTGACTTGTATTCTTAGTCCTAAACTTACATTTTTATACTTATAAGTTTTTTTGTTTTCTTTTCTATTAAGATGTTTTGTTAACTCTTATTAATTTAACCAATCAATGATTTAAAATAGATTTGAAACCACTGCATGTATTCTCACCTGATCTGAGAGTCAAAATCTTGAACTGTTAAATTGAAGGATTTGCTGTGCTTATTATGTTCTTATTAGTTTCTATTTTCGTTGAGTAACTATTTGTTTGCCTTTTTCCTCTAATATATTTTAACATATTATAGTTTATTTGTATTTTTAGCTAATGTATATGTATACTAGTATTTTTTATAATTTTTTTATAATAATACACAAAATTTCATTATGGTTGTATTATGATTAACTTTATAAAATTATGTTGATTTGATGTTGTTTATTAAATTGAAATATGTAGTTTTCTAATATTCATTTTTAAAAAAATGTTGTTTACTATTTCCTTATGCGTAAGGTTTTTAAAATGTTGTTAATTTTATAGGATTATTTGTTTCTTAAATTGCATGTTGTAATTTCAGATCAATTATAGAACCAATAAGAAATATTGGCTTTAAGGATCCATGTGATTTTATGTTGGCACATGCCGAGAGCTTGAATATGGAAAAGCGAGAAATTGTTTGTAAAAGTGTTTTTCATTATAATGAAAAGTTTACTGTTCCATATGATAAGCTAATTATTGGTGTTGGCTGTTTAAGTAATACATTTGGAATTCCAGGTGCAGATAACTATGCCTGTTTTTTAAAAGTAAGCAAGTTAGATATTCCCTGCAATACAGTTTTTGTCATGCATATTTATTAAAATAATTTAATATATAGTTATGCATATGCATGTTTTGATTATTAAAACTCATTTTTGCTTAATAAGTTCTTTGAAATTTACTATATAGGGGTAAAATTATGTATCATGTACCAAGTGAATAGAGTTTACTTATATTAACAGAATATTAATTTGCTTTTTAGATGTATTATGTATTTAAATTAAAATATATGCTATTTTTATATTTAACTTGCCAGATCATCTAAGATTATCTTACCATTTTTTACATCAATATTGCTTTATTAATAATCAAATCCATATATAGTGAATATATATATATATATATATATATATATATATATATATATATATATATATATATATTGTATATATTGGGATTGTAGAACTGTTTATGTGTGAAACGAAGAGTAAAAAGTATATAGTAAAACATGTTAAAATTTGATTACTTATATCATTCTTAATTTTTATTAATGACTAATAAATATACATGGGTTAATTTTCATTAGAAATATTTATACTAAGCTTGTAGAATTTGTAATCTTTTAAAATTGAAATGCATGTTATAAAAATTGCTTAGATTTTTCCTGCTAAGGTTGATTTAACTAAAGTCCACAGCATTTTTGTATTCTATCTATATATGAATTTGACTTTAAATTTATGAGTTAATATCATTGTTAGACATAATAATATAATTTATTAGAAGTTCCTAACATCAATTATTAGGAATTAAAAAAAAATTATCATTTTCTGTTATTTTTTAATATTACTAATGCTGTTATATTATTATTAAGAACATTTAGATTTTTACATTTCCTACTGAAAAATATATCTTTTTCATTAATAAAGACCATGTCTAACCCCATACTTTGGTTTATAGGAGTACGTCTGATTCTATGGGTTATGATGTGTATCACATGTTACCATAATAATTCAGAAAGCTATTGAATCAATAATAGTCTGTCATTTTGGATTCTTTTACTTCTAGCATTTTGGTCAATGAGAATTTGATTTAAATTTTTTTTTTAAATTACGTCCTTATGTTGGCTCTAATTTCGAGCATAATAAGTCTTGCAGTCTAATAAAGAAAAGAAGTATCTCCAAAAGTGGAAAGCATCTTGAAATGTGAAGAAGAGCGGGCTTCCTGGAAGGCAGAACATTTCCAAAGATGCTCACCATCCATGTTAACATGTTCCCTACATAAAATGCAGTCGGGTGAATCCACAAGCCCTATGTGATATAGATGTTTCTGGAAAAAATCATGCCCAATAAGTAACTCAAGTAGGAGACCCCTATAAATCTAAGTAGATCTCTGGGGATACATGAGGTCAGCAGGGTCCTCCAAGAGGCATCAATTGCATTCTCTTTGTAATAAATTTTTCGTTAGTGATGCATAACCCGTTTTAGAAGGAGTTTGACATCTCTCAGGCCAACAGGAGTATCTGGAGGGTTTAAAAAAGAAGCCTCTTTTGCAAGATTGTCTGCTTTTTCATTATCAGGTAAGCCACAATGGCTAGGGATCCATTGTAAAGTAATTTCCTTTCCTGCAGACAGTAAAGTGTTAATGATGGTCTTACAATTAAATTCTATAGATGTAGGTAGGAGAGTATAATTTGCCACTGTATGAATGGCTGCCTGACAGTCAACAAGAAGGGCAAATTTCATTTCCGAGAAATCTAAAATTTTTTTGAGAGCTTGTAAATTGCATACATTTCTCCATCAAAATTGCCAGAGTTTTTTCCCAAAGGCTCTTTGAGTTGGAAAAATTTGGAGAAGACACCAGCTCCCGCTCTCCCAGTACTTCTCTCAGCTGATCCGTCAGTATAAATGTGCATCCAATTGTCAAGTGGGTATCTCTCATTAATAATAGTAAGAGCAGCAGCCCTGAGTTATGCCTGAGGGGAGACTCCCTTCTGGACAGGAAGGACAAGGTCGAAGACAGGGGTGGCATATTTCAGCATACCTGGGAAGACGGGGTCTGGCTGTAAGGGCTCTATCACTTAGAGTGCCAAGTGACCTGGAAATTCTCTGGAATTCTGATAAAAATGTTCGTTGTGTTTTTAGTCTCAGATTGCTTGGTCTGTAGTTAGTCCAAAAATCAGCCCTACATAGTAATCTTTCACCAAGAACCAAAGTAGAAAAAACTCTCCTATCGTGCAAACAGTCAAGGCCAGTCTGAAGTTCCAAAGCTGGTATTGGAGTATTTGATTTAAATTAAATCTTAGATGTGCTCTCTTGTCTCTGCCTGCCAAGCTAGCCAAATGGTTAGCGCTCTTGCCTTCGGTTCAACAGTTCGTGGGTTTGAATCCAACTTGGGAATGGATGTTTGTAGTGGTTTGGAATCCACTTTAAACTGTAGGTCCTGGTCTAATTAGCCCTTGTGTGCAAAAAATGACTGTTGAGCCACAAACAAACCAAACCAACCAAACCTGTCTCCGCCTATAAACACAATAGATTCAATATTAAAATTATTGTTGTTCTAATTACTATATTCTCCTCCATATAATCTGCTGCAATTTTTTTGGCAAGTAGTCAAGTCGAAAATAAACATTAATGTATCACATAAAATAAAAAACTACTCAGTAGATTTAAACGTCTAATAAATTGTACTGGATCGATCATCTAGAGTGATTATTTCAAAAAGATTCATTTAAAAATTATTGATTTTTAGTTTTTAATATTCTTTAAAACTAGGTTAAACATATTCTTTAAAAATAAATTCTGTTTATTTCATTAATTATTAAAAAAAGAAACTCATTATTTTCAAACTACGCATTGGAAACATTTTTGCTTTTGTATTGCTCATGCTTTACTTTTCACCTTATATTACATGCTTGTCATTATTTTTTTTATTCACCTTTTTTATAGCTTTCAGTTTAAAATTGTTTAAAGCTGTTTAACTTAAGTGCTTTCTGTTTCCCATGACATATAAACTTAATTGTTTTCAGAACGAAACGATTGAGGTCAAGACAAAATTCAAAATGATGATATGCAATATAGCTGTAATGTCTACAAGAAACTGAATACATTCTTATACTTAATTTTATAAGGCTGGTTGTAGCTCAATCAAGTTTTCTGAGTTGTGGTGTCATTTATTATTAATTTTACAAAAAATAAAAGACATTTCTTTCAAAAACTTTATTGTCAACTTTTCTGATGGAGAATATATATATATATATATATATATATATATATATATATATATATATATATATATATATATATATATATATATATATATGATTATCTACTTTAAAGTGTAATATACACAACTGAAATTTGTAACTTTTTTAAAACAAGATTCACTTATTATGCACATGAAAATAAGGTAGTACTTGTATATAAAGCATAATTGTAAAGCAACAAAGAAAACTTAACATCTTTGTGTACCAAATGTTGTCATTATTACTTCTAATATATTAAAGAATTTGTGGTTGTCTTTTTACTGACAAAAAATTTTATTCATGATTTCTCATTTCTATTTCTTCTAACATTCCATAGCAGATAAATTCATTATTATTAAATTTAGATTAAAAATTTCATACCAAATTTTAAATTTTTGATTAAAGTTTAATTTTTTTTTTCCTTCAAAATTACACAACCTGCTCCATTTTTCTCTTTTTATGCCTTTATGAATCTAAATGTTTTATAAACACAATC
This sequence comes from Latrodectus elegans, assembly GCA_030067965.1. Taxonomy (NCBI): domain Eukaryota; kingdom Metazoa; phylum Arthropoda; class Arachnida; order Araneae; family Theridiidae; genus Latrodectus; species Latrodectus elegans. The sequence goes on from CM057814.1 coordinate 98,975,462, forward strand.
TATTATTAAAAAATGTGCCCTAATTTTTCCATTTGAATTATAAATTTCTGAAAATTCAATTTTTCCATTATTTTATTTATTTTGTTGCTTATACAGTTTTCAAATGAAAATTGCTTAAAATGATACTGAGATACATGCTCCATGACACAAGATAATGATGAAACAAAATATTTGTTTCAAATTTCATATAAGGCTATTCAGCTTCTTATGAATAATATACCATATCTTCTTATTTTATGCCTTTCTCACATTCCCATGTTGCCTAAGTTGGCAGATTTTTACAAATGTTGTTAGTCCTTATTATCATAACCATTTATACCAATCTCTCTTATATGTAGAGTTGTTAAATAAAAATGAGTTACTTTTATATAATCCACATTTCGGCTATTTTTTAATTTTGAACTGGCAACTTTTTATATGTTGTTTTATAAGTTCAAATCCATCAAGTTCTGGGAAATTGCAAAATATTTTTCCCCTTTAAACCTATTATAACCTTTTTTATATTCCATTTAATTATACTTAACTCTTGTAGAAATAACAAGAAATATGTAGGCTAAATTTAAACTAATTTTATATTATGAAATTTAACAATTTTACTTTATAAAAGTTAAGATTTCAAATATTCCTTTTAATTTACCTACCACAGTTAGACAACAAACTGCTACAAGATTGATGTTTCACAATTTATAAGAATATATGTTGGGAAATATCCTAAAATATAAAATGCTGTAATTTCCTGTGTATAATCCGTAGATTATGTGTTAAAAAAGTTTTAAATTTTGCTGTGTCTGTTATACACTACCACAAATAATCTGATAAAAAAACGTTCATCAGAAAAGTTTACAATAAAGTTTTTTTTTTAAAAAAAATGATGTTTATGTCTCATAAAATAAATAATAGATAGTGCCACAACTCGGCTGACTTATTTCATGTATAATCAGTTTTATTCGATTTTGTTCCTGAACAAATTTGATATTGTCAAAAAACAGTTGTTGTTATGAATTTCTATTTTGTTTTACCCTGACTTTTTTCATTCTGAAAGTATTCAAGTTCTCAATGTGGTTGCAAAAAACTTTTTAAGTTACACCACTGGTTTTAAAGTGAAAGTGACTCAAACATGTTAAAGTAAAATTTTAAAAAAAATCATGCACTGTAGAAATGTATCAAATGTGCAATTCGATAAATAATCCATTTCTTTCATTTAATTATTAAAGAAGCAAATTTTATTTTTAAAAATATATCAAACTTCCTTGTAAAAGTTACTAAAAATTGATAAATTTTTCTAGCTTCATAGAATTATCAATCTTAATCAGTCTCATGCTTTCATCTCGGTTTATCACACTTTGCAATGAGGTGGATTCAAATATTTTTTTTATAAAAAATGCTTTTTCTGTACAATTTACTATATTTTTAATCATACTGTGTATTTTTTTTATTTTATGTGACACACTATCACCAGTATATACTTTCAACTATTTGCTGAAACAATTGTTGTAGACTGCTGCAGATAATGAAATGCTTTTTTCTTTTAACTAGAAAATAGATCTTGTTGATTATATATAGGAAAATATTATAATTATAAAAGAATCCTGATTTGTACATGATCAATAATCTCACATTTTTTAATAATATTTCATTTTAATTAATCTGACATTTACAAGCACCAATAAAAATATAATTCTATATAAGTGCTACTGGGTTATGTCAACAATTGAGCAATAATCTAAATAGTATCGACATTTATAATATTTCACTTTAATGAGTTGATCAGTGGTACTTAATTTTAAAGTCATCCTATGTAGTGCTAGCAAGCAACACATCGAATAATTTTCAAGGGACAATTACCAAACTATAATGATAAATCAATAACATTAATAATGCAGATTTTTACTGTATCCGATTTTTTATAATTTGAGCAGTGTTATATACCATTTATAATGCATCATATGTGCATTTAATCCAATAGTAATATCATTAAATCAGTAATGTGAGTAACATTATTTATTTAATGGTATTACTATGTTTCTTATAATAACTTGTTATAATTAATCAAAGCAAATCACTTCTTCACAATTTTTAATTTAATTAGATGCTTAACATTTAAAATTTTAAAATACACATAAACAAACTTATTTATAAAAAGGAAGTAAACTCACTAATTTTTTATATCGCTATGGTTGAATTCTAATTCTCTCAAATAACTAAATTTAAAATTGTAAATTCAATTCTTCATTTGTTGTACTACTCATTTGCAACACTCAAAGACATTTCACTTTTATAATTTTAACTTAAAATTCACAATTTGAACTTCTTAATAAATACTGATCTTTATATTTTATCGATCTTAAATATTAGAATTGAAATTAAACTAACTAAAATTACAAATTACTAGCATGACTTTCAAAATCAACTATTGGAAAACTTAACACTAATATAAATGAATTTATCAGATGTAATAGTTGTTTACAACATGATATATTATTATTATTTCTGATATTAAAGCAGAAATAATATCTATTATTTCTGATATTAAAGCAGGATTAAACCAAGAAGAATGCGTTCAACGGTTGCAATCAGCGTTTGGTTATGAATCTCTAGTTCGTGCTACTGTATTCAGATGGTTTGGAGAATTTAGGAGAGGTCGCAAAACTACTAAACTTCTGTTGCAGATTAATAGTTATCAAAGAACAGAAATAGGTTAATGTGATATTAGAAATCTGTCATATTAAGAAATCCATTTTAGCATTGTAATCTGCTAACCTGGCATTGCATTTTGTTCTTGATAATGGTGTGAGTTCAAATAAAATACAACGAAATTAATATATTTAACCTTTCATTGTTACTAAGCTTTTTAAATTGTACATCACACATAAATCTTTTTATTTAGTCTTATCTATTCCCTTCCACATAAATTCATTATCTTTATAAGCAATTTTTTTAACTTAAAGATGATAAAGAACATGTGTTCCAAATTCTTTGCAAATATGCCCTGATTTTCCTGAGTTTAATATTATTTTTTTCTTTATTCCTTAAGGCGAAATTTTATTATCTCATTTGATGGCATATAAGACGCAATATTTTTCTTTGAAAATTGGTGTACATCTTATATAATGACACTCACAGTTTTTTATTATATTCTAGAAATTTTCCTGTATTCAGAACTATGCCATTTTTCTTGTTTCCTTGTGGCATATTACAGTTATGTAGAATTCAGTGAACGCACATTGTCTATCATTGACAACTACAGCTAAACTTGTTTAAATTTTATAGTTTTTGGGAATGTCTTTTAAGTGTGTGTAGTTTCTTCTTTTCTGTTTTTTTAATTTGTTGTCAAGTTATGGTTTAGAAACAATTTCAGCCTTGCTATAACATAGCATACAAGCTATATCTGATTATTTTTAACTTAAGAATATGAAAATAAGGCTATGGATAGGAGGTTTTGGGTCACCTACTACTGTGGAAACTATAAGAACTTGACAGATTTAAAAACTGGTTAAAAAAAAAAAGCAACTCACAATAAACATAATTTATGAGACCTATATAAAACAGAAATATTGATTATATTATTTAAGAAGTGTGGCATTAATAATGCACTGGATGGTACAGTGGACAATTTGTTGTAGGAGGAGAGATATTGATTTAGCATAGGTTTCAAGCTCTGAGGATGAATGTCTGGGTTTTGATAAAGGAGATTAAAAGGTATTATTTCCCTTATAGATTGGATATCTACAAAAAATGTTACATTGTACTTGTATTTTATATTTAAAATATTGTAATTTCCAAATTTTAATATTAATTTAATTAAATTTAATAAAAAATTAATTAAATATAACTAATAATATTAAAATTTATTCCTTCAAAAATGTGTATAAAAAGTGGTGAGTCTTATAGGTTGATGTGTGTTACACACTGGTACAAATTCAGTTCTTTAAACTACTTTATATTTTGTCAACATATGTTTCCTTATTTTGTGACCATTTAGAGTATTTTCTGTAGTCATTGCATCAATTCTTAATTATTATGTTAGTGTTGTTGGCTTTAGATTTCTTATTTTTTCATCACCAGTTAAAAAAATTTCTGGAATTTTTTAAATTGTTATAAAAAATAGATCATTACTATCAAAATAAAATATTTAAATGTGAAGTTACAGTTTATAAAAAAATACATTATTCATCAAATTCATTTTTAAAATAAAAGTTTAATTCTTATATATTCTTCCTATCTTCAGGAGATAATTGATGCTCAGAAAATTCGAAAAACTATTCTTACTAATTGTGAAAAGGCTTTATCTCCATCCCTAACTCCTGATGAAAGAGAACGATTACTTCATACTGTAATTGTTGGTGGTGGTCCTACAGGAGTTGAGTTTGGTGCAGAACTTTATGATTTTAAAGTAAAGGTAAATATTTTCATTTTGAGAAACAATTTTTTTTTCTAAGCTAGAGTGGTATTTGTTTTATAGTTTTATAAAAAAAAATTATGCATTAGAATCTAGAAAAGAAAATCCTATTGAAGTTATGGTTATCTATTAATATTTTAGATATTACTTAATTATGTTAAATATATTCTGATTAACATATAGCAGTAGAAATAAACAGTTTTAAATGAAACATTTTTTGTGTCATTTATAACTGTAATTTATATTTATAATTTCATTGTAGACCTGGCTGACAATTTATGTATTCCAAAAGAAATGCAATATATATTATTTTATGGATGCCTAGAAATTTTTCTATTTATATACTTTTTAATACATAATTGATTTTGGAAACATTTTGTGAAATCTTTTAGATACATTCTGTATATACACTCTGTTATTGTTGGATATCTTGGAAACTTAGAATTTTTCCTTTCAATCTATAAATATTGCCCTCTATATTTTGAAAATCTTCCTACTAGATGACAATGTTTCTGATGTTCAAATACTTAACTATAGTCTATTGGTGTAAAGCTACATATGCACTATATATATTGTATTTAAAACTGCACTGTTATATTATGCAGTATAATAATACAATTATTAGAGCTCTTAACCAATATTAGAATTGCATTCTTATTACATAAAAAGTAGGTTTCATTGTACTGACAAGTTCATAGCACTGATAAGTTCCAAAAATAATTAAATTTGAGATATAAGTGATAAAAATTTTATGGAAAACTTGTATTTAGCTAAGTTTAATATACTTATGTTAAATTCGACTTATTTTATATATTTAATTAAATATCATCCTGTGGAAAAACCACTAGTAATTTTATGTTATTATTTAGATGATAATCACTGACTAATTGCAGAATATTATATTGGTATTTAGAGACATAATAAATATTAATTTGATCGAATTTCATATCTTGAATTATTTGCTATCAAATAATTTCTGTTTTACTCAAAATAAGCATAAACATAGATAATATAGAGAGAGCTAAATACTGTATAAGTAAACAATCTAGTAAAAATATCAGGGCACACCATAACCAAATAAAAGAATTGCACTCCTTGAAGTAAAAGTTTTTTTATTTGATCCCAACCACTGTTGAATACTAAGAGATAAATGTTGTTTCTTTCTCCTACATTCAACTCTGTTGTAGTAGAGGGCATATTGACTTGATTGGTTAGAGTGTCATTCTCATAGTCAGATGATGATGAGTTCATCCCAATTTAACCTAAGATTAAGAATGGCAAGCACATTAAATAGGTTGTGATCATAATTTTCTCCAAATGAAGTGTTATCTCTGAGGATGGGAAGTCAAGTATATAGGGTTATCTACTAGGTTCTTTCTTCTAAATTACAAAGACTCCCTCCTGGCAGTTTCCATCTAACTGATAGAGCCCAATTCAGGGAATACAGGAAAGCAATTTTTCGGGGGAAGGGGTTGTTCTGCATTTAATTGATCTTCATGGAAAAGTTAATAAATGACATCATTAGTTCATTTTCTTTAGTATCTGAAAAGTGATCAGTGGTAAAACATTTGTTCTGATAGAATTCTGACAAAACATTTGAATGTGCTATTCCTCTCAGTAAGGAATGATATCTTGCAGAGACTAAATCAGGTTAATTCATTTTATTAGAGTGTTTCTATTGATTCCAGGAATCATTGTATTTGCTAGGTGAATTTATCATTTATTATATTTAGAAACATTAAATAAATGATTTCTAAGTTCTCTCTTAATTATTGGTACCTCAGATTTAAACTTTTTTTCTTTCTTTTTCTTGTAAAAGATTAAATGATGTTTTCAAGCTTATTATATCAAATTCATTGTATTTGTACTAATTTATTGAATAATCAAAAAGTTATTGGAAATAAAATTATATTCTTTGTATGATATACTGTTCTTGACGTTGTAGAAAGTGAAAAAATTTTATTTTTATCATTTATTTAGTTTTTAAAAATATAAAATGCTATGTTCTTTACAATTGTGTATTTTTCAGGATGTAAGGCGTTTATATAAACATAGTGAAGATCTATTTAAAGTAACTTTAATTGAAGCTGAAAACATTTTAGGAAGTTTTGATAAAAAACTTCGATCTTATGCTGAAAAGAAACTTTGTGAACGACCTAATTTTAGTCTTTTAAAATCTTCTGTTATAGGTAACTGATCATTAAAACAATTTATATTAAAATTTCATTTAGTGTTCTTATCACATTTATACTTGTTTAATTGATTTGCTTACATTGAACTTTTTAAGAAATGATTAGTCTGCAATTTTTAAACTTCATATATGTAATGAGATGAAAAAACATTTAAATAATTAGAAAGCATGATCTATTTAAATCAATTTTAAATTTAATTATTCTATGAAGCTTAAATTTGAGCATAACAGTACATTTTTTTTAAACATATTCATCTTCTATAAGATCTCAAATTATATCAATTTTAGATTATGCAAAACTTTCAGGTTAAGAATATGTATCAATAAATTTTGATTGACAAAATTTATTCTTTAGACCTAATTTTATAGTGATAAGTGAAAAATTGTTTTCACAAGAAAAATTAAATTTTTTGACTTGGTTTTATCAGATTATTTCATTTTTAGGTTTCCCTTGCTATTTTATAAATCATATTTTATAACTGTTTTATAGATCATACTTATATGCTAATAAATTAAAATTTTAATAATGTAATTTGCTTTGAAAAATAAATTGAAAGTTTTGAATATTTTACATCAGCTGGAATTTCGTAAATATTCAATCAAATTATCAGATTTTTTGTGTGGGGGGTTTCATTTAATTGCAAATAGCCTTTAAAAACCATAATTCCATGCTTTGAAAAGGGCAATTTATAAAATTGAATATTGTAAAAGCAATATTAGTTTGTTGTTAATCTTAAAATTATCTATGAGCTAGACAATCTCCAACAATTCAAAATGTTTAAAAAAAGATGAAGATCCTGCAGGACCTCGTTCTTGCTAAAATTTAATCACATCAGTATATGAGCAGATGAAGTTGTATCAATATTGCACTAATAACACTCTGGGTGTATTTTTAATTCAAATGCATTTAAATATATTAATTTAAGTATAAAAATAGATTTCTGCACTAATTCCTAAATGGAACTAAAATGTTAAAATATTAAGAAATTAATCAATCTGAATTATCTAAAACTGTGTTGACTGTTTTCTATAAAATATTTAATTTAATTAAATAATAATTATTGCAAAATGACCTCTTGAAGGTTATCAACTGAAACAATATTTTTAAATGTTTTTCCCCCTTTTTATATTGCATATTTTTGTATTCAAGAACTTTTATTTGCCTCTTTATTTTGGAATAAAAAATCTATTTTCAAAAATGTATTTATTTATTTTAATCATACATTATTGTATAATTTATGCAACTTACAGCACTTTTGAAGAATTTCTGAGAGAATTGCAAAAGGAAAAGGTATTGAACAAAACTGTTAATTTCGCAATATTTAAGATATAAGTTTTTCTTACCTAAAAGAAAGAAACACATAAATCAATATGTATAATAATTTGAATTCAAAATTCTTGTTATCATTCTTTTATTTCACATTCTTAAATTTTCAGATTTCCTGAAAATAAGATTATGTTTGTATCATTCAACTATTGATGCTAAAAAAATATTTTTCCAATATTTTTATATAATTCATTTAAAAGTTTGTAAAACTCTGAATAAATGCAAATGGTTATATAAAAAATAATGTGTAAATAAGAAAATATTGTCTTTAAAGAATATTTTGATTTTAAGTTTTTAATGAATTTCAAAGTATTTCAAAATTTTTAAGAGAATAAAATTCAGATATATAATTCTTTATGGAAATTTCCAGATTTTTATGTCGAACCTACCATTTAAATTTTAAAGGTATCTGAATCTAATGGTCTTTCAAATTCTTATTGAAGGAATACATCATTTCACAATATTTATTATAAAGTTGATATTTTATAGCCAATATGAAAATGTTATGAACAGTTTTTCATTTTTAATTGTTCTTCATTGTAAAAAGAACCATCAATATGTGTTCAATGAAAACATTTACATTTATGTCTTCGTTAAATCCAGTTTTAGAATAAAGTGCTACACTTCTTTATTTAATTATGTTACAGAAGTGAAAAAGGATTGTGTACTATTAAAAGATGGTTCCTGTTTACCATGTGGTCTAGTTGTGTGGAGTACTGGCTTAAGTCCTCGGTTATTTACCCAAAATCTTCCTTTGCAAAAGAATATAAAAGGGCAAGTTAGTGATTACTTATTTTCATATGTATCAATTAGAGTTACAATAACTTATTTAGGTTAAATAAAAGTTAAGGTAATGTATTTCAACTGTATAGTTTTTCTCTTTTTTATATATACTGTATAAAATAATTTTATTGTTTCCCTGGTTTAAAAAAAATTAATGTATTGAATATAATTTTAAAGAATCAAAATTTTTATGTATTCTTAGTTTATTTTTCATCAAGAAATTCTGTTGAAACTATTATCATAAAATTTGTGCATATTATTTATATGTTTCTGCGTTTAATTTATAGCTTTTGTGAATGCTATGATATGCATGCATACCATATGAATATGTTTATAATAAAGCACTATTCTCATCTATAGAATGGTTATGATAGTGAGCTATTACCATTGTATTAAGTGTGTATATACTATAGTGAAACTAGATTTTTGAAATATGTTTTTACATAACATGCACACACAAATATAAATGAAACACAATGTAAAAAAAATAATAATAACAAAATTACTATCGAAATTAATAATTAACATTTCGTTTTCAACTTTTGTTTACTGTTTCCTCTCTTTTTCTCAGAATAAAAACAAAGTTTTCCGCAACAGTTTGCTTTAATAATCAAGATTTCAAAAGCATAACGGATACTTTTGTTCACTTTAAAATAGATAGTGCTGCTCTCACAGTCAAACAAGTTACTAATCGAGAAATATTTAGGATAACTATTAAATTTTTTCACATAAGGCTTTTTTAGTTACACTTTTGCATTTTTTCAATGTCTTGGGACTTGAGAGTGCTTACTTTTGTGACTATAGTCCAAATCCATCACAAATCCAAGTTCTAACCTGAAATTTGCTATGAGTAAATTAATTTATATGATAAATCAAACCTCAATGTCCAGTTAGATGTTTCCTTTGATTAGTTAATGATGTGTTAGAAAATTACTGTACTAACCCAATGTATTTATATTTCTGTGATCAGATTTTCTTTAATTTATCCTTTTTTTAATCCAGATTTTATCACAAAAATTTTTAACGATCATCTTTTCATGATTCACAATCCAAATTTATAGTTTCTCAGCGTGTTTCATTTCAAAGACATTTCCATGCGTTGGTTATAAATTTCGTTTCAAAATGACTGCAAAATTCAAAAGCTATGATAAATTAACCTGTGAAGTCAATATTTACTTCTTTTGCATTTTTCAATGACATTGATATTAATTAAGAAAAAGGAAAACATTTGGTGTACTAAAAGATCTTTCATTTAGCTAAACAACTTTTTTTGCATGCGTAATAGTATTTTTAAAATATATTTCTAAATTGATATAATTTATAACTTTGTATTCTTTCATATTTTAGACTAAAATTATAACTTTCTTAAGATATTTTATTCATCTATTATTATATTATTATTTATGTGTATTTTAACTGTATATATATTTAATTACAGATACTTACAGATGATTTTTTAAGAGTATTAGGAGATTCCTCAGGAAATATATATGCTATTGGTGACTGTGCTGAAATGGAATCATGTCCCTTACCTTGTACAGCACAGGTTAATTTTTGGTTCAGTAATTTATTGATCAATAAAATTGCAGCGTTTTTTTACATTATATTTTATGATAATGATAAAGTCAATTTTATTTCTATAATGCATGGAACAAAGCTGAGGAATTTGTATAGGTAATTGCTAATGTATTTGTTGTATATATATCCACATGTTTTACGTATAAAGGTATTAAGAATAAGTTCATCTAATTTGTTCAACTTCTGTATGTACACTAGTAATTCTAGCTTGGTATATTATTGAAGTTGTTATAACTTTTTAGAAAATATATTTTTTCTTGCTAGCTTTGACAAAGAAAGGGATAATTTTTAAATGTATCATTTAACCAAGTTTTACAAACAAAATTTTTACATTTTGACATTTATGATCCACATAGACTATATTTTGCAGTCATTAATTGATGTAAGTTAGGAATTAGTATGTTTTTCAGTGTGTTTCATATCTTTAGTCTCCATATTTTGAATTAATGTAAAATTCTTTGATAGGTTGCTGAGCGACAAGGTAGATACTTGGCATTAAGTCTAAATCAAGCAGATAAAGAACCCAAACCATTTCACTTTCAGTCATCTGGAATGTTGGCATACATAGGAGACTATAAGGCTCTCACAGATCTTCCAGAATTTAAGAGTCAAGGTCATTTTAAGTCCTACTTTTTATAATGTGAAATAAGAAAAATACAGGCTTAAATTTTGTATAATATGTGTTGTGTGAAATTCACATTACTTCGTATGTAGACATGAAAGAGTTATTTAAAATCAGAAGATATTAAAATTAAAAAGTATCCTTCCAATCAAAGAAGTGGTTTTATACCTTAATATTTTATAATATTTAATATTTTCTATAAACCAAGGATCAGTTCCATTAGGAAGACCAAAGAATAAAAAAATATGTTGATATAATGATAAAAAGATTATATTCAATATAAATTATATTGAAAATTACACTAAATAAAGAGATAATGTACCAAAGCTTCATAAAATACTTTCTTCATTTAACTCTTTCAGAATTTCTTCATAATTTATTATTTTGCATAATTTGTTTTAAAGCCCGATGGCTCGGTAGTAGCATCTCATGCTTCTCAAAACATAGGTCCAAGGATCAATCCTCAGGTTGGGCAAGGTCGATTCAGCCTTTCATCTCTTCAGTGGGTCAATAAACTGTGTACTAAGCATGCTTGGGAACTAAACACTCTGGAGTTCACATTAGGCTGACCACCTAATCAGTACATTTGCTTTGCACGCCAAGGCCTCTCAATCAGGAGAACAGAGATGGGCTCTGTAATATCTTGCCCACATTGGCTATTGTGCCATGAAATTTAATTTATATTTCGTTTTAAAAGTTTTAAATTACAATGCTTATTTATAATTATATTTAAGTAATTTTTATTATTTAGGAATTTAATTATGAATTGTAATAAATTTATCAGAAATGCTCATTTCATTTAATTATTTTGCTTTTTGTAAATTATTTATATTAGTAGTTCTCATATAACATAACAATAAATCGATAATATAAATTTTTTAGCAGGAAAATATTTTTAAGCGTATTGATACTTTGTATGTAAAAATTATAATGATAACATTTCCATACAATTTTCAAGTGATAGAAATATAATAAAATGAGATTTAATGATCTAAAAAAGCAAATTTACTAAATATGCTTCCAAACAAAGCAATCAAGTTAAATTTGTTCATCCACATTATTTCCTTATATAGTAAAATAGCAAATTCTCTTTAAAACATTAAAATTTCAACATCAAGTAAGTTTGCATCCATATTATTGAACTATACCATTAGAACTAGTGCAGTATTTAAATTTAATTTCAAATATATTAGCGTTTATATATTACAAATAGAAATTACAATATACCATTTAAATATTACTCGGTTTATATTTACGCCTCAATTACACTTTAATTTACTAAAATTAACAAAAAAGAAAAATTATATTTTCATTAAACATCTTAAAATTAATGACTGATGTTGAAGCAGTTATCCTGAAATGTTATTGCAATAAATATTGTATACCTATTTAATAATTATACGATAACAAACACAAATATTTTAGTTTTCTAATATCTCAAGAATAAATTACATTAGAATATTTTGTAGACTAATAAAACACATTTAAATAATTATAATCATCTTTCAGAAATTTTAAATTGTTACTAAATTATTTATTGCTTGTGTTGTACTTCTTTTGTTTTCATGTCTGAATAGATCAGATAAGAGATTTAATTTCACAAAAATTTTACTTTAATCAATGTTTAAAGAAAACAGATGTTGAAAGGATAAGAAAAGCTAGTTCTTTTTGACTAACTTTTTAATTATAACATATCCCTAGAAAATTTTAGTTATGTACTTTTGTTGGTATTTTAATTGCAAAAAAATTTGTAAAATAAGAACTGCAGATTAATACATTATATTCAGTTTTGTAAAAAATTTTATCTACAGTGGTGGCCAAAATTTTGGACACTTTTGGTAATTTTCATGTTTTTGAAATTTGTATGCTTATAGAAAGTGTTACATTTCACAAAATACAAATTTGTTTATATCATTTTAAAGAGAATTTATTACAGAATTCAATTATTTGCAATACAAAAAAAGTTAAACGATATAGTTATTGATATACATTAGATAGTGATGATTGCAGTGAGTTATCAGTACTTACCCTTTATTTTTGATTACAGCTTCACTTCGACGTTTCATTGAGCTGACAAGAATTTTAAACTCTTTCGTTATTACATGATGCCAGGAAACAATTATAACCTCAATTAGTATAATATACAATTACAATAATAGCCCTTTTATTTGCTGGGCACCTCATTCGGACAAGTGTTTTCAAACGGTGCCACAAATTTTCGATAGAATTGAGATCAGGACTGTTTCCTGGCCATGACAACAATTTAATGCTCTTTGTACGAAACCACTCTTTGAATATTTTGGCTGTGTGGCAAGGAGCAGAATCCTGCTGAAAAATAAACGAAGCATTGTTGGGAAAGAGATCTCTGATGGAACATAGAAGTTTTGGTTCTCGAATAGTGTCAATGTATTTTCTGGCATTCAGTGTCCAATCGATGACATTAAGGTGACGAATACCATCTGCTGACATTCATAACCAAATCATAACACTAACTGGGTTCTTCACAATTACTTGAATGCAATCATGATGTAGCTCTTCTCCTATTCTATGTCTTGCATATTTTCGCCCATCACTACTGAATAACGATAGTTTAGTTTCATCACTCCATATAACTTGTGACCACTGATCATCTGTCCAATTAATGTGTTCTTTTGTTCACTATAGTCGTTTTTCGTTGCTGAAAATTAAGATAAGGCTTTTTTCATGTAATTCTACCTCTCAGTCCAATATCTGTTAATTTTCTGATTATTTTTGAACTGACAGAAACACCAGCATCATTCAGATAACTTCTGATGGCCGCTGATGACTTTTTTCTATCTTGGAGACAGTCTTTTTATTCTTCTGTCATCAATAGATGTGGTGCACCTTTTTCAGCCTTTTCCTCCTTTGTTTTTTATTGAGTTTGTCTCCTGATATCATTAACAAAACTTTCGGACTCCAGATGTAGTCACTGAACCACCCACCTGTCTTGCAATTTCAGCATAGGAACGATCACTTTCTCGTAACATAATTATATTACATCTCTTTCTAGGTGTCCAGTCTACTCTTTTATTTGATGCCATTGCTTCTTGACTGAATATTAAAAATTTTTACAAAAATTCCTACTTGTAATTTCAATGCATAATAAACAGGTCCTCCTTCTAGACGCCCATCAAATAAAAGAGAACTAATTAAAGCTATCATTCTTTCCTCGCATCATGTAATAATGACAGAAAAGCTTAAAACTCTTGTCAACTGAATGAAACGTTGATATGAATAATAGCTGTAATCAAATATAAAGGGTACTCTACTAAGTACTGATAACTCACTGCAATCATCACTAACCAATGTATATCGATAACTATTATTATTTCACTTTTTTTGTATTGCAAACAATTGAATTTTGTGTTTTGTATTGAATTCAGTAACAAATTCTCTTTAAAATGATATATACAAGTTTGCATTTTGTGAAATGTAATGCTTTCTATAAGCATACAAAGCTCAAAAACATATAAGTTTCCAAAAGTGTCCAAAATTTTGGCCACCAATGTAAATGATTTAGCATTTGTGAAATTCTAGGTGTGTAAGAGAAACCTTTTCAATGTATAGAAATGAAACAGAAAGCAAAAGTAAAACGAAAAGTCTTACATAATTAGCAAGTGTCTGTCATGATTAGCAGTAATTCTGTTAATACTAAGTTTACATGTTTTAAAAATAAACTTGTGTGAACTTAGTGCTTGCAAAAAATAAAAGTATTGCCGTTTTATATAAAAAAAGATTTTTTGTTTACTTGAAAACATAATAAATATTTTGGTATTTGTCAGTAAATTCATTTGATTTTAAATGACTAAATGTTATACTCCTGTTTAAGCTTCAGAAATGATATTCAGTGTTATTGATTATATTTGCTTAAAACAAATATAGTTAAAATCTTATATTTTAATTCAAATTAGATATTTAAAATCATAACTTTTTATCTGTATTTTCAATAAATAAATGTGTTTTTTATAAAATGAATATAAATACTGGTTAGAATTCGAGAAATATTTTCCATCACTGATTTACGAAGAAGATTGATATTTATTTTTATTAATAGTATTTTTCTATTATAGTGCTTTTGATGCATTTAAAATAGCTGACACAATTTCCACTTTAAAAAGACAAACTTATTATGATAAAAATATTTTTTCTGAATTTATAATATTATTTAGCAGAAGTTTGAAGCTTTCTGAAATCAACTATCTGGTAATTTTCATCCGGACTAGTGTTAGATTACACACATAAATTATCTGTGATCTTGGTATTAATATAAATTTCTAAGAGCAATTAAAATGGGTAAAAAAATGTGTTCTAAGAATATATAACATACATAAATTTTAACAATGATAATAGGAAAACTATATCTTCAGAAAGAAACTAAGCTTTTTTGTTCAATAAACAATATATAATTAGCTAAGGATTATAAATTTTAACAACAAATAATTGTAAACAAATTAACAATCGTATATTTTTACAAATTAGGTATATTTGCATTTGATATTGAGCATTTAATTTTATTTATAATTCAACATTCATGGAGTAATCAAGTATTTTGCAACATTTGTTTAATTAAAAAATTACATGTTTTTTTTAATTTATGGACATTAGTGTTATTTAATAATGTCATTTGTTTGACAAAAAATTGTATGTTTAATGTGTGCGATATCGATTTATATTATTTTCTTCAATTTCTTAATTAATTCAAATTTCTAGACTATTTTTAAAAAAAAAAATCTTGTATTTTGTTCAGGTTTCACATCATGGATACTGTGGAGGTCTGCATATCTGACGAGGCTTGGCTCTTGGCGGTTGAGAATGCAAGTGCCAATAGATTGGTTGAAAACTTTGCTTTTTGGCAGGGATACTTCTCATTTCTATTAGTGAATCATTGTATTTAAAAATAAATTTATTTGTTATTATATTTCTTTAGTGTTTCATTAATAATGGTGCCACAATAAATAAGTAGAAAACAATAGTACCCTCAGGCTTATTTTACGTTTTATATTTGTAAAATTAACTGATTGCTATTGTCCAAAGTGTATCTCTAATCTTTCACCCCTTCTCTTAGTCAATAAACTGAGTAGCAAGCATGTTCGGGGTCTAAAGACTGCAGGTTTTGTGTTAGGCTGACCACCATATTGAGACATATACTTCACACCCCTGGTCCTCACAGTCAGGAAAACAGAGATGGGTACTGTAAGCCTTGACCCACATGAGCTGTCGTGCCACATAGTTTAGTATCTATAATCAATAACAATCGATTATGGGTTGGCAAACATGTTTAAAAATGCCTAATATTTTTTGTGGATTGAAGCAGAAACAATGACAATTTTTGTAGCTAGGTAAATTTCAGAATTGCTGACGTTTTATAGACAATGATCTTCATGGTATTCCAAAGGTGTCATGAAGATATCTTGGGGACTATGGAAACATCACATCAATTCCATCAACTTCTAAATATTCTGCACAGTTGATTGAATACTAAAATTACATGTCATGAAGTCCCATTATGCTGAAATCCCATCCAGCCTCTAATATAGAAAAATAACTCGCAATTATTTTTGAAGTTCTTCAAAAAGATTAGTGAGCATTTAATGTAGTAAAGTGTATGGGCTCTGCCTAAAATTTTTAACCAAATATATTTATAATGTTGTACAGATCTTTCAAATCAGGGTAGTAATAAAAACTTATCTTAAGCTAATATATCTAATAATTAAAGCTAATAAAAATGGAAAACATACCATTTTTAATTTATTTAAATGTTTATTTCAAAAGCAATAAATGAGTTTACAGATACAATAGAAAAAACTTAATTAAGATGCTTCATATTCCTTACATCAAATGCTTAAATATTATAAATAAAATAAACATTTTTCCTTTTTGTTACATGTGTGGTTTTCTTATTTATTGTATATTCATAATCTCTCTAAAACACTTTCATTACAATCAAAACTGGAACAAAATTGAATGACAAAAATTAAATAAATAATTCTTATTATCTAATAAAAAAAATGTATATTTTCAAGCTCTTTGTGAATTAATGAATCCTTACATATGAATATCTAAGATTTATCTATTTAATTAGTTATCTAATAGAAACAAAAATTAATACACGTTTTAACCTATTATTGATACTAATTTTTGTGTATGTGAAGTTCAGTGAGAACATGTGTTTAGCTATTTAATTAATATTAATCTGTAAATTCTTTCAGTTTTTTTTTTCCATTATTTTAAGAACACCAACTTCACTAACCAGAATTCTGAATATTTCCTATAAACGCTTTATTACTATTTTAGTTCATCTTAAATACTTTTACCTGAGGTCAGTCATAAAAAGATCTTTGCTGATACTTCTTGTGCTTCAGATATTGATATCAGTGACAAATTAGAACGATGGATTAATATTTTTTAATTTTTTATAGTCAAATGGTTTGCAGAAAATTCATAATCAGATATTTCACCACGAGAGTAACAAGCAAAAGAATCACTTTCCGTAAGAAACATTTTTTTTTTTTTGGTAATATAAAATAAAATAAAAAGAATCTACTGTTAATTTTCAATATAATTTCTGAATCATATAAATGCTTTTAATGATTTAAAATCTTCAATGAAGATTTAAAATTCTTTTAAAATAGTCCTTACTTCTAGATTTATTAGACAATAACAAAAAAAGGCTTCTACATTTTTTAAAATTTCTTTAAAAGCTCAAATATTTAAATGTGAAATATTCTATTCCAAAGAATATTTCAATGGATATTTTTCGATTTGTCATTCATCAAGTGACTCATAAACTAAATGAATTCCATTTTCATATCTTTTAACTTTGAATCTTTAAAAATATGATATATTAACTGAACTCTTATATCATTATATGAAAGATACATTTACATTAAAACCTTTGTTTAGATTTGATGGCAAAGAACTGTGATGAGGTACTCGATTCCTGCTATTCCGGTACGTAAGAACATAGAAAGAGAAGAGAAGAAATTCTCCTTTTTCCCATGCGTGAGAACACAGAAAGGAAGAAAAAACTCTTAAAAAATTAAGCTCTGTTGTTCTGTGGTTGATTTCGTTTCATTTGAACAAATGTATTCATGAAATTTAATTCATCGGGAACCGGTTCCATTGAGGATTTGTCGCACTTCAAGAAACAAACATGTTTATCAATCGAAGTCAGAAAGAAAATCCTACAAGAACAAAACGAAAAAATATTGGAGACAATATTTGCCTTAAACTGGATGGATGGAACTTTATGGAATTCCAAAGAACAATCACTCAACAATTTTAAAAATTCGGAATTTGAGAAAAAGGAAATTACCAGCTAAAGTGCTCCCTTACGAAAATATTGTAGATATGGTATCTTAAAATTGAAAAGTTTTGCTTGCTTAAAATGGAAAAGTTTCGCTTCTCTTTCGAGCGTGGCCAGGAGCAAACAACCGGAGAACTCTCCGGTGAAAACCTTGAAATGATTGCCGGCTGTAGTTTTCAGAGGTCCCTGGATCTGGCGATCCTCTACCCTCATTAGATAGCTGGTTCTTGGTTGGTGAGCTATAACTTGAGTCTAATTGGCTTAAAATGAGTTTGAAATTTTAATGGACTGAATGAGTTTGAAATTTTTTATGGAGTTTGAAATTTTAATATGGTTATTTCATGAAATTTATTTCAGAATTTAAGAAGCTATTGTTGATTAATTTAATATTTATGAGAAATATATATTTAAACTAAATGAAACTAATAGAATAATAAAGGAAATAGTTAAGGAATAAATTGAGAGAAATAAGAATATTTACATAAGTACAGGTAAAGGTATTTACACGAATTTATACACGCTATAATATTTACAAGGTATAAATTGGTCTGTAATACAATATGTCTATCGTTATCTTTTTTTTTATATTTTATATATTTACATATACATGTATATTTAAAAAAAATCCGTTTTCATATACATTTAGTATGCACACTTATATATGCATTTTTTATCATCATTTTTATTTTAAATAGTTTTTTTTTTTCCCCCACATATAGAATGAGATGTAACAAAAAAATCCTTTTATCTTTTAAGTAGTCTCTTTTTTTTTCCCATACAAAGAAGTAGTTATCAAAGAAATTTTTTTTCTATTTGCAGTTTATTTCATGGTGGTTAGTGAGGAAACTTTAGGCAATATCTGAGCAATGAGCGGGGACGCAATTTATTATTACTTAGGTCATTATAGGACGGAAGGCTAATTTCTTTATTAGTTTTATCAATATTTTTAATCACGTTATACATTATTTTCGCGAAGAATTCTCTCAGGGTAGGGATTTTTAATTCTTGTCTGATTTTTTGGTTTCTAATGAACCAGGGGGCCTTAACTGCCCATCTTAGGGCTTTATTTTGGAGAGTGTTTCCAGTTTTTTAATTTTACTATCATGAGTGTAACCCCAGATAGGGCAGGCATAGAAAATAAGTGGTCGAAGATATGCTTTATAAATCAGCACTTTATTTTCCATGGTAAGTTTTGAATTCCAGTTGAAAAGTGGGTATAATGCAGCTGTTTGCCGTTTAAATTTGTTAATAATTTGGATCAAATGGGGGTGTCATGTTAATTTTCTGTCAAAAGTTATTCCCAAGTATTTACAGGTTTGTGACCAAGGTATAATTTCGTTATTGATCTAAATTACACTGGGTGGAAGTAGTCTTTTATGTTAAAAATTATGGATACACTTTTATTTACATTAATAAGAATTTTCCATTGAACGAACCAGTGCTCAATCTATTCTAAATGTTTGTTAAGCGATTCTGCGATATATGAAGTTTTCCTACCTTGTGCTAGTATAAATGTGTCAAAAAGGTGCAGGGAAGTTAGTGTTGTTGTTGGAATGTCGTTCACATAAATAAGAAAGAGTTTTGGTCCCAATTTGAACCCTTATGGCACGCCAGCTAAGATTTGTGTATGTGTTGAGTATGTAGTACCAATGCGAACCTGGAACTTTCGTCCCAAAAGATATGAAATTAGTATTTTAATAAGTGGGTTGGGTAGACCAATATTAATGAGTTTGTGTACAAGTCCACCAATCCAAACTCGATCAAAAGCTTTCGCAATATCAAGAGAAACTGCTCATGTACTTTTTTATGTTGAAATCCCTGGGTGATGATTTCCCCTACTCTCAAAAGTTGATGCGTTGTTGAATGTGATTTTCTGAACCCGTGTTGTTCAGGGATAAGAATACTATATATTGTTTTCTAAAATTTCATCTAGTCTATTTGGAATAATTGCTTCGGTTATTTTGCTTAAAGACGGAAGTAGACTAATAGGTCTATAGCTTGAAGGAAGGTAGTTGTCTTGTTTTGGTTTTAATATTGGTACTATTACTGCAATTTTCCATTTTTGAGGAAAATACGTTTTTTTTTAATATCTCGTTAATAAGCATCGTAACTTTGAATAATGTTTTGATTGGAATTTTCTTTAGCATTTGGTTTGTAATTCCTTCAATTCCTGGAGATTTATTATCCTTTAATTTCTTGATTATTGCCAATACTTCCGAAAAGATGATGCTTTGTATGTGTGGTCTGGAGAGAAATCTGAGTATGTTGCTGGCAACCAGATCTTCGGTTCTGGTGTCGTTAGTGTAGGTCATTAATAGTGAATTGTGTTTCAAAAACGTCAGCAATTTCTTCTGTTTTTTGTTTGTCTGTGTATGCAATTGTATTTTGGCCTTGAATGGGCGGAAAATACTGTGGTTTCTTCTTAAACATAATGACGGCCTTCCAAATGGATATGTCGTGCGTATTTAATGATTCTAATTTTTCTCTCCATTTCTGTGAGTTGTATGAACTTATCTTGGCTCTAAATTCGTTATTCGCTTTATTATATTGATTTTTTTTTATTCGGGGGTCTGCTAACTTGGTATAGTTTCCTGAGTTTGTTTCTATTTGCTTTCAAAATTCTGAAGTAGCCAGGTAGGAGGTGAGTGGGACGAGAGGAGTGAAGTTTTTCTGATTCACGGTGCGCTGCAAGCAGTTCCGCCTCCAAGCGAATCGTCCCATTTTCAATTTCATCTCCTTTGTTTGTATGAATTATATTAAACGGGTAATTATTTAAAATTTGGTTGCATTTGATTCAATCCGTGTTATAAAGTGTGGGAGTATTAATCAAACGAATATTAAAGTCAAACTCGACCATGACTGGATTGTGATCCGAACTGAGCGGTGAAAACTTAGCACCGAGAATTTGTGGTAAATTCATCGAGAAGAAACAATGACGTCATGTCATGCGACTAGTGATGTCATTGTTCTATTAAACAAATGAAACTATAATGACTATTGAATTCTTATTTACATTTTTGTAGGCAATATCAGTTCTGTTAAATTATGACTGCTTATTTATCGATATATATATTTATATATATATATATATATATACATATATATATACATATAAATATATATATATATATATATATATATATATATATATATATATATATATTGTTACAAATTTATAAATAATTATTGTATTTGTCTTAAAATATCTCAGACAGATCGGAAATACTCACATTTTGGTCAAACACTGCGATATTTACGATATTTAGACGTGTTATACGTTAAAAGCGATTTTCTAATGATTTGGTGGCTTGGCGATGTTTTGGCGATAAAACTTGGCGACAGTTCGTGAGATTCCTGGTGATAAATAGGTACTTCTGGAAACATCCATCACCTAAGCTCTAGGAGCAATATTTAGCAAGATAGCCTAGAACCTTGGCATTCCAGAACCTTGGCGAAACTGGTAGATTTCCCCGCCAAGTCAGGTATAAATACCGCAGCCCAACATACAAGGAGGCACTTATTGGAAAGAAGCTGTAATTATCTTATTCCCTAAACCTGCAAAAGATCCTACAAATCCAGAAAATCACCGGCCCATTAGCCTTCTACCAAATTTATCAAAAATTTTCGAGAGAATTATCTACAATAGGCTAAAACCTTACTTACATCTTCTTCCTATTGAACGATATGGATTCAGACAGGAACTTTCCACCACTAAACAATTTATTAGAATTCTCGAATTCATAGGAAAAGGTTTCTACCTCAAGGAACACTCTGCATTTTTAATGTTAGACGTGGCCAAAGCCTTTGATAGGATTTGGCACCAAGGCCTTGTTTATAAATTATTACATCTTGGAATAGCACGTAATATTCTTTACATTATAAATAGCTACCTTTCTAATAGAAAGTTCCATATTAAATTAAATAACTGTATTTCTACTACTAGACCAATTCATGCAGGAGTACTGCAAGGAAGCATACTGGTCCAATTCTCTATCTATATTTTACTGTAGACTTTCCTGTTAATGACGACATATACAGCCTTACTGCATTTTATGCAGATGATACTGGAATTGTAGTAAGATAAAAAAAACCCAAATTTAGCGATATCTAAACTACAAAATAAAATTAATAATATTGAAAATTGGTGTAATAATTGGAAAGTTGCTATTAATGCATCAAAATCAAAACTTATAGTTATAAGCAGAAAACCACGAAAACTTAAAGTCAATAATTATCTCTATATTTTCGGCCAGCAAATAAAAAAAGTCAATAAAGCAAAATGCCTTGGATTACTCATCAATAGCCAACTTACCTGGACTGATCATTTTAAATCAAAAATATCTTGTGCTTGGAACTCATATTTTAAAATCAAAGCTCTTATAGGACCTCAGTCAAAACTCAACCTCAAGCTCAAAAAATTACTGTATATTACCATTATCAGACCAATCCTTACTTATGCTTTCCCTGCCTGGTGTTCTCTTTCAAATCAAGACAATAAACTTTTAAATACTTTTCAGAATAAATTGTTAAGAAAAATTGTCAATGATCCATTTTTCATTCGCAACAAAAATATCAGACATGATCTTAATATTGAAGAGTTAACCCATCATATTCAAAAACTGAACGTAAATTTCAACAAGCAAGCATCCAAGTGTACTGATGATGACTATACCAAACTCTTCAACGCTCATATTCTCCCAGGGGATGCCCAAGTCAGACCAATTGCGGCCTTTTTCACATCGGACGCAATACTTTCTAAGGCTTTAGCCTAATTTTTATCATCAATACTTAACTTACAATTTTAAGCTTTGCATTTCAATTCTACTTAATTCATATGAATGAATAGATGCCTTTAGGCAGGAACTCAGTTTTTTACTAACAAAGAAGGAGGCACTTTTGTGAAGACAGTCAGTGAGTGAAGACAATTAGTCCTTACTGCTAGTCTAGAGAAGCTGTTCTCTGTTCGAGGTATTTGAGACCTGTGATTGGAAGTTGTTACTTATTGTATCTGACGAATTGTAGCTGTATAATTGTGATTGTTACAACAGGTATTTCTAGAGTAATTTTTACGAATAAAAATCTTGTGTTCATTGAGTGGCTATATCATTCAACTTTCAATCGACACGTACCCCGAAGCTCGGTACAATATATATTGAAACTCAGAATGTGTAATTTCTTTACATTTTTTATAGTTATAATATTGCTAAAAATATTGAAAACTATCATTCAATAAAACTAGTGTATATTTCATAATCTAAATTTACTCAAATTCATTGAATTACATCATTGCTTTGAATATAATGCAATTATATTTTTAAATAAGTATGTGAGATAAATTTTTATAACTATAAATCTTTAAATAAAAGTAACTATAAGTCTTTAAATAAAAAGCAAGCAAATTATCAACATAATTGAGAAGATAGTATAAAAATATTTTTCATGTACATTATTTTATAAAAAACAAAAAATACAATGCATTGTTGAATTTTTAAAAAAACTAAACTAATTCTGCAATGATAATTCATTTTTATTTTGTGTGTGTGTGTACACACACACACTTTTAGCTAGTAATGTAAACTAAATGGTATTTACAAATACAGATTTCAATAAATGTTTTCTAAGATCTTAATCTTTAATCAATCCAATTAAGTTTAAAAATATATATATTTAATTTGACTCAGCAATATATATAGGAATTGTTGATAAATATTACTTTCATTAATTCCAATTTTTTTAATTTGCTATAGAAATTATTTTATTAAAAATCTATAATAATTAAAAATCTATAATAAAAATCTATAATAATAATTTAACTATTAATGAGCAAAGTCAGCAACATAAAATATGTAATAAAATTACTGTTTCAGTTATACATATTAAACACAAGAATCAGTTTTCAATAATATTAAATAAAGTATACTTAACTGTAAAGAATATATGTTCTGTGTATTTTACCTAAATTAATTTAAAGATACATTTAAATGTAAAAAATAAGATTTTGAATTTCAATTTATTTATTTCTCATAAAGAATCCATGTTTAGTATTAATTTAAATTAAAACGCATCTCAGATTTTTTTATATGTTTTGTAAAACATGGCTTATTTCCTAGAATAGAACAATTTTTTATATTTGACAAAATAAATTTTATCTTTTGAATAATAATAATAATGAGCAAAAAACATAGATGTCTTCGATCTTTATAATTTTATAAATTAATAAATTTTCTAAAATTTTATAAAATATTTTTTTTTATTTTATCATCATTAATAAATTTATTTATTTTTGTCTTTAATAAATTTTTAATAAAATGTTAATATTTAAAAATTAATTTAATAACTTTGAGAAGATTTTCCAGAACTAATCTTCAGCCTAAAATATTGATAAAGGTTAATCGGAAATTTTATTTCGAAGGGGGAAAAAATAAATAATAATAAAAAAAAAAAAAACACGAAAGAGAGGCAAATAATTTGCTTTGTCGAGGGTGCCCTGACAAATATATTTCTAACTTTTTAGAAAACTTTAATTTTCTCTCGGAACTCCTATTTTGTGACGTTTTCTGGCGTCACTTGTACGCCGGAATCTTGCTAGCATCAGGTTTTCAGCGAATTCTTTCTCGTTTGCCCCTTGCCGAAAAATGAGAGGAATGAACATTCCTGTTGACGGTTATATCATTAAAGAAAAATCCAACTGCTTTGCAGTGAAATTGAACACAAAAGATTTCAAAGCATCAGCCGGTCGGTTTCAAAACATTTATAACGTGATACAATTTGTTTGGTTCCAGATTTTTGGATCCGACCGTTTAAAAAATTGTGCGGTGAAAGTGGTACTGTAACTACATCGTATCTCCCATATGAGGAGAGCCCATATGTAGAAAACTCCACTCAGCAAGCAGTGCTCTAAAAAGGTCTGATAAAGATGTAGGAAGTGATTAACGGATTACGATTCGTCTTCAAAGTATGTCCCACACCTACTCTATCAGATTAAAATCCGACAAGAATGCTGACCATTCCATTAAGGTTCCAGACTATTCTATTAAGGTTTCTTCTATCGAAAAGTGGTCTTTAACCATAGAGTTTCTCCAAGCTGAATATGGTCTTTAACGATGTTTGACCAGCGAGTGCAGTTGTTGTCATCCATAAACTGAAATTCAGCTCACACTGTACTATTAAACAAATTGACATGTTCCATAATTATGTCTCTATAAAGTTGGCGTATCATGGTTTTAGTTTGAACTTACAGATCTGTTCTGAAGCCCAGTATATTACCTTTCTAATAGAACACTCTTACATCATCATAATTTTGACATTCAGTAACAATGTTTTTATGATTCAGTAAATGATGTAAGATGTGGATTATTTGGACTGCAGGATAAACCAAGACTCACTGGAAAATATAACACAAGCCTATCGTAGCGGTGTCCACATTGCATGTTTTCTATTCCAAATTAAACATTGGTGATAGTGAATTGCCATTAGTGGAACAAATCTCACTGGTCTGCGACCATATACACAATACTCATAGAGCCATAATGTACCAAACGTATATAAGTGGTTAGTCTTTAAGAGATCGTATCAGCAGCTGATGACGATTGACGCGACAGCTCCACTGCAGTGATTCTTTCTGCCAAATATTTGTCGTTTTCTTGGAATCACTGCCACAGCATAGAGATCTTTATATGAAATAATGTGAGGGATCTAGAACTCCACATACTCACACAAGTAACACTTCGATTTTTCATCGACTTCCCAATTAATCAAAATTTCGACAACGGGTGAGCATCATACATACTGATGCAGCAACTGAAGAATATTTAAACAGCTTCTCCAGTTGCTGCATTATTATGTATGATGCTCACCCGTTGCTCCTTTATTTAAAGGAGCATTTTGCAGTTACTTTCACAGAAATGTTGAGAGTATACCGGTACCGTTACTCTTCAGATAGTTGCGCTCTGCATTACGTTGAACGTTTACAATGCCTTGCCATTATCGGTATGTTGATTACTACGGTCTGTCTTCTGATTCATTATTAATTTTAATAGAATTGGTTCTAAGTAAAATAAGACTAAAATTTTCAAGCTTATTTAACTTCCTATCTACTTGTTTCCCTAATGTGAGGATTTTTTTAGCCTCATCATTGGATTTTACTCATCAGTGTATTTAAATCCTTCATTTTGTACCACTTAATTAGTTTATTTATTAAACATAAACTAAATTCGTATTCTCTTGAGATATAATAGATTCTCTTATTTGAAGTTTTCGGATGAGAAGCCTTGACAGAGGATTAGAAAATTATTTGGTTTACGACATTATATTTGGCAACACTTAAGATTCTATAAGCTAAGCTAGAATATAGCAGAAATCCTAATATTCAGTTTCGTGCTTATACTTTTACCATATTTTGAAATATTTTACTTGCTACACACAGGTATATGTTTGTTCCTTTCAGAAATAATAATCATTCAGATTTTCATTGAGAAGAAATTCATCTTTTTGATGTTAAATTACTAAAAAGTATTTTATTTATTTGGGAAGTTTCCCATCTGTCTATTGCTTTACTCCCCCCTTTTATTTTAAATCATTCTTGTGCATCTAAAGAATGCTCTGTAGTGTATACAAATTATGTATTATAAATTTTTTATTTATCATCTGTTTTGTTATTAGCTGTTTTTTGTAATATTGCTTATATATTTTAATGTTTATCTTTTCATATGTTTAAAAACCTATTTCTATTAATTTGCTTTTTTTTTTTTTTTTTTTTCGTGTTTTTATTCCTTTGATTATCGAAAATTTTAAATTATGTCTTCATAAAATTTAATCAAAATTATCTACATAAAAATTAATTAGAATTAAATCTCCATAAAAGCTTGGAGAAATGGATTTACATAGTTTATTTATCAGATGTCATTATTTCTTAAATTTTGAATAAATATATTACTTTAAAAAATATCTAGTCCTTTTTCCATGGATAAACTTAAAAGAAAAATTTAAATAAGTCTTAAGAAATGTTAAAAAAAATTATTGCACTTTTATGAAATGATTGCTCACCATATGCAGGCTACTTAAATGGTAATCCTATAGTTAATATAGCTTTAAATAATTTTATAATTTATTATGAATTTTTGAAAAAAAAATTGTTTTATTTAAAATAGGAATCTATTCTACTGTTTCGTATATAAAGCATTGTAGATGAATTTAATTTCTGTACTTTGCTATAACATAAATGTTATATAATTAAATAATTTTGGTACCTGAATATTATCCCAATAATATATCTTACAAAAAATGGCTTTTAATGATGCAATTTAGCATCATGTAAATTACAAAGTTTTAATTTGTTTCTTACAATGAAGATGCAAATAAACTACTCTGCTTTTCCCTCACATTTTGAAACAAAATTATAAAAATTAGCAAAATATTATAATGGTGGAAATAGTTAATGGAATAATATGCAAGTACCATTTTTTAATTATTTACAATTATTCACAATTATTTCATAATTTTTTTCAAATGAAATGAAGATTTTTACTGTAGAAATTAATTTAAATGGCCACATTGCTCTGAGTAAACAGAGTATTTTTTTACCATCTACATGAAACTAACCTTCAAAAAATGATCATCTATCTGATGAGCTTTGTTAATGATACAATTTAACTTTATTATTTAGTTTTCAGAAAATATTAAACATCTAGATTAATTCTTTTTATTAGTATCTTTTACTGTACAAGAATTAATTATCATTTATCTTTTTTTTTTTTTTTTTGCTGCTTTTAATTTATTACTTTTTAAAAGTATTTCAGTTTTTTTTAAACTATTTCTCAATTGAATAAGTTTTTAATAATCACCATTAAGCACAGATTTTGTTTTTGAACTGAACTCTTTTGTTTGCCCACAATATTAGTAAATTTCCTATGAAAAGAAATATCTAAGCAAGTAAAAACAAAAATCTTAAAAATCCAAGATATTTCTTTAAAATATTAATTAAAGAAACACATTTATTATGATGAAAAATGATTAAAGAAATCATTTTTATTTTATCTATCAATTTCTATTAAAGAAATCATTTTTTTTCTATCTATCAATTTCCATTTGAAAGAAACAGTGATTAATATTAGCTGTATACTTTCTACTTTTTTATAATGAGATTTATTTTTTGTTTTATCTGTTATGTGTTATATTTGTTCTGATTAACCGAGAAATATTTTATTTTGTTATTTACTTTAATATAAGATTATTGCCAGATAAAAGAAGTAACAAAATATCTTATTATTTAAATTGATTAATTCTTAGATATCCATTTTTAATGGTTAATTAATTTCAAAAGTAAGGAACAAAATTTTCAAATTATTTAAATCAATGTTTTTAGTTCTCTGCAATTTACTGTGTAATTGCAGCTATCTCCTTCCTATATTTAAAATTTATACACAATATTTTGTCTTTATCAGAACAAAATTAAAAATATAAAGATGAAAAACAAACTAAATAAAAATTATATGTATTGTCAATAAATATTCTTCTACTGATATTACTATTAACAGTGATATTTGTTTTAAATGATTATTCTGCATTGAATATTGATTTCTCGCTATATTCAATAAAATCTCTTTAACAAGAAATCAAGTATCAGAGTTAGAATTGCCTTAATATTCTGGAAATCCTTTATGTTTATAAAAATGTTTCCTAAAATTCTTAAAATGTTATTAAAATCTACAGATCAAATTTTTTCAAAACAATTTACTCATATTCATGCTCATTTAAATTGAAAGCAGTCAAAATTGAGAAGGTTTCAATTCTGTCGAGTACAGTGTATCTAAAAACAATTTAGCATTTACAGTTAAGGTTTTTATCTAGTCTTTACATGTAAATAGTTAAATAATATATATATTGTTTTAAAAATAAAAATTTATTTGTAATTCATGACTTAATATTTAATTATAAATTATCAATTCTGAAGGAAAAGAATAATGAAGGAAATTAGTCTAATTTTAACTGCAATTAGTAATATCATTATTTCACTTCTGTTATGATTTAGTTAACATTTTTTTAATTATAAATTTTATGTGAGAAAATCATACATCTGACCTTACTGATCAATGATATTTAGTTTCAACATGTTCCTTATTGTGTCCTTTGTTACGTGTTCCTAATTATAAGTGTCACTTTGTATTGTTTTGTTTTTTGATGAAACAAATTAGTTAGTTCTATTTTCCTTTTTGTCACAATTTGTGAAATATTCCTTATTATTTTGGTTTTCATTTATATTAATATGCTGAATCTATAAAAATTGATAGATTTTATCAAATTTTATTCAGAATAAGTAAAGTTACTGTAGCAATTAAGGATTGGGCCAACAAATAATTTAAAACAAGTAAGTTAATCATGAAATAAGAAAAAAATTGATATATTTATTTCTGATATATCATCCCTGTTTCAGTATACAAAGACATTTATAAATTTGACTAATGTTGATGCATCTATTCTTGACATATATTGACGATTTAAAGGATTTATTGTGAGAATATTATGTTACTTTTTAAATTCTATAATTATGCGTTTACCACTACTAAAATTTTTCTCACCTAGTTAAATTGAAAAATTTTGGTTACATGTAGTATGTATCTCATCTGACTCAATTTGTGTGTAGTAAAATAAGTTGAAGCAGAGCAGAAATCTTTCTCTGGTAACTGTACATATTAAATATTTCAAGTATTGAATGTCATTTGGCCTAAAGATAAGGTTGTAGATATTCTACAACTGATGTAATGATATGTCTTTTGATAATGCTATTATTTTATAAGATTTTGAGCCTGCAATTTAAGCTATCCTGTTCCTTACTTCTTGTCTCATAAATATGAGGTTCATTACAAATTTAAATTTGTTACAGATCATGCTAACATTTATATTTTTAATGGATTCTGCCTCGTTGTAAAATGTGCAAAAAGTAACTGACTACTTATAATTATTTGGCAGATAAGATAAATAGGACTTTACATGATATTATTCCTTATTCTATAACTGTGCAAGTAATGAAAAAGTACTCTCATGATTTAAATTAGGCAATCAGATGAATTTAAAAAAAAATGCGTTAAATTCTCTCTTAAAAATCAGTGCTTACTCTAAATGACATGGGATTTTCTTTTTTTTTTTTTTTTTTTGAGATTAGAAATGTGTATAACTACCCTGAAAGAAATTTATATAGATTTAATAATTTATTTTCCTCTAATTGTGTTTTATATTGCTAATTTTTACTAGGAAGCATTTGTTTAAGTTGATTTTTTTTGGGCAATACATGTTTCTAAGCCTTAACTCTGAATAAAATTATCATACTATTTATCTTTTTAGCTGCATTTCTCGGAAATGAAATTTGTCCTTGTTGACTGTCAGGCTGCCATTCATACAGTGGCAAATTATACTCTCCTACTTACATCTGTAGAATTTAACTGTAAGATCATCATTAACACTTTACTATCTGCGGGAAAGGAAATTACTTTACAATGGATCCCTAGCCATTGCGGCTTACCTGGTAATGAAAAAGCAGACAATCTCTCTAAAGAGGCTTCTTTTTTAAACCCTCCAGGTACTCCTACTGGCCTGAGAAATGTCAAACTGCTTCTAAAACGGGTTATCCATCACCAGCAAAAAATTTATTACAAAGAGAATGCAGTTGATGTCTCATGGAACTAGGTTGAAAATTTGAAAATAAAGTGAGCAGAAATCTTATAAAAAAAGATGAAATATATACTGCCTGGTACTTTTGAAAACTGATTTTAATAAAGTATTTAAAACTATACTCAATCTATTAACATAAGAATAAGGTAAATTAAACAATATATTAACTTACTGTTTTGTTTTTTTAATTTATTAACTCAGTGACTGTCAGAAATTTACACTAATCAAATCTGTATTATCTATAATCTTAGTACAAGAAATTAAATTGTACATACAGACATCTTTTTTCTTTAAAAAATGCTATTACAATGAAATATATTTTAAGTGTTTAATTTTATTTACAAAAAAACTTTATGCCTTTAATACTGTCTTCTATATTTTTACAAAGCATTTACTCTTCAAAATTTATAAAATTCTTATAGCATACTAGAATTTAAAAACTTAAAATTTCCTTACTTATTATGAATCATGTTGCACATATTTTTAACTTAAAGCAGTTTCTAAAACTTTTATCCATTTTTAAATGTAAATACAAATATGTCACTGAAGTATTCAACTAAATAAGTAAACTAAGTTTTATCAAATTCTGCTAACTTATTACCTAAGTATTTTGCTTTCTATCTCTTGCATAATTCAGTAGTGTAATTACAGTTATTATTTTCATTTTCTCTGTATATTACATTTGAGTTTTTTTTAAATTAGTTTAGTAAATTAAAAACTAATAAAACTATAATTTTTACTTAAATTAATAAGAAATTTTCAAAAGTCTTATTTTTTAAATATTGAGTAAAAATTGAGAAGAACTTAAGTATTCCATCTGTTAAGATAATAAATAAGCATTAAACAGTTTTCAATTTTAAACAAGGGATAATTTTATGAGATTTAAAAAAAAATTAATTTTATGTACTTGTAAATTTGAGAGAAGCATATGCTATCAAAATCTCATATATATATTGCTTACTGTTTTGATAGGTAAAATAGATAAACTAAAAATTATTTGATATTAGAAAAATGTTATTGATGCATCACTGTGGTATTAGATAAAGATTTTATTTTTTTAAGTTATTATAAAATCATCTCATCTCGGTAAAATCTCACCATGTTAGTACCATAAAATAAATATGCCACCTTTTTATAGAAAGAGTTAATAAATACTTTGTCACCTCCATATGTAAAAACATAATAAGTACCTTATTATTTTAATTATTATAAATAGTGTAAACATATATATATATATATATATATATATAGTGTTAATATTACTATATAGTATAAACCATTATAATTATTAAATGAAATTATCAGTAATGATCAATGTAATACTTCCAAACAATGAGTGCAAGAAGTTTTGAATGCACTTGTTTGAGTATTCTGTAAAATTATATACTGTAAAGAAATTTCTTCATATTATGTTAGATTTACTGCATAATTATTTATATCCTATATATGTTTGTGATAAATCATATACTTTATCATTGAAATTGTTCTTTTTTTATTGCATGTTTTTAAATCGATTTTTCTATTTAAAAATTATAAGAAGGATTGAATAAGCATCTGATATTAAGAAGAAAACATCTTGTATAAGTTAGAAATTGCTGCTGTTTTCCTTTCAGTTTTATTACTCATTATTTTTACTAGTCAATTATTACTTAGTTGGTTCCAAATCAGATCAAACTAAGCTTGTATTTCTATAAAAAATACATTTTTTTTTGTAAAACTGCATAAGATTCAAAATTTATATTTCCAGTTAAAAATCAATAAATTGACATAACTATTATCAATTGAGAAAATTTTGAAACCAGAATAAACAACTTAGTTTTGGATATTGAATGTTACATTATGTCTCATTCCATAATTTATTAAAAAAAATAAATGTAATGAAGTAAAGCATGTTACAAAACAATAGAATTCAAATTAATGAGTTGTAATTTGTTTGTTTCTCATTTAATGGTAATATTTTGCTCACAAGAACCAATTAGACCACGTCCTATAGTTTAAATGAATTCCAAACCACTACAATTATCCAATCCATGGATGGAATTCAAACCTGTGAGCTGTCAAATCCAAGCAATAATGCTAACCGTTCAGTTGCCAGCTGGTCTCGTTGATCTGTAAAATTCTTTTGTCAAATTAAAAAGAAAATTATTTGTTATAAAATTAATTAACTTGTAATATAAATAATTTACTTTATACATATTGGTTTGATTTCTTTATTCAGTATAATTCGTTTTTTATTGA
The DNA here is from genome assembly GCA_030067965.1 of Latrodectus elegans. Lineage (NCBI taxonomy): Eukaryota > Metazoa > Arthropoda > Arachnida > Araneae > Theridiidae > Latrodectus > Latrodectus elegans. The sequence continues at coordinate 99,008,593 of CM057814.1, forward strand.
AAGATATAATAATCAGTAATACTGCAATTTTCATTAGTAGCAAATTTATATGTAGTATTGTAAAATGTTATTCTTGTATATTAAAATTTTTCAAGACAATAACTAACCACTTTTTTCTTGATACAACTATTCAAAAATTATTTAATTATAAATGTAGGTAAATTTCAATTTGATTTAAATGAAAAATTTATATTTTGTGTAAAAAATGCCTCCATTAATTTAATGTAAATTTTATTTTGTATTATTTGCTTTTAAATATTCTTGAACTAATTTATTTTTGAACAATTAAGCATTTAAAAATAGAAATTGAATAAAACTGGAAATTTCTGTATCTGTATTGAATATTTGAAATTATAATTGAAATTTGCTAAATTTTATAGTTTAGAGTAAAAATTCTTAATGTTTGTTACAGGTGGCAAAATGTCTGCAGGGAATACAGAACTTGAGATTCTTCAAATGAAGGCTAATCAAATTACTGATGAGGTAAGTTTATTTATTAAAAGTTCGTGATTTTTGTAAAGAATTTTATCAATATTGGAAAATTTATGCTCATATTGAATTAAAAATAGTATTATTAATTTAGAAGTACAAAATACTGTATTTTAAGTAATAAATTTATTAACTAAATAAGGTAACCAAATTTATATTTTCAAAATTCTTACAAAAGTAAGTAATTTTAATCTCTCCTGCTTCATACTGATTATGTTTTTCTTTTAATTTTTATAATCATAAAGTAAAACTATAAAGATGAAATGTTTCCTGAAGATATTGTGTAGAAGCAACAAATATGAAAATTGAATGTCTCATTGTAATCACTTAATTTGCAAAAAAAAAAAAAAAAAAAAAAAAAAATGTCAGCAAAGTGAGAAATTAATGTAAATTTTTTTTTTTTTTTTTTTTTTTCTATGTTTAAGGGTCCTACTAGACCTCTGTTAGGGAATATTGAATCCTATATAAACCAGTGTATCATATTTTAACATGTCACAAGTGGTATTTTCAAAATAGAAAGTTTGGCCTTTTGCAAATTACAGAAAATGGAACTACTCTCACCTTTAGAAAAGTTTTTAATATTTAAAGTTTTTCTAAAAATTTTTTAAATGTTTCTATTTAAGTAAATTTGAACAAAATTCTAGTTTCATTGAGGCTGGAGGAAATTTGATTTAGAGATACTTACTATTTTTTCATACAGCTGCAAAATAAACATTTTTGATTACTTTAAGCTAAAAATGTTTTTGATTGCTTCAATATTTCAACATAAATTTTGATTAGAAATCAAATCCACTCGTATTTCTGAAAATCATGCTGTGTACACAATGTCACCTAGGAAACTAAAAATTAATTTAGCTTATTAGCTTGAAATATTATTGAAGGTTAAAAGTGAAATTCCTTATGATTTATATATTTTTTAATTTATTATTATTTTTTTTTTTTACTTGCAAAATGATTTTTATTCAATATATTTTGAAATATTGTATAATTATGCTATTTGAAATTTTAATTTAGATTTCTGCTGTCATTATAATAATCTTAATGTTTATTTTTCTTGATTTGTATTAGAAATTGTAATTTTCTTTTAAATAGATATTATATATAATTTTTTAAGATTATGCTCAATTCATATCTGATGAAAGTATTTCATATTTTTAGTCTTTGGAAAGTACACGAAGAATGCTACAACTTGCTGAAGAAGTGAGAATAGTTTTATTTTTCTAGTTATGATAAAATTTTATTTTCTTCTATTTTTATATTATATTAAAAATTTACATTAGTTTTTTTATTCATCTTCCTTATAATGATTTGTGCTACCAGTTTCTTTTGAAATTTTAAAGCGAAAAATGAACTATGTTTATTTTATTATTTTAGTCAACACATTTATTCTACCTTAAATTTTTTGAGGTTTGACTCTTATAAACATAAGAGTAACAACATTTGACAGTTATAACATTTTGAGAGTTATAACATTTGAGTGTATTTTCACAATAGTTTTAGAATCCATTATATATCATAACTTGCAATATTATTGACTTTTGCCGTCGTAAGTGACTTACATAACAATCTGAAACTATTTTTTTTTTAAAAAATTAATATTGCATATATTATATATTATACTTTCAATATTATACATAGTATACTTTCAAGCTATTATGTTCTTATATTTTATTTTAATTTACTTTTGTGTAGTTCTAGTTATTTTAATCAAGTATAAGGTAAATATTGATATTTAATTAATCTTCCTTGGAAAACTTTTGGATCATTGGAAAACTTTTAATAATAGGTTGTTATGTTTTCTATCTAATTAAAACAAACTTACTCTAATTTTTTTTTTATATAATTAAAGTAGAAAATAAAATTTTTAGTAAAAGAATTTATGTCAATAATTAAATTTTGTATATAAATGCTTTTTTTATATATATATATATATATATGTATATATATATATATATATATAACAAATATTGCTCATCCATAATTTGTTACATACATTAAATAGACACCACAAAAATGTTATTGCATTTATTATAATTATAATAATTTTTACTTGTTTTATGAAACTCTCTCTCTGAAAGCTTACAAGTAAATATAAAGTTACAACTTTTGTCTGTATTAGATGATCTAATTAAAATTTAGATATTTGTAACTGAGTAACCTTCAGAGTACAAAGATTATATTCTTAAAATGATAACCATCTACCACTTCTAATAAGTAAACTGAAGGGACAGTGAATGGCTAGTATATTACTTTTAATTCAGTTGCTTATGAAATCAAGCTTTTCCTTGGAAGTGAACATTTGTCACAATTTGGAATTTAATTTGAAATGTTTCATTCTACTTAACTCTTATAACAAGGTGCAAACAAAACCTACAAATCAAAGCAAATTTGCATAATTTGTTATGTATGTGGTTGTAACTTACCTGTTATTTAAATTAAACTCAATTCATGTAAAATTGATGGTTTTAAAGCATTTTTTTTACTTGAAATATGAAAAGTATTTATAATTTTTTTTTGTAGAATTCATATTAAATATATTGGTTATAACTTATACTGAGATCTTACTTTTGAACTTATAATCAATTGAGATCTTATTTTTGTATCAAATAAAATACATTTATGTGCTTTAATGCCAAGGAAATTAACTTTATTACTTAAAGATATATTTATAAGGCCAAGCATTATTTCATTTCTCCTTGCAGTTATTTTAGCAATTTATCTTGGATATTAAGTCAACTTTATATGTGAGCTTCATTCTTATTTTCTGTGAGGAAAAATGTCTATGGATCATTTTCTTTAAATGTATGTTTTATTTAAAATTTGCACTTGTTTTTTAATTATTTAATTTAAAATGGAATCTTTAGATCTTATCAATTTCAACCATAAAAAATACTTTTGTACAAGTATGCACTTTATCCTCCAATACTATATTTTTAAATGGGTCTTTTTGAAAAATCACGCAAAAATCAATGCTTGATTAATTATGTTCGTTAAAAAAAAAGGACTTTATCTACCAAAATAGATGGTTATTCAGTCAATAATTTGTGAACTTGAATTAAAAATTTAACATTCTTTCACACTTACAAAATTACATCTAGCATGGATTTAATATAATACTGTAAAATAATTGTAAAAATGATAAGTTTTTTATTATATTTTATATATTTTTTTTCCAATATTTGAATTTCAAAAACTATGCACAGTTCTCTTTTTTCAGCTGTATACATGTGGAACTTACAAACTATTCCGAGAGTTGAGTATAAGTTACGCATGATAATAAAAGAGATATTTATTTCACATTATTTCAATTCTTTTTTTTAATGTAATGCATATTAGATAACTGAATTTTTATTATCAACATTGGTGTAAAAATTGTATCTAAAAATTAAAATAGTCAAACAATTTGTATGAATATATTTTAAAAAATTAAGATATTTTAAAAAGATTTTCTGTTAGTTGATTATTGTTAATAATTTATTAATATAAATTATAATATTTATAAAATTTTTATTATTCAAACAATTAAATTACAATACTTTTAACAATGAAAAATACTGTACTTCATAATTAAAAATACATGTTTATTTATATTTGTTTTATTTATTTATTTATTTTATGAAGTAAGTGATTTGACAGAGTAGTTTTCTGCTTACCTGCTTAATTTGTCTACATTTTAACTTTAAAGAGTTAATTTACATGAGAGTTTCATTGAAATTGATGACTTTATAAAAATATTATTTAGAAGGCCAATTTTTTTACTGGAAATTTTTCTTAAATTGAAATAATTACTGATTTATTCGCCTGCTCTAAATTATTTTCATTTTATAAATTTATGTATAATGAAAAATATTTTATAAAGTGCATTTATAAAGATTCACTATATAAAGATTGTTAAGTTCTTACAGTATTTTTAAGTTTTCAGATTAATTTCCTTGCCCCGAATTTAAAAAAATCAGATAAAGGATTAAAGGTTTTTTAATCATATTTCTGATTTAGTGTTTCTATATAATTTTTTCTCAATTTTGAGATTTGATTATTTATTGGCTAATATTTATGAAATAAAAAATCAATGAAAAATTTTAATCAGTTTTTTTCTTAGAAAATATTACCTGAAGGAGGTATAAAATGAATTGCTTTTAATGTTAGGCTTTCAATAGTATTAGAACTGTAAGCCTAAACTAAAATTCTTAGATTTTATGGCTCATTTATATCAATTACAATGTTATTGAATGTTATAATTACTATACTATGTTGTGCCAGTTAGTTTTTTTTTTTTAATTATTATTTTACTTCTAAATGCTATTAGCTTTCTTACAATGCAAAGATTGCTTTCTTGTAAATGTTTTTTAATTATACTAACAGAAAGGAAATACTGTTTTTAAATAGTGAGAAAATTTTATTTACATTGACTCTATAAGAAACCTTCCTGTGTGATATAATCTGTAGATGTTGTTTCAAATTATAAATTTGCATGTAGCATATTTAACATTAAAATTTACCATTATACTGAATCAGAAGAAAATGTAAAATACAATTTACTCCTGATTGTTATGTAAATGTAAAATACAAATGTACGTATGTGTGTGTGTAATACACATAATAATTTTTTTTCATGAAACTAATATAATTTAAATGTTAAAGTATTTTATGTAAATTTAGATAGTATTAACAGTTTTTATTGATAAATTTAAACAGGTATTAAAATTATTTTAACTGCTGTTGATTTATTATTAATTCTTTAATCTAGGAAAGAGTAGATTATTTTAAATTGAATATATAACTGAATGTGTGATAAAAAATATAAAAACTGCCATTAAAAAGTTTATCAAACTTTTCTTTTTATAGACAACTTATAATACATTTTTAAATTCAATCACGTTTCTCATTCAGATCAAATTCTTTTGACATCATAAATTTTCGCAATATTTTTCTTTGTTATGATGTAGAGAAATGGAAAATAGTGTAAGAACTCATTTTTCTAATTTTTTTTAGAGAACTTTATTAAACTCAATTTATAATGCATAAAATTCTCTTATAGAAGCAAAAAACATACTTTGGATAAAATTTCTTTTAAACAAAGTTATAAATATGAGAAAATTAAATAAATTGTAACTTAATTTTAATAATCATAATTAAAAGAATGTAGAAATAACTTTGTTTTATTTATTAAATTAATATTAAAATCAAAATCTGTTCCAATTTTAATTATGAATTTAATATTATGATTAAAAAATATCTTAAATAATATTTTAATATCCAATTAAATATTTTGTATATTTTTTGAGAAAAGTTGTCTTGAGAAGCTTTTTGATTCGTGAATGTTTCCTAAACTATTAGCAGCATGGCAGGTGATTTCCATTATTGTGTATATAATTTTTGTAAGTCAGGAACAATTTATATAAATTATTATGTATCAAATTTAAAAACTCTTCTGCCGTAATAAATGTCTGTATGAAATATTATACTTACTGAAATTCCACCACCGTCATATAAAAATATTTTGTTACAAATGTAACATATTAATTTTATGTTTATTTATTTTGCTGCCAATAGAGCAAGGATTCTGGTATTCAAACTTTGATTGCTCTTGATGAGCAAGGAGGTAAGGGTTACTTAATTTATATATTATACTCTTTTTTAGTAGAATTAGAAAAGTAGGTGGATGAGTTGTAATTAGGAAGTGAGATTTTCTTGGATCCTTTGTTATTCATTATTTGAAAATATAATAATCTTGGTTAGTTTTTCTTTTTTAACTGAACAAATTTATAAATTGTTTAATTTTATGGTTCTATAAAAATATATTTCTCCTAAGTAGCAGTATTTTTCTTCTGTATCAGTCTGATATCAAAGATTTATTAGTCAAAATATTCAGAACATTTTAAAAATTATGTTCAATAAATCATCTGAAATTTTGGTCAAAAATTTGTTAACTTAGTTATTGGAAAAAAGAATCAAAATTCATACTAACATCTAAATTCCAAAAAATTTTAGTTTTCATGCATGGTATGAATGAAATCCGATTGTTTTGCAAAGTCTTCTTGATGCTGTATGTAAAATATATTTTCCTTAAACAAGACTACTGTCTTGCTATCTAATTTCTTTATTATTGTAAAGTTTTTCCGGTAAATTAGTTTTAACTATTTTATATCCATAAAAGTTTATCTCATGAAATGTAACATATGATAATTATTTTACTTTAATTTATGTATTACTAAGTGTATCATTTATGATTTTTTTTAGTGAAAAAACTGTTTTATCTTTGAATTATTTTTTTTTATCAATAATAAGATTTTATTAAAGAACACCTGATTATATACCAAAATCTTATATTTTTTAAAATTAGTAGTAATGTTTAAAAAAAAATCTGTTTTGAAGCTTTCTTTTAACTAAGAAAATTTAGCTGTTACCTGAAACATAGTAAACTTTTGAATGGTTTGATAGTTTGAATTACAATTAATTTATTTTGCCCATTTTATTTCAATATATGCATGACATTTAAGTAAAATTTATATTGATTGAAATGTTTTAATGAAATATTAATTAATGACACTGGCAATGTCAAGTGTTCCTAAACATAATTAAAAAATTTTAGTGTGGAAAGTATATATAGTGCTTTCATGCCGAAAGCATTAAAAGCACTGAAAGATAATGTGGTTTTATAATTTTTAATTTTTATACTCTTCTAACTTTATTTTTTGTGTGTTCTGTATTTGTTTCATGACCAGGATAATTTTAAAGTTATTTAATGCAATCTGCTTGAGATATGTTTGATCAATTTGACATAGGGTGAGGATCATTTGATATCCTCCAAAAACATCTGTGGAGTGTTAACTTTGATTAAATTGCTTGTAAGATCATTCTTTTCAATTGAAAGTGTGCTAGAACTTTTTAGTTAATAACTTCAAAAAAATAATTGAATTTTGTGTCTTGGGTTAATTGTGATTGAGATTGAGATATGTGCCTTATTATGTTTATTGACCACTGTGAATTTTTAATCAGTATTAAACATGAAATGAAATTAATAAGATCTGTGATTGAAAGTAAAGAATGTTAATTGTAAGAAATACAATACAATTCTAGTTAAAATATAATTACTGTTTTTAATGTAGAATATATATATATATATATATATATATATATATATATATATATATATATATATATGCATCATGGTAATATGAAATAGCTTCAGTGAAGTTTCATACTAGGAATTCTGTCAAAATTGCAAAATGCCAGACTTTAGACTTTCTAAAAGTTCAAATTTTAGTTTCCTGATTAGGCAAAAGAACTGATCAAAATATCCTAGAACTCAGCCATTTTTACATTTTTAAAAGTTCTGTGCTTATAATCATGATAGCATACACATAACACTATAGACGGCAAGCTTAGCAGGCAAAACAGTAGATATATTGTGAAGCTACATGACAAAGATTGAGTATTGAACCAGATAGTTGTCTGAAGCCAAACAACTACAGCCAAATCGATAGTTGATCTTAATCAGCTTTTGGATTCTCCAGTGTTAAAAATTACAATTAGGAACCATCATAAAACATTAATGGCAGAGTTATTACTTCCAACCTTTTTCTCATAAATGACAAATATTTTCTATAGTGATGCCACAAACACAAATATAGGTTGATTGGTTAAACAGGTCTTACTGCAATCTAATGACAGAACAGTAATTTTCAGAAAGAAAAATCCTATCACTATTTAAAACATTTGATCCCAGTCATTGTTGACCAACAGGAGATGGATGTTGGGCTTCTGCCTTTTGCATAGATGTCTATTTGCAACAACTGCTTCGTTTTTTTACTTTTTGACAAAAGAATATGGCCCAATATTTATTAAGTTTTTATCTAAGGCAGTTTACATGGCTTAGGACATTATCTGTCCACTACATGATTTCAAAGTGAAAAACTGTTAGATGATCAAATAGTCTTTCATATATTTTCATTCAACAGAATAAGTGTTTGTTTAAAAGGCTCCTGGACAAGCATATGATCATGATAGTTTCCTTCCAGTAAAGAAGAGCAATAAGTAATGGTATTTACAATTGTTTCTCATGATTTTCTGCTGACTCAATGTAACTCTGAACAAATCATTAAAAAGTACAGAGAAGTTTTGCTTGATTAGATCTATTCTATTATCAAATTTTCTTTTCTGTAGAATTTTTTAGGATTATTATGCTCATATTCATGCTGCAGGACTTGTCTAATTATGGTTTAATGAACAAATGTATGATGTGAAACAACTAATTTAGCACACATAGTACCCTGACTTTAATATTTTGGAACTGTTATAGTATATTTTGGAGTGTTTAAACTAGAATCGACATCCTCCACCAAGATCCCCATTGTCACTTTCTTAATATCTCCATGAATATTATACAATATGGAGATGTTTAATATCTATACACTACTCAGCGTTTGTGCTATGAAATTCTCTGCCAAATCCAATCAATATTAAATATCAAAGATGATTCTATACCATATTAGCAAAGAATTTCTAATGCATCTTAGTTGTTTCCATTATTTTGTTAACCACCTGCATAAAGTCTACAAAATCAATTTTATAAACTGATTGAAATTATTAATCTTTTTGACATTGCAATGAAAAATAAATGATATTGAGGATATTTAGATCTAAAATGTGTGATTGTCAGTACAGTGGTTTTTGTGTGGGAACTTAAAATTTGTATTTTTATATTTAAAAATATCAAACTAGCAACATTTATAAATCATGGAAATATTGTGTGACTTTATTTTTAAAATAATTTCTTATGCTTGTATAAAAAAATTTTCTATTTTAGTGAATAATGAGTTCCTAAAATTTAAATGACGTGTACATGATTTTTTTTAGTTTAAAAATATTGCAGGAAAAAAATTCTGAAAATAAATTGTTTCAGAAGATGTGAATTGAAAAACTTAACTCAGAATAATTTACTTTAAAAAAATTATTTTTCCTACTTAAATTTTCGAATTTCCTTTTTTGATAATTTAGGTAATGTGAAACTCAAAGTCTAGAGGCTTAATCTAAATATAAATTTTTTTAACAAATCAGAATTTTATCTCTTATATAATATTACCACCAAATTTTAATACTTTATTTTGTTGAATAGATTATTTGAAAAGGACTCTGTTTGTCAAATATATAGTCATCACAAATTAACATACTTGATGTTAATTTATGATGACTACATATTTGGCAATCTGAGCTGGCAGCCGAATACTTAGTGCTTTTTCCTTCAGCTCAACAATTCATGGGTTTGAATCTAACTTTGGGCATAATTATTTGTAGCGTTTCAGAATCCACTTTAAACCACAGGTCTCGGTCTAGTTAGCCATTGTTTAAAAAAAAAAATCATTGAACAACAAACAAACTAAACTACTTGTTTGGTAGTTTTTTCTCCCTTTTTGTTTACCATAATGCATTTTGTGTTTAGTGATTTCTCAGTGAATAATTTGGAAATTTTTAATTACTTGTCATCAATTTATTAATATCTTTTTCACTTGCTAAGCGTTTTTGCAATTTGGGAATGAAAATGATTGGGCATCAATTTAAAATAAAGACCCATTAAATTTGTCATCCATAAATTTAAAAATGTATATAACCTGCTGAAAGGACTGTTAAATAAGATTTTTTAAGCCATATATAATTAAAATATACCTTTGTTTGATGTGAATTTTCATTTTTATAATAACCAAAAAGAGCTGTATTTAACTATAGGAAATAATGCATCTGATATTGGGATAAAATTATTTGATGAAGAAAAGACTTTGCTCTGACTTTCAAGAATATTTCACAATTTGTGATTGTATTTTAAACAAATTACCTTTAAAACAAGATCATTTGCATCAGTAAAATTATCAGATGTGGCTGAAATGGATGCCAAAATATCTAGTTCGATACTTTATTCAAATGTTTCCATTTTTCCATTCAATTAAAGATAGTGAATCTCAAGATGTGACCATAGATGAGCTAGATTGTAAATTTTCTTCTTTGCAATTTGGAAACTTATTTAAATTAAAAATTGATTATTTATTATTTTTTATTAAAATATAATTCTTAAATGTAAACTTTGTGTTCACAGATAAATTTACATTCTCATTATTCTGTATAAATAAAATTCATAAAACTTAAACCCTGCTGATCTAATTTGCTGATTTACTTCTTAATTTTGTTATTTCTTACGATAATTTCATCCTAAAATAATATCACTAAGGAATTTAAATGATTTTTTTTTTCAATAGATGCGACCGCCTTTTTTTTGAAAATTTACAAAGCATTCTACATTTTATGAAACTATTGCTGTTCTTATTTCCTTTCATCTGGAAATCAATTTTTTCAATTTTGGAAGTTAAACATTTTCATAGATCATACGGACTTGAAAAATATGGTGCTATTTTTTAATTTATACAAATAGCAGAACAATAGCATATTTTTGGAGTTTGTTACCTATCAGTTTAAAGATATGTATCATGAAGATGAACAAATGAAATAATTGAAAGCTAAAATTTTTAGTACTGTACTTTATAAGCAGGTTTATTCTCTCATATTGATTTCATTTTAAAAGTTAATAAGATAGACAATTAATAATTAGTTAATTCAAGTAAATAAATATTTTTTAAATCCTATTATTATAATATTTTCTGCATATACAGCAAATTTATTTCCACTATTTTTATGTTATTAGAATTTAACAGTCTAAATTAATTCAGAATTTATTAGCAAATATATATGTATATTATTTATTAGCATATTTAAGTTTCTTTTTACCCTTCTAAAATATATATTTTTTTATGCTCTGTTTGACAGATAAATATTTTTAGCTTACTTAAAAGTGTTAAGGCTCAAATTTATTAGCTAAATTGCTTTTTCACAACTTTAAACTAAACAACCTTAAATAAAATATCACTTGTCATATTTTTTAGAAAAAAATGCATAAAAATGAATTTTATTGGTTAATCTGATTGGTTTAATTTCAGTGCATGTACTCTAAGTAGTTTAACCATTTATGATCAATTTATTTTAATATAGAAAGATTTATTTATACAAATGCATTATTTGAGTTATTTTTATAGCATGTATGAACTGAAATTTATATATAATTAAACATAAAAATAAAAGAATTTTCAATAATAATTTGGAAAAAGCACCATATTTATATTAAGAAAAATGATAAAATTATGAGTTGCATCCTATTGACTTAAGTTTCAAGTCACTTAAAATAAAATGCTTATTTAGTCTCTTAATTAAAAAGATTTTGTATAGAAGAATATACAGTCTCTTAATTAAAAATTTTAATTTTAATTGAGAATTATAAGTTTTCTATGATTCTTCGGATTCTGAAGAAAATACATCATCCATAGTTAAAAGAGGAACTTCATTTTCATTGTCATTACCCCTTTTTTAAATATTCCTTAAAATATAAATTTGATATAGCTGTTTAAAATATGGTATATGGCTATATATATATATAAAAGTTAAAAAAAATATAGCTTTTAAATATCAAAGTTTATTTTCTTTGACATCTAAAAATCATTTACTAGATTAAAACACTTTTAAATGAGATTGTAGTAATGAATCAAGGTGAAAAATCAGTTTCTCCTCTGTCTACTTCAACAAGAATAATCGTCATGCTTTCTATGTAATAAAAAAACCCCTTCATTCCATTCATAACTAAATGGAAACATCTCTAATCATATAGAAAGTCACATGTGTGATAAGTTATCTTCATTAAAATGAATTCCTGACGTATATACGAACTATATATGGGGAAACTTTTTTTTAAATAATACCATGGAATATCTATAAAAATTGTTGAGAAAATAAACTTAATACTCAAGAATAAAACCCCTTCCTTAATACTCAAGTTTCATTAACTTTTCAATGTTTTAAGGAATCCAATGAGTAATGATTAAATGAAAAATATTTGAATACTTTTTTAGCAGATAAAATTATTTACCACATAATAATATAACAATATGATAGAATATAATTGATATGAAACAAATTTTGTTTAACAAATCATATAAGATTGTAGGAGTCCTATTAATACAAAAGTTATAAACCTTATAAACATTGTACTTTTATATAATTTTTTTTATCTATTTTACAAGTTCATATTCATGTGTATTTTAAGGGAATAGGAAATACTTATTGCATGATATGAACACTAAATTAGTTTGTTTGGAAGCGTATATTGAATTTTGAACTGCATTTTACTTCTGCAATTTCTATAATTTTGGTCTTTTTTATTAAAGTAAGCATTTTTTTTGCTATCTAAATCTTATTATTTTAATCTGCATTAATTAAAATTAACAAAACTAACTATGCATTAACTAAACTATATTCAGGCATTCCATGATTTTTGGTCCTATTTTTTAAAACTGTTTCATTCATATGTTTTTGCCTAAGTGAATGTTCTTTGTTTTTATAACTTTAATTCTTGAGAAAAAAATTAGTTCAAAAAGTATAATATGCTGATTAAGATTTTAATGACACAAACATACATTGAATATACCATTTTATGTTTAAAGGGTAGATGTAACAGATTAATTTTTTATTCAAATACGAATAATTAGGTTGATCGGATAGCCATTTTGTAACAAGAATTTGTGTAGCTAAGATTATTAGATTTAAAAATATCTTTTTATATCTAATTTCGATCGTTTTAACGATAGTTACTTACAAATTTTACAATAAAATAATCATTTTTTGTAAATTTAATGTAGTATGGTTGTGATTTCAACTAATCATTAATACATCATTTGAGGAGAATACCTTCTAAAGTATATAAAACATCTATTTTGTCATTAAGATTTTAATCAAACTCTAAATATTAAACTCCACTTATTTTTCTGAAAAACTATTTACTATTAAAAAATTTGATGAATTGAATTCATAAATTTAATTTGCTTTAAAAGTATTATAAATTTTTATTACAGAATATTTATTTTCCAAAATATTATCCTTACATCATGTAAAAATTTATAATAAATATATACAAGAAAATAAAGAAAAATTATTAAATTGACTTTCAAAGCAAGCTAGAGATAATGTCAGAAATATCGTAATTTCATTTCTTTATAAGAGAAAATTTCTAATTATATTTACATATTATCAAATATTGAAAAGTAGTACTAATTGTTATTGATATAGTAAAATAATGTGAGACTGCAGAGTAACAATATTGTTGACATATTTTAGGTTCAATATTATATTTCTGTAAAAGGAAATGATAGCCAAAATATAAATATAATTTTATTGACTCCAATTTAGTTTACAATCATGTGTCATTGTTATACGATGGTATTTCTGTTCTGTTAGCAATATTTCAAATGCATATTAAAAAAATTAAATTGATAATGAAACATGTAGTAAACTTATTCTGTATTTTTCCCATTGCACAAAAATAAAACGATAATTTAAATGAATTTGTGTATTTAGAACTAAAGACGAATAAGAAAACCCATCGATTTTACAAAGACAAGAGCTCTTTCAATGGTAATTAAATAGTTACCATGTGTGTTTAGTCATTTAACACAATCACAGCTAGTTTTTAAAATGTCAAAAACAATAAAAACTGAATTAACTAAAATAAAATAAATAAGAAAAGAAGGAAAATGGACAAAACTTAGTAAAAGAAGCTAGCGTTAGCAAAAACTAATTTAAAAATATACAGAAAATTAAAATTTTTGTAGCAATAAAATCACTTAATTATCTTAAAAATTAATATTAAAAATAATATTTTTTACATAAACTTGCATTTAATTTCAAAAGTAGTAAATTCAAAGATTATTAAATTTTAGAGTTGAATTTTTTAGCGAAAATAATAAACGTTTTAAATATTTGGCAGGAAAATCAGTCTCAGTTTTAATTTTCAAAGAAAAGATTTCAAGGAGTGGGGTTCCATTCATGAAAACCAATCTATCTATCCATCCATCTGGAGGAAAGAAGAAAGAAGTGGTTTCATATATGCAAAAATATAAACTGTTGCCACTTCAGGGGTGTTAAGCTGCAGCTTATCTGATACATTGCTGGCCTCTTTTAGGCAGGAAAATTCTGACAGAGCTCTGCCATTTCTAGTCCCTAATTGACCAGTTTGTTGCAACATATCAGATATGTCAGGGACGCTGAGTCTGATAATCATCAGTTACTTTTGATACTTTAACATTTTGAAACCTAAATTCATCATGCTTTTGTGCGGAGGAATCATTTGGTTTTCCATTTCTTTTACATTGAGAAAGGATATGATGACACATGCCATTATGGAATTCTGCATTCATTACATGATTTTGGCTTTCAGGATAATCTGATATTCCTCCAGCGTTGCTTGTCCTCACTTTTACCTTGCACCACAAAACCTAACCAACCATTTGATATTTCTCCAAAACTTTTTATGTTCCCAAGTTTAATTCTTTACATCCAATACTTTTATTCAATCTGGAAGTGTATTTCAAGACAGTATTTTAAATGTAAAAATTTTTAATTTATACTGTAATAGCATCCTTCATCACAACTCACCTTCTCTTCATAGTGCTGTCTATTTGGATGATTTATTTGCAAATAGCTTGCCAAGGGTCAAGCATGCTTTCAATTGAGAGGCAATTACTAACATACGTTAATAAACCAGCTGCAGGATATGTAGAAAATGGTATAACTTTATTTCCTGCTAAAAGTAACTGTATTTCTGCAAAAATATAAACCTTCATAATGATCCAGATATCTATTTTAACAATACTTTTATCCTGTAGTCAATGAAGTAAAATTTCTTAGAATGAATTAAGAAGGGAGAGTTTATCTTTCTTCTGTAGGTTTTACATCTGTGGAAAAAGTGCTGACAATTGCTTAATGCTTAATATTCACAATGTTATTTCAAATTGATATTGAGGTGCTGATCATATATCACTCCTTTTAGTCTATCAGTCATTTATTTATTTATTTTTAATCTCAAATTGACTACAGGTGTGCTTATGGATCTGCTAGGTCTTCTGTTTTACACAGATAGGATATTCTTCATTACTATATTTTCAGATGCATTCTTCTGCAGTCTATATGGGATTTATTAACAATTGCCTTTATACCTGAAACAAATGCAACTGTCTCTCAATTATTATTCAAAGTTCACATCTAATACTCTTCCTTTATGCTCTGTGACTCCCACCTTTGCTCTTCAGAGATTATATGATACTCAATCAAATAGTATCTCACCTTTTCTCACCTAAATTAAATTGTATCTGTTTTATCTGACTTAGGTTATGCCCATTTTCACCAAACTAACATATTGTCACATCCACTCTCGTGTGACCCACTGATAACCATAATCCATCCATTTGTTTAATCTATAAAATCAGATTCAACTGAATAATATTTTAACAACTCTAATTATCACATAGCTGTCAGTATTCTTCATACACATAGGTATTCACAGATGGATCTAAAGCTGCAGGATATGTTGGTTGTGGCATACTTTTTGATAACAATCTACAGGTTACAATCTCCAGTTTTGGCTTGTTCTTTCTTTACTGCTGTATACATAAATTGCTTCAACTTGTAAATGCTATAAATTCTTTAGAATTTTGCATGCATACTATCAGTTTGACTATTTTTAGAAGTGTTGAAAAATGTGGATATTTAATGTTATTGTGTTTGCACTAAGTCCAAGTAGATCTTGAGAGTAATGAAAAGGCTGGTAAAGCTGCTAAAAGTACATCATTTTCACTACAATCATCTATCCCTCTTTTATCACTGCCAAAATATTAAATTTATAATCACTGCTAAAAGTTATGAAATATGTGCAGATTTCTAACAACTTGCATGCCACATTTCCCTACATGATCCCTACATCAGTTTTACTGTTACGAATTGCCAATGTAAGATTAACTTTCTTTCACATTGGATTCTTAAGTTTCACACATGAACATCTCTTTCTAAAGGAATCAAATACATGGTGTGAAATATTATAAACCATTTACTGTTTTCCATATTTTAATTTCAAGTCTAGTTTTTAACCTTTATTATTTTACCTTTTTTTAACCTTTACATTTTAACATTGTTTAAAGTGAGGATAGTGAGTGAGCTACCTCATAGAAACTGTTTTAGAATTGAAGGCAAACAAGTTTTTGCAGCTTTATACATTTTAATTAACGTTTATAATTTCTTTTTTAAATTTGTGTTATTATATTTGTTAGCAATTTTGTTTCTTCATTTTATATTTGGCTTTCAATTATATATAAAGTCTTTGTGTTGTAACAAATATAATTTTGCTAATCTCATAAGGTCAAAATTTATGAAATAACTGAAATTCGGTGTATCAAATAATGAATTGGTTTATTATTTTTTCCTTTATGATAAAATTCAGGAGTGATGCATTTATAAAGGATTTATATGATAAAATTTATAAGAAAATGAATATAATTCAATATGTTTATTATTTCATTCGTTTAATTGAATTATTGCATTCTCATATTATTTTGTCGATAAATATTTTAATTAAATTCTGAAGAGAAAAGTATGAAATCTTTTTATATCTGTTATTAAAGTTTAATTATGTATTGTTATGAAACAAACTACTAGACTCGAAATTTTGAAACAAAACATTTAATTAACAAAGAACTAAAGAATTTACCAAGGAGTCATATTTGGGTTTGCTAAAACTCTAGCGCCTCCATAGCGTACAAAAGTCAGTATCAATCCTAAAACAAAAACGCAGCTTCTCCACCTTCTCCTCGCACCAACTGTCTCCATACTCACCCTCCCCATCGAAGGCTCTGGAAATCGAAAGGGCAGAATATGAGACATTACAGTATGATAACTCTTTTTAACATATCATATTTTTGTAAAATTATTTTATATTTGAATGTATAATATGTTTATTGAAAGTATTTTCTACACATTTATTTATGAAAATATTTTTTCCTCCATAAATTTCTTTTTTGTATTAATTTTTATCATATTACATTTTAAATAGATCTCTAATGCCTTGATTTTTTTTTTTTTTTTGTAGCTGCTAATTTTAACTGTCAATATTAATAGATTCAAAATAATATTTTTTCTGACTTCACAGTTTGCATATTTGAAAACAAATTTCATTGAAATTAAATTCATAATTGTTTTATAGATAAATAATTTGTGTTTTGAAAAAACACAAATAATTTATCTATAAAACAACACTAAGCATTAGGTTAATCAATTTTTTTTGTAATAAAATGTACTTAAATGAAACAAATAAAACTTATTATAAAGGCACTTAATTCTTAATTTTTTTAATGAAACTTAATTTCTGTTAATCAACTAACATGCTGCAATTTGCATAGTCATTATTCTAATAATGCGTATAGTTTTTAAAAGAAAACTATAAGGGAGGCTAAGCATTTATATGCATGACATCTTGTGTTAAGATAGGCAGGTATGAGCTATTGTTCCTTACTCAAAAAATTGTTTACTAAATTTTCTATTTTGGGGTATTATTGAAAATAATTTAAGAATTAGAATTGTGTAACAAGCTCCTAAAAACACAATTTTTGTAAATGTTTTAAAACATTTATTATATTGATATAAATTTTCTTTGAGAATTCTTATCATTCTTTATTATAGCAAAAGTATTGCATTTAAAATAATCATAAATTACTAGTTACTTATTGCAACAAAATTGTATCGAACAATGGTATCTTCCTTATAATGAAGGTTTTGTTTGATTTAAATTCATTTTAGAAGACTTTAAGAAACTCATGATTCTAAAAAGTCCCATGACTGGAAAAATGATGTTTTGACACTTATTATGTATAACAGTGCAGGTGAACTCTAGACTGTTCCATAAGAATGGGTTTAGAAAAATCTTGAACTGCAGTCAGGTGACACAAGATCACACTTGAGCTGGCACCCTTTTCTCCATATCAATGTCATACTACCTAAGGCTCCTAAAAAAAGGGGGAGCTGATGCATGGACTCTTTAACCTGTTACAAATACTCTGTGGTTGCCATAGAGCTTCATATAAAGGAAGTTAATATGTTTGTTTACTGTTAGTCACATTAAGAACATTATTTTTTTATAAAATTTTTTTCTATAAAAATGAGTGATTGTGCTATACTTGTAACAATACATACTTATAATATATATAACCTTACAAATAATACATGTTTTACAATATATAAACATAATATCTTACATATATAATAATATTGACTTATTGTTTGTGCATATTGTTGCAAAGAAAAGAATTTATAATGAAACTATTTTTTATAAAATTGTTATACTAAAAGTAATATTAATAGCTTAACAGTATTTACATATATAATAACTTACAGATGCATAAATAACATTTTTTTATATATTGTAAGTATATATATTATTATTATTAATACATATTTATATAATTTCTGTGAATGATACATATACTTACATACTTATCATTAAATATTTACTCATATGTTAAATAAAGAAATTATGAGAGTTCAGATGTTCTTTTACATTATATTGGAAACATAATAAAAAATTAGTTTAGTGTATTTAATTTAAAATTTATTTACTGTTGATTTAACTGCACAAAATTTTAACAGTACAATTAAATAAACTTCTTTGAAAGTGCATTTTTTGCTTATAATATTAAAATTAAAAAAGAAACTCAACAATTTGTTATAAAATGTGCACTAAAGGGTAAAACATTTTTTGTAAGTAATTAAATTCATTATAAAATAACAATAAAATATTTTACTATAATCAAGATTTCTGCACATTAATAAAACAGTTGATATATCTTATTTACATTAAATCTGTTTATATGTATATAGAGAAAAATAGAGTAAATAATAAAAAATATTCTTTACTCTTATAAAAAATCTAATATAAAAGTATTTGATCGTAGAAAAATATACAAAATTATAACTATATGTGATAAAATAAAATGTACAAACCTTTTAATCAGATTTAATTTAAATGATAAATTCTTAGAATAAGGTAGTATGTAAAAAAATGTTAATTTTAAACTTAGTTACATTTTAAATAAGTTTTTCTAGAAAATAAAATGTATAATTTGTGAATCATAACATTACTTTTTTTTCATGCAAATTTCCTTAACAAAATAAGCAACACAACAAACACAGTCTTCTCCAAAAAGGCAATCTTAAGAGAAAAGTAACAAACTATATGCATCATAAAATATTGTCAAATATCAATGAATAAATATTATCGAATTTAATGTGGTTGTTTTCATTATTTAATGGCTCACAAAATAATCTTATTATGTTATGTACAATGTTAGGTAACAAAAGTTTATGAATATTTTCTAGTTCTTGTATTTTTCAAGGCATTTAGTTAAGAACTCAGTAGAGATACATTATGGTTGCCAAGATTTGGACAGTGGAAATATCATGCATCCGCCTGGTTAAGAGGCTCTATTACTAGTGAAAGAAATTTAAACGCACTTATTTACATGGCCACATTACCATCCCATGGAACTCAACAACCCAGTGAGGGTGAATGTTGTCATTATCCCAATCACTGACTGCACCAAGCTTCTTTTTTTCTAATCTTGCAAAAAAGCTGCATGCTGTTACTGAACAACTAAATTCTGACTTTCATTATACTAAAATTTTCAATATATTATATTTCATTTTAATGAATCTCTTCTATACTGTGTTGCATTATTCAGCTGATAATTTGACTGGCCATCAAAACAGTTATTGCATTTTTTTGATTTCATAATTTTATCTATTATGTAACAAATTTCTAAATATTTATAATCTTTATGGAGAAGTGATTAATTGCTCGATAATGAAGCTGGGGAAAAATTCTCTGTCCTTAATTTGCTGAGAAAATAATTCTAAACAGAAAAGCAGTAAAATTTTATAAGGTAAACTAATGTTGAAAAAATAGTAAATAATAAATGTAAGTCTTTATAAAACTCTGTACAGAATCATCAGGTATTGGCTGTGTCATTATTTCTCTTTTTATTGATTATAGAACTAAATTAGATTTTTTTGCTTAAAAAAAGTCATAGAGCATTACATACTTTTAAAAATACAAAAACATTCTACAAACTCAATCATGAAAAATATTTAATGAATTCACTAAGATTAATAAATATAAAATTTGATCACAAACATGTTTAGTTTCATTTTCAACAGTAAATATTAATTCTTAGATAAACTGATCTTTGATTAAGCAACAGTAGCATCATTTCATGATTTCATTTTTGGGTCCAAGTTTTGGAATGTGAATTTAACTACAAGATTTGAAACATCTACAATGATGATGATATATGATTAGATCAAATATTTTCAAGGATGCCTGTGTATGTATATTGGGAAAGGATTTCAAAAGTGTATGTGAAAATATCTGATTATTAAATTTATGATTTTTTCTTAAACAAAAAATTATGAAACTGCTACTGTTGGAGGTCATGTAAGGAGAGTGAATTTTAATTACCTGGATTTTTTTTGTTCTTAGTTTCCATTATGATTTGCATCATAGAAACAAATACTTTTTGTTGAATTACACACACACACGCACACAATTATCTTCCACTTGAGTCTGCCAGATAGTGGGAAAAACAAAAGTAATATGAAAGTTTTTCTTTTCCCATATAATTTGATAAGTTATAAATCTTCTGAGATTTGAAAAGAATCATTCGCAATTGAGTTCATTGCCATGATAAAAAAAATAAACATTAATGTTAAGGAGAAAAATGAATTTTAAAAATGTTTTTCCTAAAAAAAATTCAAGTTTTTAAAATTACAATTTTCTGTGTTGACAGATTATATCTTTGATTATAACTGCTGTTGCTCATACAAATCTTCTTTCAGCAAATTATAGAAATCACATATAATTTAAACATTCTGCTCATCTACTAACACAAACAATATAGAATTGATTTCATTCAAAATATAGATTATTTTCTTTGAATTTCTTTAGAAACTAAATCTATAATTTAAAATTGTAATCGTATAATATTAAAGAATTTTAAACTTTTGTTCGGCGCAGTGTGACCTTTTTGGATTTTGCGCCAGAAAAAGACAATCACTCACTCACTCACTCACTCACCCCTATAATAAATCATTCATGCACATTTTATCAGATCTCCACATCATTTGCATGGGATTTTGCGTTCTTTTATTTTTTACAGAGAAGGAATTTTTTTCACATAACTTAATTACATAACTCTATTTAAAAAAAAAAAGTCATTGCAGCAAGAAAAAAGTCTTAATATTAACTATAGGTAAGAATTTTTTGCAACATTAAAACACAGATTAATCGTGTGAAGGTGCTTAGAAAGATTATTTCATTGTTAAAGAACTTTGAATTTTTATTCATTATCTTTTTTTTACAAACATATTAAAAAAATCATTTTCCATCATTAACAACATCACTTTCAGATAATTCTCAAGTGTTAAAATAACCATAAAAATTATCAAACAGTGCCTTAATAGCTTCCACTTTGTGGTATCTAGTGTAACTGAGTGATTTCCAAATTGGCATCCATAAAACACATATTTGAGGATAAGCATATTTTTTTTAAAAAATGGCATGCCTTTTTTATGACAGTTGAGAGTGTAGTTCCTTAAGCTACTGAAATTAATTTCTCACTGCTGGAATGGACAGACATGTATTAGCTAAATAAAGAATATAAGATGTATGCATAACAATGAGTGTAAATTGCCAATGGATTTTCTTGCAGTATTTGTGAGTTTACACCACTGTGTGATTCTCTCATATTGACCCCACTGTCATAACATTGAACTTAAAAATCTGAAAGATTCAACCCAAATGAAAGACCCAAAGAAATTATTTCTTTCATCAAATTATTCTATAATTCTCAATCAATTTTTTAGACCTATAAAATCCAGCAAGATTCTTGGAATTATAAATGTTTATCTATGTAACAGAAAATAAGACATTTGCTTACAATCTGAAATGTCATGAGTTCTATGAACTATTTTAGAAAAATAGCAAGACTTTCATTTTATTTTGAATATGGTTGCAGATTTGCATAATTTAAGAATATTATTTTTTTTTCTTTGTATACATAAAAATAAAAATATGATTTCTCTTTATTTTTTTTAAAAAATTTCAGTTAATGGGTAGTCTTTAACTCTAAAATCCATTAATTCCAAAAATTTGCCTCTATTATTAAAACTTATTTTAGTGTCATCTCAAATCAATGCCTTGACTTGGAAAAATAACTACAGTTTTAGACTTTTCAAATATTTGCAGTTTTCATGAACTTCCTTTGAATGCTGTTAATCAAGCCTAGCACATATGGAACACTATGTTAAACTTTTGGTAGATTTTATTTAGCAAACAGCTTTCTGACTTCTATGAGAATCGCAGGATTCATGAGATTTAAAAATTTTTTGCGCTATCAATCAATTGTAAGCTTGTTAATTGTAAATGCCGCTTTTGTATATCCTTTATTAGGATCTGAAAACTATCTGTATGAAAAAACAAAACTGTTTATTTGCTGAAGGATTGTATTCTAATTGTTTGTTTTGTACCATTCTTTTCTAAACTTAAAAATTTTTTATCAAATCAAAAATAGAAAATTGGGGTTGTTGAGGACCAAAAGTTACATTTCCTTTGCTATTTTGAGGACCATTAGCCAGGTCTCTTTCTTAAATTATTTGCAAAATTATAGAATGTATGGGAGAATTTTGAGATGGCATAATTTTAACTCTATTATCATCCCTATTGAGGAAATTTTTTGTGGATTTCCATCAGTCCAAAGCTGCAATAACATATCAAATTATATTAGGAGTTTTTCGAAAATTCCTCAATTGTCAAATGATGCTTTTTAGAGTTCATGAATGAAGTTTGAAAATGACAATTTTAGCATAATTAGATAATTGCAGCAAATTTATATTTGACAGCAATTTTTCTTAGCAATTGGAAAATAGGAAATTGTTCCTATCCTGTGAGGGTCAAGAGCCACTTTGTATCCTTTTGTACTAGTAGCTTCATTGTTTAGCTTTAAAGGTATGTTCAGGGGTTACATCTATTTATCTCAAATATCAGAGATTAAGATCTAATCTTAGTCAGAATAGATATTTTATCTCCAATGCATTGAAATCTGGACTATGATTTAAATAGTTTCAGAAATTGCATGACTTGTCAAACTTAATAATTATTTCATGTTAAAAAATCCTTTTCAGTTATTTTTGTATTTTATCCTTTTATATCCACTTGTTAAGTGTTAGGGAGAACTTACATTCAAGATATTTTTATTTTCAATTTGTTTATTATCAGTGATTGTTATCAACTCTAATATAACTAAAAGTTGAAAATTATGTATTTGACAATAATATCAATCTCTTAGATATTTCATGGCTGATTAAATACAGCAACATTACAAGTGACATGTTTGATCAAAACAACTACAATGACTAAATTTTAGAAAAATAATTTAGCTCCAATTAGTATTAAGTTTAATTACTTTTCATTCCTTCCTTCTCATACTCAAATATTTAGTATTAAAGGTGTATGTTAATATTATTATATTATTTTTTTCTTGATAGTATAATTCATCAAAGTTGTAAATTTGTATTTTACTGTTTTCAGACATGTGCAAGTTATATGGTATAAATATTGATAATTAAATACTGAAATTTATAAGGTTCTTCTAAATTTCACATTAAATCCCTATTATTCATCATTTCTGTTCATGGAATGAAGATATCTTTTATAAAGTTATGAACTGTTGCTTTATGATCATACTTCAGATTTCTTAATTTACCAGTTTTCAAGTAATAAAATTCCAGTTTCTGAAATTGATTTAATTTCTATCCTCTCTTGAGAAACAATATAAAATTCATTTGCTTTCGTAATAAATGTAAAATTTTCATTTAAAATAGTTTCCAAGTTTGTAACATGTTTTCATTCTTTAATAAGAGCCAATTTTTCTTTGCAGTTAAATTTTTCAGATTATTTAAGAGCATATAAAATTTGATTTGAACTCAAAAGTTCCTTAGAATATATAAAAGTAAAACAAAAATTCAATTTTATGTTCATAGATTGTTAAATTTTTATTTAATTATTTTATGTTTTTACTTTTTAATTTTTTTTTTCTTTTTTTAGAAAAAAATCATTTTTCTTTTCTTTTTTATATTTTTAGTTTTATGTTTTTTTCCATAGAGTGAAGAAGTTGGAATGAAAACAATAACAATGCTGAATGATCAAGGGGGTAAGATCATATTATCATACTCATATGGTGCCAAATCCCACTAAGTTGCACTGTAATGTGCTGAATTTGTTAAAAGAGTTGCATTCTTCAATTAGGAAAATATGGAAGGAATCAGTCTTATCTTCAAGATCTCTTACAAAATCTTTAATGAAGTATTGAGAAAGAGACCTTAGTTATGCTTTTATACATGAACTCAGTTACATAATTTGACATTTTTTTGACAATTTGATTCTGTAATTTAAATAATTATTGATTTTTTTTTTTTTTTTTGTTTTTTGTTTTAAGGACATTTTGAACTTATAATACCAAATAAATAATTATAAATATTATCTCTGTAAAATATATAAGTAGATAATGTCATTATGAATGTCTGTCTAAAATGGAAAAGTCATATTCATATAATTGTAATTTATTTGTATATTTTTGAAAGTAATTAGTCATACACATTTAATTAACAAAATTTTTAAGTTTATTTTAATTATCTGAGCATTTTTTTAAAATTTTGTAGATGATTTTTGAAAGCAATATGTAATTTTAAGATCATTTTATAATGTTGACTATAGAAACATTATAAAATGATCTTAATCACATATAATAAGACACACACCACAGAAACAATAATATGGCCTAATCACATTGTTTAATAAGTTTGAAATTTTTTGCTTTGCATCCTCTAGATTTTTGTTTCACCCAGCAATGAGTGTGTTTTGGTTAAGAATAAAGTTGAATAATAAAATAAATACTAGTCTGTGCAATTTAAATGTTTAGCTGGTTTTGCAACTAAATATAGGATATTGTGATGTATTTTTTTCAAATAACGAAGTTTATTCTTTCTGGAAATAGGATTAAATATGCAGTTTGAGTTTTATATACAACAATATTTAATATTCTAATGACGATCATTTTCGTTAGCAATTTTAATATTACTTATGTTATCATAATTGATATATATTTCTGAAACATTTTATGAAAGATACTGAATAGTAACTTTTCTATGAATAAAATTAATTTTAAAGGATGTGTTTTAATGAGATATGAATAAAATATTGCAATTATTGTTAATGAATGCTATATATAAAATTTATCTTTTTGATATTATATGTTAATATCAAGTGAATTTTCTCTTGGAGTTGATTATTTTCCAGTATAAAAACATCTTCTAATTTTTGAATTAATTTCTAAATTGGTTTTTCTTTTTCTAATTATGAACAGAATTTTTGTTTTAAAAATCATGCATTAATTTTATGGAACATTGATTTTATTTTCTTTAATAGATGCTCAACTAAGTGATTGCTTTTACTATCACAATAAGGACTGATTTATTCTTAAGTTTGGAATTATTTTAACCACTTTCTATGATTTAACTTATATTTTGTATAAAGTCTTTGAATAACACATTCAAATTATCAATTTCAAGATCCATTGTTAAAATAGAACATTTATCAATATTTAAAATCAAATTTTGTTGATATATTGTTTTTTAAAACGCGGATTAGAAAAAATACCAAATTGTTTCTGTATAATTGACTTGCAAATTATCATTTGACTGAAAGCTGTGATGTTTATTCTGCTTTTCAGAACAACTTGATCGCATTGAGGAAGATATGGATGTTATTCATTCTGATATGCGAGAAGCAGAAAAAAATCTTACTGGAATGGAAAAATGTTGTGGCATTTGTGTTTGTCCTTGTGGAAAGTGAATATTTTATTTACAGATAATAATTATATTTGTTTTATATTAATGATAATAGAAATATGGAAATAAAGGAAGATTTCTTTTTTGTTTTGAAGTAGTATAGATATTTTTAGTCATGAAAATCAATATCTGCAATTGAAATGATTAATTTTTATTAAAAATCAGTTACTTAAATTTTTTCTTTGTTTTTAGGTTTAATTAATTCTAGGTATAATGTAGACAAAAAACCTAGAATATATAGTGAATGCTTTATGAAACAAGAACGATATGGATAATTAAGATAGTAAATCTCTAAAACTTTCAATAATTTGACATACTTTGCTTTTGTTAAATAGTTCTTATTTTTATTGAAAATTTCATTTATTTTCAATTAAAAAATGTCAATATTTTAAATTTATTTAGCATTTTATAATTATTTACAGTTTTGCTAATCAAACATTTGTTTTATTAGCAAAACTATAAATATTTAAGTGAGTCTTGGAAATATATTTTTAAATTTGTTCTTGTGAAATATGTATTTGTGCTTCTATTTATGATTTGAATTTAAGCAGTTGGTATAATTCTATTGTATCTCTCTACAATAATCATTATAACATGAAAGAAAAAATCAGAATTCTCTTGTAAATATTTGTGTCATGTGTTTGTGTATTAAACTACTAAAAAATAGTACAAATATTTTAATTTGATTTTATAAACTAAATAATTATCATTTATTGACAAAACTTATTTAAATGCCAAAGCTTATTTCTGACAGAAACTGCTTAACAATCGTTTTGATGATTGTGGGTAAATAAAAGAATAATAACAAGCAGTATTTATTTTGTTTGTTGTTTTTAGCTTAAGTTGTTTTCTATTTCAAACACTTGTTATCAAGGTTTTTTGGTTTTTGATGTGTGACAATTTCAAAAATTTACATGTAGTTTAAGCTGTCATTTGTTAAACATTGATTATTCACAGTAAAAGATTTTAATTAAAAATTCTTTCTGATGGTATTTGTTATAACAGCACTATCTTCTAAAAATTTCACATAGTTTAAAATGTTAAAAGAAAAATGTTGTATTAATAAATGCTTAAAAAATGTTAATTTACTTTTTTATAATAGCTAGAAAATGCTGTTTTGCTTAGTATTTTATTAAATGATATGTTTATTTAATTTCTATTTCAATCAGTAGTTTTTACTCTAAGGGAAGAACAAATGCTTGATTTATTCTTTAAAATATATGATATAATTTTGTTACTCTGATAATTCTTGTTCTTTACTTTGAAGTAAATTTTATAGTATTAAAAAAATGTATGATTATATAGGAATAAAATAGTTAAAGTATATTTAATAATGTCCAATCTTTTTAATTTTTTTCATTTAGAGCTGGGGATTTTCGTGAAGATACTCGAGCCTGGAAAAGTAGTGAAGATGGTAAAATTGTGAGTTCGCAACCTGCTAGAGTAGTAGACAACAGAAATGGTTCTGGTCCTACTGGTGGTGCATTTGTTACTAGGTTCATTAAAAATTTTCTCTATTATGATTTCCTTTAATATAAGATCTTTCAATTAAAATTTGTAATTTCATTTTAAAATGTTACACATTTTTTATTAACTTTTGTATTTATCTGTAATGTAGGTTTTAAAATTATTTATTCATTATATAATTCTTTTTCACTTTAATAACTATCTTAGAATTGACCTTTTAAGACATTTTTTACATTGAAAATAAGTTCATAAAAGGCAAGCATGAAAATTATTTATGGTAATCTTCATAAAATTTTAATATTTCTCTATGTTAGCATCTTAACAATCATTCTCAGCTTTTTTTTAATCTGTATTTTTGCAATTAACATAAATTAACAACAATGACTACAGGAGTATTTTAGTCATTAATAATTTAAAATGTGATGTCAATTTCTATAATTTTACTTAAATGAATCATTAAAAATTTTTCATGTAATACCGTATTTTCTTGTATATAATCAACAGCATATGCCAAAAAAGTTCCAAATTTTGCTGTGCATATTATACGTGTCCATGGATAATCTGATAAAGAAATCATTCACTGTCAGAAAACCTAATAACTATCTTAAAATTTTAAAAACAAAGTTGTTTATGTTTCCTAAACTAAATAAAAAATGGTGCCACAACTTGACTGACTTATTTATATTATAATCAGTATTGTCCAATTCAAGAATGAATTTGCTTCCTCGGAACGATATTATAGTTGCAATTGACGTCATTTCGCCACCTTTCTTAACCTGAGACACTTCTCTCTGGAAACATTAAAGTTAATATATTTTCATGTGTAAGTGAAAACGTTTAAATTACTCAACAAATTCAAAACCAAGAGCTGTAAGGAAGGCCAAGAAAATGGCTAAAATTTGTTAATTTAAGATTAAAAGCAAAGCATGCATATTACAAAAGAAAAATATACCCAATGTGCAACTCAAATATAATTTCTTTCTTTCATTTTATTATTAACAAAACATTTAAATTTTATTTTTAAAATATGTTTGAACTCAATTTAAAAGTTATTAAAGACTAAAAATTGATTAATTTTACTAGAATTTTCTCAGATCTTGATCGATGTCTCACTTTTATCTCAGTTTATTGCACTTTGAGTTAAGGTGGTTCCAAACAGATCTTTTTCAAAATTTTTTTCTGTACAATTTATTATATTTTTAATCATACTGTGTATTTCTTATTTTACTTGGCACCACATTATCAGCAGTATTCGAATAATGGTAAAAATAATTGTGTTCATACACAATTATTTTTAATGATTCAATGCTTTTTATTTTTTGCTCAAAAAAAATCTTGCTGATAATACATTGCAGTGGATTATATACAGGAAAATATGGTAATTATAATACTATCCTTAAGTAATACATAAAATGATATTGTAATTCTTGTTAATATATAAATAAGTTATACCAACATAAATTTTTGCAAGAATTTATTTTGGAATACTTCATTATAATATTTTACTGCAGATTGTTATACTTGGAAGTTTTTGTTAGTTACAAGGACATTTATGAATCTACCATCATATATATCTATGAATTCTTTATTGATTTATTGAGTAGCTTTATTGAGATTTTTATTGGTTTTTTAAATTGTAAGAAAATCTTATAAATTGTTTTCCTGAAATTTGTCAGCCATGACATTAAGATTTGAGTACAGTTTTTATCAGTGTTAACAAGAAATCTTTGTATTGTAAAAATGCAATATGAGACTCAGATATTGCAATTTTTTAAATGTAACTGAGAGATAGTGTATTTTATATATAGTTTCTGTTTAGAAATAAATGTTAATACTAAAATATATATTTTTTACATTCAAGATTTCAGTTGATAACATCTTGATTTGGATTCTGTGCCAAAAGGTAAAAATGTGAAATAAATGCTTAACTCTTTCAGTTGCACTACCCTTTAAAGTTGAAATATTAACAAAAAAAATTGTAGGTTGTCTATTTAGGTCTATATGAGTATACAGTGAAAATTTTGTGAAGATTGCATGTACCATTTCGATTTTGTGGGTGTTCCATTACATGGAAAACTGATCCGCAAAGGTCGTAAAAAGCAAGCATTGCAGTGAAACCCATATACGCGTAAATGTTTTCGCATATGAATGAAAAAACAATGCATATTACACCTACATAGAAGATTTAGCGTGGTCCAAGGTTCATCACAAAAAGGATTGCTACTCTACACCATAAAAAAATTAATAAAACAAAGATTTCTGTACAATTCTTTTAGATATTCAAATAAGGTTTTAGGGCATCTTGAGGAGCCTGGTTGAGATAAATCATTCGCATCATTTTCACTGGCATCTGACACATTATCAGACTGAAACTGATCAAGTTGTTTAGGAACATATTTCTCTACATCACTATCCATATATTCTGATTCACTAACAGAGGGCAATTTTTGAAGCATTTTTATTGCTTCAGAAGAATTAAGAACTCTACATGCCATTTATTTGCAATTAACAAATTTAAAAAATTAACTAGAAATTAAGATTATATTTGCAAAATGTAAACAAAAAATATATATATACACAATATTATAAAACAAACAGAGCAGCAAAAAGAAAAATCAGGTGCATAAAAATAATCCTTCTCTAACTAGAGAGGATTCAATCTAACTGATATAATAATCCTATAACATACTGAAGCGTCCCAATTCAAGAGGCCAATAAGGGTGTAGAAACATTATCCATATAAATAATTCTTCCTTTTACATTTCTCAACCTTAGTTTATTATACCCCAAAAGAGAAAAAAAACAGTAAAAAAATAAACACAGCTGTTCCCCTCAGCATTGAGTTCAAGACTAATCGCGCTTTAAATTGTGTAAAGGAAAAGTGTAATTACTGTGCAGTGTTCCAGGTGATGGAACACCTTGTTTTATCAGATAATTCTGCATATAATTTATGCATAAAAAATTTACAGTAATATAGAATCAATAGTTCAAGGTACAGGCAACAAAATAACATAGAAATTTCTTTTTAAATAATTATTTTTGTATCAGAAAAATTTGGAAAAATTTTTTCAAAATAAAGGGATTTAAATAATCTGCTATAATTAAAAATTGTTGATCACATTATGTAGTGTTGCCATCTATTATCAAAAAAGAGAGTTTAAAGAGCATTTTAAGATAAATTTCATCTTTTTATCATAAAATGCAACAATTTAGTAACAATTTAAAGTTTGGTGTTCTATCACCTGGAACACTAAACCACAAAGGGTTAATATATATTTGTGTGTATGTGTGTGATGAAGAATAAATAATTTTTAAATGTGTGAATAAGCATTAAATGACATGATTTTGGATATATTTAAAAAACAAGTCAAAATCCATTGGAAAAAATATTAGAATAGTAAGGAAATGTAAAAAAATGACTAGACATATTAAGTCCTGTCTGAATGACAAATTAACAAGAAGTATATTAGGTTAAACTCTTGTGATACTATTAAAAGTGAACTAAAATA
Organism: Latrodectus elegans; assembly: GCA_030067965.1. Taxonomy (NCBI): domain Eukaryota; kingdom Metazoa; phylum Arthropoda; class Arachnida; order Araneae; family Theridiidae; genus Latrodectus; species Latrodectus elegans. Next base: position 99,039,930 of record CM057814.1, read on the forward strand.
TTTATGAAATGGGCAGTGTCTGGCACATTGTTTTGATAATAGTATTTTTTGTTTGGGACTTTAATATTAAACTTCCATAGAATTATCTATTTCCTGTCTGTTACAGTGTTTAAAAAATTGGAAATGTTTTGTAAATTTTCCATTTTTGATACTAAAATAGGAAAACATTTTTTCATTTATTTATCTTTTGTGCATTCCATAATGTTAATTTGGTAACTATTTCAAGAATATAAAATTTAAGTATTTTTACTATATCAATTACTAATGAATGTGTATGATTAAAACTACATCAAAAGAATATAATTAATTTACCTTATTAATTGCTTTTAAAACTGGCATCAATTTTCTTTCACTTATAATAATTATGAAAGGTTTAATCATTGTTTTCATTTTAAATTTGAAAACTTTCAGTAAGCTCAAGGGAAATAAAAATTTCAGTATTACATCAAAATACAATAAAATATCAATGAAAGTATCTGCTAAATTCAAAAATTCTATTAGCTAAATTCAAATAATGTATTATTTTTGCAGAATTACTAATGATGCAAGAGAAGATGAAATGGAAGAAAACATGCAACAAGTCAGTTCCATTATTGGAAATTTGAAGAATATGGCAATTGACATGGGCAGTGAAATAGATTCTCAAAATTCACAAATTGATAGGATTAATATGAAGGTACATTTATATATAGATATATATTATGAATTCATTTTATTTTTATATTTACAATTTGAAAATTTTATGAACCTAAAAAAAAAAAAAAAAAAAAAAAAAAAATTATTTATTTCAGAATCAGAACTTGTTTTATTTATTTATCTGTTTTTCAAGAATTAAATAAAAGTAAAGTTGACCTTCTCATATAAAAAAATATGGGTCTGTGAAATATGCTGTAACTTGAAACTGAGTTATGAGATTCAGATGCAATTCAAAAAAATGTTCTTTAAACTCAGTAGAAACAAAATTGTTATTTCCGTATAAACAACTTAATTTTTCTTAAAACCTAAATGTAATTATGTTACAAAATGGAATTTCTTTTATTTAACATAGTCTTAATTTATAAATTTTTTCAGTGCTTATGGGTACCATAAATGTGATATTTTTGATTGAATGATCTTCACTTTTTGAACCTTCTTCATTTATATTTTTTTATATCTTTTATCTTTAAAAAATCTGATAATTCTGTTTGTTGCTGTTCACTGTATGATGATAGATAATTTTACAACCTCTTAAATTTTCAGATTGTTTTCATAAAAGGGTCTGTATTCTAGAAAAGTAGTTCCAAATTTTCATAAAATTTAGGTTTTCTTCTAATTTTTTAATATTTGGTTTTTATTTCTTTAATTAATCACAAATATATAATTCTGATGCAGTTTTTAATTGAAAATTACTTCTAAACTTCCATTATATTAACTGAATTTATTTGTGTAATATTTAAAAGATAAATAATTAATAAGGTTAATGATTAGAGCAAGGAAACAATGTTAAATGTTATGAATACTATTTTGACATGTGAATGATAAAAATCCTTGACATAAAGCATTGCCTAGTAATAATAGCAACTTTGATGCTCAAGATTTTCAGTTCTGAATAATTTTTAGCTTTTGGCACAGGATGACAAGAGTTAATAACTTAAAATGTTTTGAATTTCAAAGATCATGTAGCAGCCACACATATCTTTTTAATGAATGTTTCATTTTTTAATTGTCTACAGTATTTACTCAGTTTAAATTGAAACTCTTTCCAATATAAGTTATTTTCACTTAAAAAAAAAGAGAGTGAGAGAAAATTTATTATTTCGGAAGTAAAGTTCAACATTTTTTTTCTTAATTAGAATTTATTTGAAACTAAAATTTAGTTTTCAAATAATAAATCTTTAGAACAAAAAGGATTTGGTGTCTAGAATTGAAATGTTTAATTGAAAACTGTAAAGATCTGGAAAAGATGGCAAAAACAGTAGAACTTCTGGTTAAAAGAAGGCAAACTAAATTTATTGTTATGTATAGAGGATGTGGTTTGGTCTCCAGGGCAGTAAACACTGAATTCAGTTTTGAAAGGGTGACCAAGTTTAATATCTCGATTCAATTATTACCAAAAAAATCCTGATATAAAGGCTAGACTAGCTGCTGGAAACAGATGTGACTTTTCAAAAATTAAGCTGTTTAAAACTTCTGTGCTCTCAAGAAGGCTAAAAATAAGACTATATGAAACTGCCATCAGACTTACTTGTAATCAAACTTCTGCAACAGAAACTTGGATTACTACTCAGAAAAAAGAAAACTTTTTAAGGAAAATATATATAAATCAATTTTGGGATGGAGATATGTAGAGGATTAGGAGAATAATTTAGAATTATGTAAGCTCTATATATCTTCAGAAAAAGATATATTGAATATATGAAAAACAAAAAGAACACAATGGTTTTGACATCTGGAGCAAATGAATGAGAAAAGTGCAACAAAAAACAAAGACTAGAGAGTAAAAGAAAATTTGGATATTCTGGAAAGATGGGAAAAGGTTTAAAAAAGATGAAAGAAAAAATTTGAAGACAAAATTTAAGGATTAGAAAAAGTGGAGCTGTTTGGTGAAGATGGTCAAAATCTTGCTGGGATTGTGGAGCTAAGGAGCAGTATTAGTAAAGACAAAAAGTCACTTTATAATATAATACACCTTGATGATAATTGCCAGCCAGCCACTTGTTTAATTGCCTATTGACATGATCATACCTCTACTATGTCAACAGTCTTATCTTTTGACCTGTGACAATCATTAACATGTTGCACTGTATTTGTGTCTAGATGACAAATCTTGTCATCAATTAAATAGCTTGGGGTTACTCTCACATTGAGCATAGATGCTTGTTGTGTTTCAAAATCCACTTTAAACTGTAGTTCTGATCTGATTAACCCTTGTACAAAAAATAACCATTGAGTAGCTAATGAACAAAACCTTGTCCTAAATGACACATAAACGATACATAACACATTCTGCTATAATGCCAAAATGAATTTATCAGTTATTAAATTATTATTTATATTCATGTGCAGTTATACTATAGTATGATGGGTATTGTTCATGCCTGACATTAATCGGAATCCAATTTAAACTGTAGGTTCCAATACCTATTTAGCTCTTGTGTACAAAAAGTGAATTTTCAACTACAAACTTAACTTACCTGCCATTATTTTAAGATAGTTTAGATTTTAAATATCTAGATTTTAAGTATATATTTTAATATTTAGATTTTAAGTATTTTAAATAAAGACCATGTTTTATTTAATACTATCAGAATTTTATAAGTTTATTATTATATTCTTAGCTAGAGCAAATCAGTGCTGTATAGTGCTTAAGAAAAATAATGTGGCATTTAAATGAAACTGTGCGGTAGAAGAGCTATTTATAAATGTATATTGGACTGCATTGAATTTCATTTAATATAAAGCAAAGAAATGGTTCATTCTAGTGATTATGATATCAAATAATTTCCTTATGCCTTTTTATCTAGCTGCAAATGGTATCATTTTCTCATAAATGATGACTTGATACAAATTATAAAATACCTTGTCTATGTCATTTTAATTTCTAAACTTTACTTTATGTATTTTTTCTCATGCATACAACTTTTGTCAAGATCATGTGTATATAATTCTTGTCAACTTTATACAATACTGAATTTTACATTTACATGAATTGCAGAGATTTGGATTAAAATGCTTAGATTTAATTTTTTAAAGTAAATTTCTGATATTGCTTTCATTTTTTATCATTCTTATGAAGAATTTTAAACTCTTGAAGTATTGATGATTGAAATACATTAACTTTTCCACTGTACTTTTACTACTTTTCTCTGCTTTACCGAATGCATTAACTTTTCTCTATTCTTAATCAAGCCTGATTTTTTAACCACTAACATGAGATAGTAGCAACTGTTTTAGTTTTTCATTCAATTGACATCAAATTTATTGGCAAAAGTGTAAATGACGTTACCTGATACACTGATTAATGAATTTTTTTAGCTATTTTTAAAAACTTTTATCATTATCTGTGCTTATGATACAACTCATTAAGTAAAAGTTCGTTTCAAAAATGATAAATAATTGTTTACTGAGGGTATGATAAGGTTCTTTGCAACAAAGATTTCTAAGTGAATATCTTCATTCACTTAGAAATCTTTGTTGAAATATAATTTAAAATATAACTCTATATTATAAATTAAATATTGATTACATTTTGTCGTAATGAGGACATTGTCAAAAGTATTGCAGAGCCCATGAACTAATAGTTAAGCTGTTAGTTCATTGGTCTGCAATACATTCGTGCACTAATGTTTGGTATTTTTATAAAATAAAAATTTATAATTCTAATCTCTTATATTCCTGATATTTGATATCAGCAGTTTTTCTTTTAAGTTTCTTACAACAATACCCATTCCATTGCTAGACTAACTGCTAGTGGAATGGTTAACGCTCTGGCATTTGGTTTAGTTGTTTGTGGATTTTAATTGTACTTCAATCTTGGATGTGTGTAGTGTTTCAGAATCCACTTGAAATTTTAGGTCTTGGTCTATTTAATTTTTGTGTGTAAAAATTTACTTTTGAGTGACAAACCAAACATTTCATAATTATGTTACATTCAAAATCACTGATCTAGATCTATGTATTATTTGTTTCTCTGTTATATGTATGAAGACTAGTTTTTCCATTCTTCAGTTAGATTATGAATTTTTTTATATTTTCTGAACATGTTATTCCATTTATATAGTTAAACTATGACTTATTCAGCTATATATTTGGAATAACCACTATTAATGCTTGCTTTTGTCAAAAATTTAAAGATTTTCTTTTGGACAACAATATTTTGGAATCTATGCAGAAATTTATGATATAATTCTCATACTTAATTAGTATCTTATTAAATTCTTTTGAGGTATTTGGAAAGATTTTTTTATTAACTTTTATTTCATGTTTGCAGTAATTGTAAAATATGTATAAATATTATATTTGCAGTTGACCTAACAAAATTATATTCACTTTCTTAGTCATTTAAGATAAAAATTGTAATCATTATTTTCTTGCCAGGCCCAATCAAATGAAACTCATATTGTGAATGCAAACGCAAGAGCCTCAAAGCTGTTGAAAAATTAAATGAAGTATTGTCATTGGGTGAGTCATGCAAAAAGATCTCTGAACAGAAAATATCTCCCATTGTTATCTGTATTTATTTCCAATTGAAGCAAAAAAAATTTTTACTTTTAATAACAAATATTGAATTTGTATGTTGAAATTAAGATTAAAAAATGGAGCTTATATTTAAAATACAATATATTTTTAAACTAATCATTTGTAAAATGTGTTAAAATATTAAATTATTAACACCTGTAAAAATATTATATTATAATCTGATATAATATTTCTATCTTTAAACTGTTATTTAATATTGAACTTTTACAATCTGAATTATTTATTAAAATGTTTTGTTTTGTTTTCTAAAATGTTTTACATCTATTTGCCTGCAATCACTGTTTTAGTGTAAATAGTAAATGTGGGGGGAATTTCTGAAAAGTTTCTTATAATACTACAGTGTGTGTTACTGTATATATGTGTTCTGAAGTATTATTCTGTTTGTAAAGGAATCCTTAATTCAGATTATTATGACAAATATTTTGACACCAAACATATATTTTACAATTGATAACTTTCTATTGTATGCTTATAGTATTTATTGGAAAAACAGATTAAATTTAACTGTGTAAAAAGAATGGGAAAAATTTCAAATCTCATTTCTTTATAAGAGATTTATAATATTGTGATAGTATTCCTCATCTTTTTTACTCTCATCTGCAAATTGGTTTTAATCAATGCCCATGTTATAAATTAAGGGTTTTATTGTTATTGAATGGTATGAGTGTTTACACATGCATATAATGCCCAGTTATTATTTCCTACTCAGAATGTCAAATTAACCCCTTCTGGTAAGATTTAATAATGTAACACTGTGCATGAAATAGCCATTTAATTTTTATTAAAAAAAAACTTGTTTTCATTTTATAATTCTTGCATATTCTTATTTAATATCCATTTTTATGCATTGTTAATGTCAAAAACTGTAAAATGAAGAAAAAATCAAAGCAAAACCTCTACAAGGTATGTAGTCAATAGTCTTCAAGCATGTGGTACTTTCCAAGACACACTGGTAAGTGCAAAGGAATCCTGGATTGTTTACACTAACAGGGAGTCTCACTTCTAATTTTATTTTTGTAACACACACGGCACCTGTTAGTAGGTTTTCTTTTATTCTGAGTTGAAGGAATGTATTCTGGAAAATGTCCCCATTTTTTAGCTTGCAACCTAGCCGGGGTGCCACTATATGAAGGATGCCCACAAGTTTTGTAATCCGGTAGTGTAACTTTTTTTAAGGATTTGCTCCGCTATGTCCAATCGAAACTCCCAGTTCTGATTTTGTTAGTATTTGATTTTTTTATATAAAACATGAATTGTAGAGTGCAATGTCAAACCTGTAAAAAATAATTTTTTATATCCTATCATATATTTCCGCATAATTGGAAAACACGCCAACTGCTGATCATTTTTATCAATGCCTCCCATTCCATTATTGTACTCAATGACACAACTTGGTTTTAAAACATTCTCCTCTTTGCCATCTTTCCTCTTTCTCTTTTTTCCCGTATCCACGATGTCTGCATTACAATGTTTGCTGCTGAGTATATATACATCCCTTTTGTCAGACCATCTCAAAGCTAGTAAACCTCGACTGGAGAGACTTCGAACTTCTTTTCTCAGTTTTGATTTCGGAAGTTCCTTTGGTATGTTACTCCTGTTTTTCCGTACGGTTCCGACGGCGTTTGCATCGTTTTTCAACAAGTTTAGGAACAAATTTTGAGAAGAATACCAATTATCCAAATATATAGTGTCCTAATACATGCTTTGATAGTTTCATCACCACACTTTCTGATGCTGGCATATCACCAATCTTGTCTTTACCGATGATATTTTAAACTGGCTACAATATCCTGACTCCAACTCACACAATTTATAATATTTTATTCCAAACCTTGCTCGCTTGGATGCAATAAACTGCACAAAACTCAATCAACCTTTATATTTCATCAAAGACTCATCAATACATATACTGCTTTTGGGAATGTAAAGATTAGTAAATTTATCATTTAAATAATTTACTATATTTCAAATTTTTTTCAATTTATCGTTATCGTCTGCTTTTTCGTTATCTGTAAAATGTAGGAAGTGTGATATAGCTAAGAACATTCTGAGAGACATGGTGTGTGCAAACATTGGCGTAAGTACTATTGGCCTTTTCGACCAGTACATTTTTAAATCTGATTTTTTTATTTGCGACATAATAATGCAAAGCGCGAAATATGCTTTCCTTTCTTCGACCATTACAGGAAACCATTCTACATCTGTTTTCTTGCTTGGACACTGTTCTTTATTTCTTGTTCTGCATACTTGTTAGTTTCTGTTGATAATATTTCCCAAAAGTTCATATTCAACACTTCTTCAAAAACCTCTAATGACTTCGGATTAGCACCTAGTTTTTGCATAATCAGAGAGTTTACACCAAGCGTTCCTATAAATATTTTTATTTCAAGCACCGAATCTATTCCAAATCCATTCTTCTGATGATGTATCTGTGATTCCAGAAAGTTCACTATCATCACTTATTAGTCACCTAGCGCGTTTTCGCTTCCTTGGTAATATTTCACTATCATTACTTTCATTATTAGTATCAGGTAAATGTACACTTATTTCTTCTGATTCTTCATAATTGCTCCAATGACCTTAACCTTCGTACTCTGTACTACTTTTATCCATTATGGTATTATTAAACAACATGTTGTTTCTTTCAACAAAAAATATATATCGACCGATGTTCACACCAACTGTTTACAAGAAGGAAATCTTACAGACTAACAACAATTTCGCCGCGTCTTGTACCAAGAAATTGTAACGGTTAACAATATCCACAAGTAAAAAAAGTGTTGCCAAATTCAGTACACTAGAAATTTTAAACTAAATTATCATATTCAACAGTAACTTTAGTCATATGACGAGTGTAGTTCGTCATTGTGTGGTATGGTATGAAACACCGATGACGAGCTACACTCGTCATAATACCGGAAGGGGTTAATCATATTGAATATTAAATGTAAACATAATAACTATGGTTTGTTGTTAAAAGTTTTACTGTGTTATTTGTAATGAAGGGAAAATAAAAAGATGGTAATATATTTTGCAGTTGACCCTTCTGTATATGTATTCATTTATGTTGCAAAATTGAGTTGCTTAATATACAACAAAAATGAATATCAAGAGATATCTTAAGTAAACCAAAGAAATATGTAGAAAAAAAACTTCAAATTAAGTACTGTGCCAGTATATCTTTCAAAATTTTATTTCATTATTATAAATTACTTTCTTGCGCTGGCACAATTAAAGCTTTAAAAGCAATTAAAGCGCTGGCACACTAAAAGATTATAAATAATCTTTTAGGTTCATTTATACAGCACAGTTAAATGTTCCTTCATTCAGCTGGTCCTTATCTGTTTCTGGTGATCATTAAAACTGATTCCATCATCATACTTACTTAAATTATTTCACTCTTTGTAAAACAATATTTGGACATTTTATTTTTTGATATTCACTCTTGGTTGAAACATTTTTTGTAAATACATTAAAAATATTTTGAGTATGATCATTTATTTATATTGTTAATTATTCAGAAAGAATATTGTATATGATTCTTCAACTTTTAAGCCAGAGGAATAGTTGTTTGGAAGCTTGTTTGTATCAGTTATGTGCAATTTGTCATCATTGTTTTGTAAAACTAAACATCACCTATAATTATCACAGTTGATTTTTAAATATTGAAAAATTACATTAATATTTATAAAAAAAGCTAGAATTATAAACAGACTGTTTTGCTACAAAATTCATTTCATTTGTTCTTTGAAAAGTATTTATAATTGTTATTTTTACTATTTAAAGAGAAATGGATGATTCAATATTGTAAATGCGTGTTTTGTATTCCTGAAAATATTTTTGAAATAAATCAGAAAACCTTACAAAACAATTATTTTTATGTCTATAAAAATTTCAAATTGTTATTATGTATATATATGAAGATATTTATACATATTATACCATTTTGTAATAAAAAAAATTGAGTACAGTATAATTAATTAAATGCAAATTTTTAACCTTTTAAAATATTATAATGATTGTTTTATCAAAAAATTACTATATGGAGGTAATTATAATAAATATTTGATATTTAACAAAAATATAAAATATAAAAATTACTGTATATAATTATTCTCATAAAGAAAGATTTGGAATGGTATATACATGTGTTTTTTAATGCTATTGAAAACTATTTAATTTATGTAAAAAATTTGTAAAAATAGAATTGAATTCATAAAATTAAATAACATGTTATGTAGTAGAGTCCCAATTTATTTGCAGTGATTGTCATCTACAAACAACTACTGTTGTCTGTGTTTTGCTGCTTTTTTTAAATGTACACAGCAACATATCACCTTAGTATGTTATTTTTGTAGATTTCAGAAATTATAAAAAGCTTTGATAAATGCTGTATTCATGTAAGTCTGGATGTGGATAATTTTCCTTTCAGAAATTGCAAAAATGCTTGTTTCTTCATAATCTACACTTAATTGATAGTAAATGGATTATGTGTAATAGCATCTTGCAAATTTTGAATTAAGATGCATATCATTATTAGCACCTCACTATAAATTAAGGATTAAAATTATGATGAAAGTTTTATCTTGTATTGGCTTTATTAAATGGATAAAAATTATGTCTAGAAAAGTATACACATAAATTTTTATATTCAACTTTTCCTTATAAATGTCAATGACATTGTTTGATTTAACAATATTTTAACTTAATAAAATATTTGGATATGCTCCTTTAAACAATTGCTATTTAAAACACTACATAAAAGTATCTTTAAAAGAGATGTACTATTGAGATTTATTACTATAGCTTTTGTGTGTGTATGTGTAATAGTTTTAATGTGTGTTATGCTGTATGTCTTGTATATAGCCAGAATTTTATTACAAGTTTCCCTCTCTAATATGTCTACTTTTATTAAGAAGAAAATGTGTATAAATGTGTATAATGTTTTATTTTACTAACATCTGATATTTATTTTGTAAGAAATTTATTTTATATTCAATAACTTACAATTTTCTATTCTACACTTTTTAAAAATCCAATTTGGAAAAAAAATGAGTAGGTAAAAAAAATTTATATAAGAGATTTAACATTAAAACATGATTGCATGATTTTCTATTAAATAAAATGTTATTTTTAGTATAATTAAGTTTTAAAAATAATTTCACATTTCTAATTCAGTTGTAAATGCTTTGTTTATTTTAAAACGGTATATCATTAGATACAATTTTTATATTTTACTTTTCCTAATTATATATTGTCTGAAATCAACATATCTGTTACAAAGCTGCTCATTTTGTCATTAGAAAATATGAAATACATAAAAGTTGAAATGTTTATATATTAATTTATGTTGTAATTCAAAATTTATCTTACCACATCTTTTTTTTGTAAGTTTTCTAAACAATCGTACCGAAAATATTCATTCAAAATGTTGATTTTAGTAACAAACTCTGAATGGGACCAAATTTTTGTTATAAGATGCATTTTGTATGTTATATGTACCTTTTAAATGAAGTTCCAAATGTTAAGTATATGCTCAAGTATTTTGGTTAACTGTGCATTGGAGTGATTCAAAATGGTTATTAGTTTACTTTAGAATAAATATAAGCTTAGTTATAGTAAAAAAAAAAGTTTCCTGCTATATGTTAAGGAACTTTTAATAATTAGAACAGTTAAGAAATTAAATTTTTGGAAAATTTCTCACATTTTCAAGGTGCTTTATATTTTCACAAATTTAAATTTTTAGCAACTTAATTGCTGTTTTTAAATTTAGATTGAGTGTTGACAAATTTTTGTCACAGTATTAAGTGGAAATGCACTAACTTAGTATGAGATAAATGGTATTGGGAATTAATGGATTTATGAAGCTATATCTAGAATTCACTGAATGTACACTTCTATATTTTCTTGCAAGTCATAAATTCATATGTGTTGTGTATTTTTAGTATATAAATTTTCTATGACACTACTAAAGAAGTTAGAATTCACAGTAATTTTAATGAACTTCTATTTATAGTAATATATGGTGGGCACAAATTGAAAATGTAACATATCATTCATTTTTTGATTCAGTACAAATTATAGAAATTTTTTTAGCCTATTTCTAGCATTACTCTTCTATTAAAAAACTTTAAAACTATTTCAAGAATTCTGCACTATGCTTTTTCTTGTAAAACTATTTATATTCAACACCTCTATGAAGTATTAGCACAGATAAAATCTTACAATTTTCTTTTGTAAATTCTATTGATTTACTTAGAATTATCTAACTTTGAAACATAATTCTTAATGCTTAGTTCTTACTTAAACTAGTTAAATTATGTACCCTGCTAAAGCAATTTTTTTTCTTTATTACTTGAGTATGTTAAAAATGCACACAATTATTTTACATACTTCAATCATCCTCTTTTTAGTTTAAAAGAGCCTCGAATTTTGTTAATAATGTGACAAAATCCAAATTTGTAATCTAAAACTAATTTTTCAAGTATTAAAATGGATAACTTTGCATATAGAGTTTAATTAAAGATGTGCAGACTTCAAAAAATGCATTTTTACATTAATCATACCTCTTAGATAATAATTGATGTAATAAATTTTAATAGTGTCTGAATATATATTTGTATTTTAATATAATCTGTACTTTAATTGCGAAACGCTTTTATACAAATATTTTTGTTTTACCTACTTTTATAATAAGATAGATCTTGTATATATATAATTTATTATTAATTTTGTTCGTTTTTATAAACACATTTCTAACACATGTTGAAATTATAAAATATTAAATATTTATCAGTATTTTTACTAATTATTATATTAAGATATACCAGTAATCAATAATTTCATTGCTGGTGTATATTAATGTTTGTGCATGGTATTTGCATTTAATGTTAACTATAATGTTTCAAATATTACTTTGAAATATAATTTATCACTAATTCAAATTTAATATTTTTGAAATATATTTCGTTGGAAAATATTGAAGTATAATCAACTACACAAAACTATTTTAGTTAGAAAGTAAATTTCATTTCAATTTTGATGCATTAGAATGAAATTTAATTTTGTATTTCATATCATTTACAATAAGATAATTTATTTAAAAGGAATCTTTATCCTAAATAATAATAGAAACCATGAAAGTAAAAATATCTTGAAATAATGTCTGATATTTAAAATTTGTAATAGTAATAAACTTGTGCTTTTCCATGCAAATAAGTCCTCCATTTGATAGATTAAAGTACTTCAGCTTGTTATTAACTTAAAATAGAAATGGCTTTCCATTTTGGCAATTTTGTACTTTTGCATGTCTCATGCAATTGTTCATAAATTTGTTGTAAATACATGTGCATTCTGTATTCACAACTTATGATTTTACTTTATTGTTAAATTATACAGAAAACACTTAAATGTGTATTATCACATTTCATTTAATATTAAAAATATTTACAGTATTTGATTCTCTATACTGTAACACTTCTGCAGTAAAAATTATAAATTTTGTGTGTGCTGAAAGCTCAAAATCTTAGTTAAATTAATAGCCTAAAAAGTAATATGTATTTAGAAATTTATTAACTCAAGTATATCAGTTATAAAATAAGACTTCAATCCTTTTCTTTCTTTCTTTCTTTCTTTTTTTTTTTTTTTTTTTTTTTTTTTTTGGACTAAATTACATTTATTTATTTGCAAATACCATGATCATTCTTTTTATGGAATTTATTAGTATAAATAGACAATTTAGTAATAATTTAATGTATTTTCATTCATTTAGCTGTAATAATTTTAAATTTTAGTTTTGCCATTGCCTAGAAAAGCTTTGCGATACTTTCACTCTATTTTACTTGAACAAATTTTGCTTACTGTATTGTATCTCATGCAATTTTTTCAATTTATTTACTTCATTAAGCAATTTTTTTTGTCTTTTATTATTGATAGTAAAAATCTTTTACACACAAGCTGATTTTGAATAGATATTTAGATGAGTTGCTCTTCTTGGGCATGTTGTAAAATGTAGTTTATAATCATATTTTTAAGACAAGGATATGAATTCATATCACATACATTTCTATTTATTTAAAATGTGCATTGAAAATTGCTTATTAATAATTTGGCATAAAAGAAATAATACTGAATTATGAAACTTTTCATTATTTATGTATCCATTTTTCTCTATTCACATAAATCTAATGAAAATTTTATTTCCCTTTTATAAAATACTGTTTTTTATATATGTCATATTGAGGTATTTAAATTATCTCTATTGAGAAAATATTAATATTTACAGAAAGTATTTGTAATTAATATTCTGCATTACATCCAAGCCAAAACTGATATTTTATTAATCATTTTCAATATTTTTCTTCATTTATACATACTAAATATAATGCTGAATGATGTAGGAGATAATTTTGTTTGCATTACCAGCATTCTCAAGTAATAAATTTCCATTTTCATTGTTTGATAACTTCAAGCTTAACAATTTAATATTTCTATGATTTCTATTACAAGAAAAATTTCTTTTAAGTTTGCTCCTGTAAAATTTGTTTTTCTGTTCTGTAAAATTTTAAATTATTAATTTGTGTTTATTGTAATGCTTAAAATTAAATATTAGTAATTAGTTTCTCTGAATGTTTCAACAAAGAAAAAGTAAAGAAAATATTAAATTAGATTTAATTTCCTTGTCACACATAAAATGTGTTTATCAAAAATTCTGATTGTATTGAATATTTAAAAGTTATGCCAAGAATTTTTTAAAATTGTGTGCTTTTCTTTATAAAAAGCAAGCTTTTCGCTAGAAATCTTCATTAGTAATGTTTATCCACATGATACAAAGCAGTTTCTTATATCTTAAAATGTGCATGTTTGTTTTTGCCTATGTTTTCAAAAGGCTATTTTTTACCACTAAACCAATGAAAGTTGTTTCATTCAACTTATTTCTATGCATTGTTAATTCTGAAATTTTTTATTTCATTATATATGGAATTTTAAAGAATTATTGTTAGTTTCTGTTTTCATACAGAATGATTGAAAATTACTCTTTTGAAATATTTAATTTTTATTTTGGGCAAATCAGGATATAATACTAATTAATATTCTGGTGTTGTCTAAATTGCAACTATTTTGCTGTATTACATAAAATCTTTGTTCACTGCATAAGACCAATTAGTAAGTTTTTCTTCATTGTAATTAGTATAAAATATCTTATCCACATACAGCAGGTAAGAAAATGCCATTTAGTAAAACAAATGCTACAAAGTATATTTTTAATTTTGTAATTGTATTTTTCTATGAGTTTAAAAAATTAATTCAACCTTTCTTTTAAATTTTTTGTTCATTTTTTATGTAAATTAAAATTAGGCTTAGCAAATGTTTTTGACTCGAGTAACCCTATTTTATTAAGACTATAAAAATTACAAAGAAGTATGAATGGAATATCTCTCAAATTTACTTTTTTATCAATTAATGAAGAAATTATCAAAATATCTTATTCAATTCTGCTCTGTAATATAAAATTCAATATTTTCCCTAGAAATTTTTGAAAATATAATTTTTTCAAAGGAAATTAATTGCAATTGTAATATTTCAAATTTTTTTGTAAGTAATCAAACTATTAACCATTTTTCACTTATAATATTTTTGAGTAAAATAGTTTAACATTATTTAGTTAATGTTTATATAATATTTGGCAAAATGCCTAAAAATAAGTAAACATATAGATCATGGTCATATAATTAAATACATATATAAAAGATTCAATTATTTTTAATATACATTTAATACAATATTTTCATACAAGGAAACTATTTCTTGTAATTATTGTTATAGTTAACTGAAATTTATTTTCATTTAAAAAGATAACAGGTTTATGAACTGGCTGATATTAAATTTATATTATGCCTAGTTCTCATTTGGGTAGCTAAACATTAAATAACATACAAATAAAAATGACATTTTTAAGTTAATAATAATCATTACGATTTAGTTCATTACTTTTGTTACATTTAAATATATTTGTCATGTGCTGCATGTAAGTTAGTGTTCAAATATTTAAAAGAAAACAATCCTATAGTGTAAATGTAAATTAGATATCTATGTTGTAGTTTTATATAAGATTTGTAATTACAATGAATGTGGTATTAC
Organism: Latrodectus elegans; assembly: GCA_030067965.1. NCBI lineage: Eukaryota > Metazoa > Arthropoda > Arachnida > Araneae > Theridiidae > Latrodectus > Latrodectus elegans. Next base: position 99,055,308 of record CM057814.1, read on the forward strand.
TAGAAACATAGTATGTCCTGTCATTCAATGTCAAGTGAATTTTCATTTTTGGCAATGTGCTTATTTAATTATTCCACCTGAATCTTTATTTTAATATTTTATGTTTTATTTCTTCTCAGTGAATAGACACATTTTAAAAATAAATTTTATTTGAAAAAAGAAACCTCACATTTTGTGACACAAGATTTAAATATAATAACTAGATAAATTTAGCAGATATATATTTTTACACTTAACATTCTTGAGTATTGTGATTATTATTTGACAATCTAAGCATTATAAAATGTTTTTTTGAATGTATGACAAATTTATTATTTTTCTTTCAGAATTATTAAACTTCTTATTAATTATTCTTTTAATATTATAATTAAAGCGTGTTTTTTTTAATTCACATTTATAGAGAAATAAAAATGAACTCAAATTATTTTAGTTGTTCCACTTTTCATAATTTTCCATTTATAAAGAAAAAAATATTAATTTCATTTTGAATTCAAGAATACCTTAATATTTCTATTTTAATATAATCTAAAGAAACTTTGGGTAATTAATAGAGAATTATTGCTTTAATCGAATTATATCCTACGCACATAACACATATCGTAAACAAATGCCAAATATTAACATATCTATGTGAAATGATGCAAAGTTATGATATAAAAAATTTTCTAAAATTTTTTGATATTTATTTTTGCTATCTTATAAGTTAATCTGTTTTAAATTGGGATTGTTGAATATTTTGTTTTTGTATCGATTTTTTACAATTGTGTTTTGTTATATTTGCAAAAGAACAGCATTTTACCTCAACTGAACCGGTGCTAAGTAATTGATCTAAAACATTTTTGTGATAAAACTATTTTATATGTGATCTAAAAATATATTCCTATTGAAAGATTCTATTTATATTTGTCTTGTCATTGGAGAGAAAGATATGATGATGATATTAAAATATATCCAATGTCTTCCAGAGGAAATATAATTGATTTTCTAATCTGTATAGTAAATTGAGTTTGTGAAACTACTGTTAACTAATTCAAAAAATTTTAAGATTCTGTAAAATAGCATAATATTCCATATGTATATATATATATATATATATATATATATATATATATATATATATATATATATATATATATATATATATATATTTCTTTGTAAACGCTGATACAAAAGGAAAAGATTACATGGCTAAAAATGCGTGCATATGGAAATTTATCCTAAATTTGTGATTTCAAATTTCTTCAATATCTATGGATAAATCTGAAATGGGGCAAATCTTTGGTATACAAGTAAATGTCATTTTTTATAGACTGATAATTTCTTTCCTGCAATGTATTATATTGATAATTTTTTGTAAATGCTATGTTGAAAAATGTGAACTTCCTATGTTTAAATGTTTGCAATGTGAAATTAAAATAGGCAATGTATATTCTGCTTTTGTATGTCAGAAATATGTTAAATTGAATAAATGATGTGATTCATGTGATTGTAGCTATTTATAATTAATTTTTTGAGCCTTACTATTGAGCCTTTTTATAGTTAAATGCATCTAACAAAAGTTGATCTAGAAATTTTCCAAGTTTAAAAATTACCATGTAAACAATACTATTTCCAATCAATATGAAATATATATTCATAATATAGTAATAATACTTTAAATTACCAATATTTTATTATGAAAAATGGAAATATTTCAGTAATTTTGATAACTTAAATTTTTGTTTCTGTTAAATTAAAAAAAAATTGGAATGTGAAATTAAGTCTACATCAAGGTGCTGGTCTCCAGGTAACTTAAATCGTAATTTATGTTTCATTTTGCCACAGTATTCAAAATTAATTTAAAAAGTAATTAACTTTTATTTAAACTCACTATAAAGTTTATGCTGTAAATCACCACCCAGGAACTCTACTTGCTCCAGGAAGACTCATGATTTTTTCTCCTCCCTTTTAAAATTGTTATCTATGCGTACTTATTGAGGGACCGAAGAAAAATATATACGGCCTCAATTTTCTCTTTCCACAGTTATACTGTATAATTTAAAATTAAAACTAAACTACCTTTTTGACTTTTGAAAATTTATTTGGCTCCACTGATGTAAAACACATTTTCGGCTTTTCCAATTCACCATTGACTGATCAAAAATGTAACACGAATGAGAAGATTTCACTTCAATATATAATAATCTTGTAGCCTAAAAACGTTCCAGTAGAAAATAACGCTATTTTTCATACAGTAATTTTTCTCCAACAGCTATGTACGTTTTCAATTGGATAATACACGTTGGATGGTTATTGATGAATCTAATAGTTATTTTTTATTTGTTTTCTCTTTCTGTTGTAACTCTGTGTTGACTGTTGTTTTTCAGAAACTCAGATTTTGCTTTTGTGCAACCAAACTGCATGTTTAATATTAATATAAACTATAACTTTTCACAAATTTCTCAAATGTTTTGCAAAACATTTCGTTGGATAGAGCATTTTTTGTCAAAATAATTTCTATCTTTTGAATCCTACAGATATCTTAGATCAACATGATTTATAAACTTTCTAAAAATTAATAAAGGTTATTTTTTAATAAAATATTTTATTTTATAATTAATAATAAATAATTTGATAAAAGATAATATTTAATTAAAGATTTTATTGGCCATTTAATGATTTACCAAGGATTAATCTTTATCATAAAAAATATGATAAAGTTAATCGCAAACATTATTTCCGAGGGAGAGAAAAAAATAAACAATTTGCTTCGTTGCTTACGCCTTGGCAGACTTTTTTAATTTTCTGGAATACATAAAGTATTGTTTGGAACGCCTATTTTGTGACATTTTCTGACTTCATTGTTTCGCCTAAGGATTTCGCAACCTGTCGTAAACATTATGGTTGCCATAAAGCAACATTCGTACATACTTTTATTTACAATTCATCATTGAGAATTTTATGTTTCACTTTTTTTTTTTTTTTTTTTTTTTTTATAAAAATGAGTGATTGTTATATATCAAACTGTACTAATTCTTGTCATTAAAAAATATAATTTTTTTTTTTTTTTTTTTTTTTTTACTTTTTTTAAATTTTATGGAGAAATTTTGTAACAATATTTTAAAGTAATATTTTTTCCGGTTATAAGTTATAAAGTTTTATTGTATGGAAACTCTTTCTCTCCATTTTTTATTAAATTGTATTATGGTGAACCGCAGAAAAAACAGTAAAAAACATAACATCAGAAATAATTATTTTTATTCCTGATGTTTTTTGTTCAATACTTATTTTAAATATATATTATTATTGACTAGTAATATAATACATAATAACACTATATCACTAGCAAGCTTACATTAAATAAGTATATATTATAGCTTACATATGTAACAATATAAACTTACAAATTATAAATGTATATCGTTGCAAAAAAATTGTATTGAGAAACTGTTATTAAATTGTTATGCTGTGTATAACTCAATAATTACATCCATAACTTACAGAAATAAAAAATAACATTTTTACAAACTGTAAGTATATATTATCATTAATTATTGAGTAATGTTTACTTGCACTATATAACTTACGAGTAATACGTATTTATCGTTAAGGTGCATTTTTTACGTTATATTGCAGACAGAAAAAAATTTTGACACATTAGCTTAAAAATTATTTACTCATTTGATATAACTACACAAAATTCAAACAGTATAATTCAAAAAAAAATCTAAAGATTTATTTGTAGTCAAAATTTCTACATAAAATCAAAATAATGAGTACATATATATTTTTTGCATTAATTATGAAAGAGAGAGAGTGAAATATACAATATATATAAAAAATATATAACTAAGCACATGAAAGACATATCGTGGAAATAAAATATATTCAATTAAAAAATTTTAATATATTTTTATCTTCATAATATATGACTAAAAGAATATGCTGTATGAATAATAGATATCCGAGAATAAATTCACTTTAAAATATTTTAATGCTCAACACACATTTCCGCATATAAATAAAGTTTTAATATATTTTATTTCCATTAAATCCGCTCTTATATATATATATATATAAATACAGAGTAAATAATAAAAATATTCTGTACTCATAAATGAAATTTAATGTAATCTGAAAAAGTTTTAAAGTTCTGCGTTTTAGAAGATTATTTATTTCATATATTGTTTTTATTAAATGTATTCGACAAGGGTGGGAAACTATAAAATTATAACTACATGACAAAATAAAAAGTGTATAAACTTTTATAACTCAGATATAATTTAAATAATAAACTCTTCGCGCGAAAAAGATAGCATAACAAAAAGATGCTAATTTTAAACGCAATTACATTTTAAATAAGTTTTTCTATATAATGTAGAATATATCGACAAAGCAGTGATATAGCCATTTTCATTATTTAATGACTCGCAAAATAAACTATAACCCATGTCCAACGTCTCAAGAACGCAATTAGAGAAAAACTCCGTGCATATACAATATGGTCGCCATGATTTGGAAATCTCATGCGCCGACGTCAGTTTTCCGATGAATTCGCCCTCTTTTGTTACTGGTCTATTTCCAAGCTATTTTTGAAAAATATAAAACTATACATATATAGACATATTGTTATCACCAATCAATGCTTTAGTGAGTTATGATAAAATACGGATGTCAAAAGAAAAAGAATAGTCATGTCAAATGTAAGGCCCGACGGCCGCATCCGGCCCCTGGGCCGTATCAATAAGGCCCGCGATCGCAATGTGTCACAGAAAGAAGAATCATGATTTTAGAACATTTAAGCTTCACTTTATTCTTCTACGGAAATTTTAAAATGCGCACACTACATTTATAAGTAATTTCAAGGGCAGCTCATGCCTAGACAAGCGAAAGAGATAAACGATATCGCCATCTCTTAGCGACAAGAGGAAATACCCTATTACTTTTGTTGAGAAAAATATAATCTTTCACGCGCTTCGAGTCTAGAATAGAACCTTATGAAGGGAGTGCATTTGCACTACATGAGTCATTTGAGTCGAGTAATCGAAGCGATACGGCTGGAGAAAGATTTTACTTGTACTGCGAAGTAGTGATTGTGAAGGTATTGTACATTACGGTACAATGGTATTGTAGGTGCGATATCCATAATTGTTGTGTTGGGTTTTATAATCGTTACGATTTTGGCATAATGTCACAAAAACGTAAACTTGATAGTGAGTTCAGAGTTTTTCAGTCTAAATGGGAAATTGCTTACTTTTTCATCGAATGAAAAGGTAAACCATTGTGTTTGATTTGCTATCAAAAAGTTGATGTTTGTAAGGAGTTTAACGAGAAGAGGCATTATGATACGAATCACAAATCAAAATTTGATTGTTACTCTGAAAAAATAAGAATGGACACTTGTCTTCTTTAAAATCTAAACTTCAAGGTCAACAATCAATGTTTATTAAAGCTAATACTGAGAGCGAAGACGCCCTGAAATCTAGCTTTATTATTGCATTAGAAATCTAGAAGAGATAAAAACTTTTCCCTGATGATGATTTTATTAAAGACTGTATATTGAAAGCTGTCGATGCTTCATTTAAGTTTCAAAAGTCAATAATTCAAAATGTTTCGCTGTACTACCTTCAATTTCTATTTCTTCCTGAATTATATTTCATAAAATGAATATATTTTTTTTATAAAATAATTATTATTCAAGAATAAGGTAAAAACATCATTTATTCAAAAGTATGTTGGTGGTAGTGGAATAAATCAAAACAGCTTTAGCGAAACAATAATTTTATATTCAAACTTAGATTACACTCAATAACAAAACAGAAACAAGAAATTAAAAAATAGTAAAAAGACATATTTTAATACTCCGAATCCAAAAGCTTAACTAATAGTATTTCTTTATCCCTGCTAGGGGCGCACTCAGACAGTTCAGTAGGAGGAGAGATTAAAGTGTCACAGGTTCCTTTTATGAATGCGAAGAGATCTCGACGAGTAGCCATGTGAAATGTTTGATGATTGTTCACTTTTTGGCAATTTGTTTATTAGAGGGATCTTAGGAAATCAATCCCTTCTCTAAAGTTGGCACGTTTGTGGATTTGTAGTCTGCTTGCACTGGCGTAGAGCAAATGTATGATAAGCTTCAAGAGAAATATTAGGATTACCCAGGCTGGCAATTTTGTAGTTTTGGGGGGGGGGGAGATGTTGGGCAAGTATAACATATTAGTCCATTTAGGTGCAAATGTGGCTATTATCTTTTTGGCCTTGTTTAGTATGGGAATGTACAAGTACCTTAAGGTACTTGATCTCCAGGTTTAAACTGAGGACCCTTCTTCTATCTTGATAGGCATATTTCTTTCTCTTACTTGACTTATTTCCGCTTCAAAGTTATCATTGCTTATAATTGTACGCAAATCATGTTGAATATCATCAGGAGATCTAACCCTAGTAGCAGAGGCTCAGTGGTATTACAGTGGCCATTTACTGGTTTCATTGGTAACTCACTTTAGACCGAATTTTTTCACCAGTCCGTGTCCATTAAATTACACATGAAACGGCCACTGTATTTTCTACCGCATATTCTGAACGACACCGTCGTCGGTCGCTGATAGAGAGGTCGCTGGACGGCTGCTGCAGCATTTACCATTGAGATTGAAGGAAAGTAATATCATGCGCAGACTTAATAGGTTTAAGCATGCGTGGCGGCCATATTTAAAAATCATAGTATTATTTACCTTTTCTGAATGTTTATTTAAGATCTTGAATAATATTATTTTTAACAGAATAATTTATTAAGTACTATCAATTCTTTTGAATAAATAGAGTATATATCCTTAAAAAATGTCTATTCGTTTAATTCTATCTCATTGTTTTTACAAAGTTAATTTTTATTTTGTGTTCGTAAAATTAAGTCAAAATAAGCATTGCAAATTATAATCTAATTTAAATAATATTAATTATACAATTTTAATATTAAATTTCACTTTTTATTTTGTTCATTGTTTTTCATGTTGAATCCATAATATTAATAATCTATGATTATTATGATAATTAAAAACCAATAGCCACCCTAAGGAGCAATGTTGATAATTTCTTTTGTATATTTTTGATGTATGCTATTTTTCTAATTAGATTTCTTTTTGTTATTAACATTAATATGTGAAACTAGTCCATAGGTTAGCATTTTCAAAAAAATTTAGTGATCTAAAGCTTCATTCCAAAAGAAATTTATGAAAATCTAATCTAATCTATCCATTTTAGTGATAAACATCAGGATTGATTATATATTATTATATTGTAAGGATTTTCTATAAATTGATAAATAACAAATATCTATAAATAGTTTCTAAATTTTAATAAAACTTAAAGCTTAATTATTCTTTCACATTTAAAATTTAATCATATTCTCACAATTAATTTTGATACAATAATTTCTATGATTTCATAATAAAATCAATTTTATCTTTGACTTATTTGTAGTGAACTGTTAAAATTAGTTCATGTTTTTGAAGTCAATTTCCAGCATAGGTCAATTAACACTATATAGTTTTTGGAGTTTCCCTATATACTGTTAGGTAGCACTGCAATCTATTACCAAAATTTTGCAATTTGCAAAATATTGGTAATCATTTCGTTGCGACTTAATCAACAGGTGTTTGCGTTTCAATTTTCATCGATAGTTAAGAACAACAGAGTTAATTTCTGTGGCTATATTACAAGACATTAATAATCGAATAAATTTAGGAAGCCAATTTATAGGAAGAGAGAAGATCCGTTTTCTCTTCTGGGTGAAGATTAGGTTAAACAAACATTTAATTGTTGAAATTTAGAGTGAATAATCTTCACTACTCCACTGTCAAAGTACAGTAGTGACTAAACTATCAGTTGATGTTAAAATAATGGAATAATTTTTTTCCATTTATACGAGAAATCTAAAACAAATGTAATATATCTCTAGAACAGTAGCATTTTTTTTAAAAAAAAAAGCTATTAATTGAAAATTTTAATTACAATTATCATTCTCTGTTGTTAATACTATGTTCTATGATGTATGTTCTTTGTAATACCAACTAACTATATTTCGTTACCTTTCATAACTGTATTAATAATCTTAACTAACATAGTTTAAAACAAAAAGAACTTTTTCCATTTGACAAAACAAACAAAATTATGTTTTAACTAAACATAACTGATTTTCAATTTTTCAATTTTAGGTTAACAATTAGGAAAAATTTTACATCAAATATACTTAAAATAATTTACGATTTGACATTTCTGTGTTTAAATATCACACACGATTAAGCTTATTGTAAGCAAATAATGAAAAAGGTTCTGTCAAATAATTATTAAAAAATTTATTTAAATTAAAATTTATTTTCCCTATTCCAATAATCAAAAATTCTGATAGTTGAATTTTTTTCGAAAAAAAAAAAGGTACAATAGTGCATTGAAAATGGGAGAAAAAAATGACATATTTTAAAGAAAAAAAGCCCTAACCAATTAAATGAAAAGGCAACACTTACTTTCTACGGTACTTACAAGTACTGTACATTAAAACAGTATGTAATTACAGTGCTGTAAATGAAAGTTATTGCTTGTGAATATCTCGATTAGACTAAGCTGTTTTACTGCCTTCATCCATTCTCGGGCAGCTAAGTCGCACATTCGCATGACAGTGAGATTTTGAGGTAGTCACACTCGAGCTGATGCTCTATCCATTTCAAAGCAGTTTCAGAGTTGGCAAATGCTTTACTAGATGGTAGTCCTGTGTCTGCTTCAACTTGAACGTTAAGGTAATCTTCTTAATCGACTTTTTAATTAAGTTTGTCATCATTTGTATTTTAGAGTCTAGAGTCTCACCCATAACCCATCCTCCTATATTTTCTGCACTAACTTCTGAACATTCAGGAATTTTCAAAAGACTATTTTTGCATTCCTCAGGTGCAATATCATTCGTATCTTCTCCTTTCTCTTAATTTTCTTTTTCTTAAGCCTTTCCTTTTTATCATTTTCTTCTTTTTTCAGTCAATTTTTCTGAAATTCTGAAAGCGATTCCAATAAATGGAGTTATACTGTATTGATTTACAACCTTGCAAACTGATAGAGGTGCCTTTAGCAGCACGAAATGTTTGAAGAACGGGAAGTGTACGTTCTTATTTAGAAGCTATAATTATAGAAGCACCACTATCTGAATAAATAAGAAAACACGTAACTGTATTTTTGTCAGTTATGAACAATCGACGAGATAAGCAATTCTCGGAGGATGAGTCTACGAAGTAGGGTTTCCCTGCAATAAGGATGGAAATGTACATTTGCGAGCCTTTAACTTTAAGCGGGTATAATAGAAGCGCAATTTTTCTCATGAAGAAGACTGTTGCCGATGATAGAAATGCCCTTGACACCGACTTTTGCTCTTAGATCGGGATCAAATTTCGACAACATTTCTCCGTAGCTCTTTTATTACCTCGTAGAGAGAATCGAGGCTTGATTTTTTAAACTGTGAACAATGCTTGTGGAACACCTTTATCGAGAAATCAAAGATATTATTAGGAGGGATTTGAAGAATTCTATCAAATATTTCTGCCTTTTCTGAAGATCAGAGTGGAAAAGAGCAGAAAATCATCGATGTTGTTGTTTTCTGCTTGACGTTTGACACTCCGTTACAATTTCGAAGGTTTTCATATTCCCAAATTTTTCTTGCCTATTACCACTGAATTTCTAGTGTCTTCTTTTCTGAGATCCATTCCACTAGTTTTTCCTTCACATTTTGATATGATTCTCTGCTGGATTTGACTACATCACATCTCTGACGATGGATTCTGTTTCTGGAGGAAGATGAATTTCTGTGTAACTGCATGTTGTTTGAGATTTTGTTATAGATTTTAGAGTTGCTAGATACTTTGAATCATATGCAGATACAATGAAGGGTTTGCTTTTACGAAAAATGGTATGACAACATCTGACTCTGATTATTCAATCAAGTGATTGCATCATCACAGTCTATGATTACTCAATTTTTATTCGATAAAAATGATCGTAGATAGAAGATGAATGAACTCTAGGGTCACCACTTTTGCCATTCGTTGTCAGTGTAGTGTTTGATGTTTGGAATTAGATAGCTGCGTATGACGTTATCGGATCTTCGTGGATGAAATATTCTGATTACTTTCTAGAAGAAAATTGGAAATAAAATATGAGTTGCGTTTCATTTTGTGAGATGTACAAAGTAATCCTTGATCAATTAGAATTAAACGTTTGCGTACTGAAATGAAGTGAAAAATTAGAAATTGAATATGAATATAAATGTTTTTATATAGAATAAAAAAAACATTTATATTTATGCATTCAATTTTCGAAAAGATATCATGGAAGGTATAAAAATACAGAAAAAACTTACAGGATTTTCGTCCTCATTTTCCTTCTTCTCCAAGTGAAAGTATCTAATTAAGAATTTAGTATTTAAAAAACATATATTTATTACTTATATGTATGTGATATTGCACTGTGATATTGCAAACGCAATATCAAAGTGCCTGTTGCTCACCAAATGGCTGGGTTGTTTGAAATCTATTCAACTGGTGTCTACATTTCTCAACATCTCGTTTTCTTCCTCCAAGAGGAAAAGGAGGTTTTCCTCTTGGAAAAAGAAGGCTTTTCAGAAGATTAGAAGTATCTGAAGATCATTTTTTGATCGAATAACGTGTCCATACCTCAGAGCATGGAAACTGAGTTTAACTTTTCCATATGGGTTGAGAAGGGAAAATGCTTTCCCTTTAATAGTTAAGTTCGTGAGAAAGGTTCAACGTGACTGTAGTGTATTCACATTTCTCTACGTGCAAATGAATTCGTGATTGAATTCACGATTGGTGCATCCATATAAGAAATCATTATTTTTAACCCGCATATACTCCATTCGCACTGCCTTACACTCGAAACTGGTTTAAGAAATATTGTGGTTTTGCTCAAAACCTTATTGATTGTTCATTATAAATTATATGATATTGTCAAATTATTTTAGTTGATTTTGTTTATTAAGCATTTACAGACCAAAATTACATTAATTAAGATTATCATATTTCAAATGAGGAATACAAAACCAAAGAATGTCGTTGATAAAAAAATTTCGTCTAAAATAAATTATTTTGATGCTGATTTAATACTTTTGTAAATATTTCTGTGCTATTATTTTTTTAATTTTTGCTTCTCTTGCATTTATTTTGATCGGTTTCAGGCTACACGCCTACAACAAATACTCATAACGAGGTAGCAGAAAACAAGATGGTGCAAAATCAGTTGAAACACATTTAAATGAGTTCACCAAACTGGCTTAAATCAGTTTGGTGAACTGATTTAAATCAAAAGTTGCCACCGCGAGAAAGTTCTGCCGAGACTTAAACACGTTTAAAAGTGCAGCGCAAACGGGTTATAAATGAAAGAATCAAATTTCAAATCAACTGAATGACAAAAAATCCCTTCGATTTTGTTTTGCTTGCTATGTTCAAACTCTGCATCCGACTGTGCAACGCGTACTCATTTTGGAATTAACAGTAGTTTTAGAAATAATTCACTAATTATACAAGCTATCGATATTTACTGTTTCCATTTGCTGTAAACATCATAAATCAAATTCGATCAATCAATCAAACAATTGTGTCAAAACAGGGTGAATAAAAATTTATTTTATATTACTGTCTCATATTTCTTGTAAATATAAAGTCGATATTTTGTTACCAATGATGAAAAATGATGATACAATATCTCTTCAGAAAGAACTGGAGTATTATTCAAGTAAAATATTTTCCATATTAAGAAATATTCATGTTCAAGGAATTAGTAGGCTAATTTGTGTGTTTTATTAATACTAAAAGGACAGATTAATTAACCAAATTTCATTAAGGATTTTTAATATTCTTTATCTTAATAAATAATATAAACTATATTAAAGTATTTTCAGAATATTGTATGTATATGTGTGTTTGTGCATGTATGTGTGTAAATGGTGAATGAACTTTGAAAATATTTAGATTACTGAAGAAATAAATATTAATTTAAAATTAAATATGTAAAAAAAAAAGTATTGTTTTTTTTGTAATCCTAAATTTAAGTTTGGTAATTTCCCTTTCGATTTTTTTTTTAAATTTTAATGATTAAAATCTCATTTATCTTTTCCATTTTTTGAAGTATTTTAATTTAGAATACAATTCTGACGCTGTAAGTTTTACATATATTTTTATGCTTTTTTGTATTTAAAAGTCAATTAATTTTGCCTGTCTACATTTAAATATTTCTGAGTTACTATTTATGTTCTTTAATACTTTTTTTTTTTATTTAACATAACACAAAAGAATTATTTAATTGTAAAATCTTATTATATTTCTAAAATGTTGAAAGTTTTTATTTTAAGGTTTTGAAATTGATATATTCTTTTACAATCATTTAAACAGTTTTTAAAAAGTATATACTTATTAATGTTAACTCATAAAATTATATTAAAACTAATATTTCATGTAATCAAGTGAAAAATTTTCTTAAACAGAATAATTTATATGTTTTTATAATTGACAAAAGTTAAATGTTTTCCTATTCTCATAATATATTTCTTAATTTCTGTTGATTAATATTTTCCAGTTATTAGTTGACATCAGTCTTAATATGAAATTAAATATTGTATGGCTCAAATTATACATGAAGCAGTGCATTCATATTTGAAGATATTTACAGCAATTCATAATTAAATAATAATGAGCTATTTAAAAGTTGCTTTGATTTTAATTTTGAATTTTTCTCTTTTATTTTATTACCATAGAAAAAGTCTGTTAAACTCATACCTAAATAGTTAGTGCTCTTGCCTTTGATTCAATAGTTTGCGAATTTAAATTTCACTTTGAGCTTGGATATTTGTCGTGGTTTGAAATCCACTTTAAACCATCAGCTCCTAAATAATTAGTCCTTTTATGCAAACAATGACTGTTGAATGAGAACCCAAACCCATTAAATAATATAATGGAGGATTTTCAGGACAAATTAATAATTCTGTTATACGCAATGCCTTCTGAATGCATACTTTAAATCCTAAAAATCCAATTTTCTGTTGGAATATAAGATTTTTTCGATCACCAACACTAACCCTCAATTGAAAGTATAATTATCTGCTTGTTTTAATAATACTTTAATATTTAGCACATCAGATTGAGTGCTTTTTTTTTAAACCATGCTGCTTATTAGATCTGGAATTTAAAGTATTAAATAGAATATTTAAAATTTCTTAAAAACTACTGTAGTTTCATTAGCCTTAAAGTTATTGAGCTTTAACTTGTTGCAATTTTCAGTTGTATTTGTAATAATTTCACTGAACATTGAGCTTCTAACTTCACCTTCATTTTTTGTTTATGATTAATCATGAGCATCCCTTAATTTATTTCCTATATGTAATTCTTCTGATTCATAAAGTTTATGTAATGCACTAATGTATTACCAATTTAAACATGTTTTATTGAAAACCAAACTTTTTATCTCCAAAAGTATTTGACAATGCTTTCAAATTATTATATATATATATATATATATATATACATACATACATACATACCTATTTTTAAAGGCTCATTTCAATGACAACTCTCACAATATATATAGTGATGAAATATCCATATTAATCTTAGCAATTTTAACTAACACATTTTTCTACAAACCCGATAGATAAGTTTGCTATTAGATGGTGTAATTAAACAATAGCCAAAAAAATTAACACAAATTGTTGTTCTAGTCTTAGATATCCATGGCACAATCATACTGTGTCAAGCTAAGCACAAGAAATTGATAATTTTCACTGAACTTGCTGTAATATGAAGCAATTACAATTTCTTTAAAATGTCATTTTTCTCTTTTTAGACTGTATTCCTCAATCTTACGGATGTAAGCTTGTTATACCACTTTATGTTGCGGTGAAAATTCTATATAAAAATTTTTATTAAAACTATTAAAAATCAAGTTTTTTTTTCTCAACTCATCTAGAAAACATTTATATAACTATAAAAACTATCCACTTCCTTTTAAAGTTGAGTTCCTTTTTAAGTTGACTTGCAGTTGTACTTGTTCATCAGAAAACTTTTACTATATCACAAGTATTGCTAAATATTTTTAAAACAAATTGATAAATATATGTTTAAGAATTTGTTTCAAAATTGGTTTATATATAAGCTATTGAGAATGGTTGTAGTGTAAACCTGATCTATAGTATCAGTATTTTTTTTTTTCTAATAACCTTTATAAATAAAATTTTTAAAGGTTGTTAGGAAAAAAAAAAAATACTGGTGCAAAAATCTTGTTTTGAGGGTCATTTGAAAACTAAGTTTCATAATGCTCACAAAATTAATTAAAACATAATTTCCTAGAAAAATTTATTGTAATAGATAACAATATTTCAACATAAGAAACATCAGAATTATAGCACATTATCGTTATACCGTCGGATGAGTTTTGCATTCTAAAATCATAGAAGTCTGCTGCTTGGGAATAGAGCCAATATGTTACAGCTGTCTGCATGTCTTTGTCTGTTGGGAAGTGATACTTGGAGAGGAATTTCTTCAGGTGCAAAAACAGATAGAAATTGCTGAAAACATGGTTGAAACTATAGGCTGACTTCTCAGCAAAACTTCCCCACCAGTTTTTTTTGGGAAATTCACCATATTGGAGTAAATATTATCATAGTATAACTAAGTATTCCACACCTACTGATTGGTTTATTGCTGCGGTGTTCGTCATGCACATTTTGTCTACCTTTGGAAAAATCCTTGAAAGCCAATGATGAACCATTTGCTTGCTTATCAGATCTGGCCAATACATTAAACAGAATTGATGACATTTTCTAGCGGCCCTATCTTACATTCTTATCTTGATCACTGATCTCATCTTGCAGTAAACTGGAGAAGAAATAAGCACGAACATCTTTGCACATTAGAACAACTTTAATATAAGCTATTCAAAAATTAAGCCATGCAACATGTGACATCCACACCCACAACCTACCTTACATATATGTTTGCATTTTAGTCATTTTGCAGCTTTATCTTTTGGAGGTGTGGGAAATTTACTTTCCAGATGACCCTCATATTTCATCTGAACATACATACTTCAATAAAAAAATATCTAATCAAAATTTAAAAATTAATCCCTAAGTAGCATTATTCTTTCCATTAGACAATTCCTAGGTGGTGGTATTCTTATTACCAGGTGATATTGTTGTGAATTAAAAAAAAAATTTATTTTCTATTAGGTCTGTAAGAAATGCAAATAATGACCAGTTTTTATTTATTCTGAGGGGGCGGGGGTGAAGTAAAAGTAACAAACATTGAGGAAATTATTAAAAAAGTTAGGAATAAATTGATATTCTTATCAATAAATATTATGTATTATGTTCTCTTTTTTCTTATGACCTAAATAGCCTATTACTGCAGTGACATTGGACACCATTTCTGTATAAATATTTATTAAGGTTTAAATTACAAATACCATCTTTCCCATAAATATCTGTAAGTTAATTGGTAATTGTTTTTGGGGAAAAAATAATGTGTTAAACTAAAATAATAAAAAAGAAAGATAAAATAATTTGTCAGACATCAAAGAAAAATTGTGTCAGACATTTTTTCTTTTTAAAAAATAATGTTAAAGCTTGTAGAGAAAAATTTCATTGATGCATTTGGTGTGAAAATGTTGAATTTTTTCATTTTCTGCTTAACAAAATTTCTTCTTTTAAAATGTACACAATAATTTTACTAAAGATAATTACACATTTGAAGAGGAAAATCTTATTTATTTTGCTAATTTAATGGTATTAACGTTGTTAAGATAAATTTAAGTTTTAAATTATTATTTAAATGTCATTTCTTTAGCAGTTTTTGTGTGGATATAAAATTAAATTAACTGTATAATATGTATTGTATATCTATAGAAAAAATATCCATTTTTTGGGAATTACTAAAAAATAAATAAATAAAAATAAAAATTTCAAGAGTTCGTTAAAAAAAAAA
The DNA here is from genome assembly GCA_030067965.1 of Latrodectus elegans. Classification (NCBI taxonomy): domain Eukaryota; kingdom Metazoa; phylum Arthropoda; class Arachnida; order Araneae; family Theridiidae; genus Latrodectus; species Latrodectus elegans. The sequence continues at coordinate 99,071,309 of CM057814.1, forward strand.
AAGTTGAATATGTAAATTTTCTATTGATTACTTTTATGTTTAATGTGTTATCTTACTTTTTACGTAAATTAATTAATTTTATAAGTTTTACTGACTTTTTTTCTTTTTCAGATTTGATTGCAGAACATGAAAAAGGCAATGGGAAAGCAAATATTAATCCAAATTATAGTACTAAAAATATTCAAGATATGTGCTTATATTCTAAACAGACTATAAGCAGTGAACCATCATTATCCAAAAAATGTAATGGTTATAAAATGAATAATTTCTTGAGACAGGACTCTTTAATGTCACGTTTTTCAAGCCATTCTATTAAAAAGCAAACTTCTTTAGATCATGTTTTAACAACGTCTAAGTTTTCATTTTCTAAGAACAATTCACATTTTTATCCTAATGGTTTTTTAAATAAAAAATTGCCAAATTATTCTACTAAAAATCAGTGTTTAAAACAAGAAAAAAGTTTAAGAGGTTCTGAATATGTTTGGTGCAATTCTCATATTTGTGACCCAAAAAATTCTAGTGTGTGTGATGATAAAGTTTCCAAAGCAAGCTTTTTAAATGATCAATTAACAACTAAATTATATCCTGAAAAGTTAATTGGTGAAATAATGTCTGTTACTGAACAATTAAAAATGAAGTCAGAAAGTTTTAATGTGATTAAAAATAAGCAGCAAAAGTTTTCAAGTATGAAAGAAACAGTTAAGAAAAGAAAAGAAATTATTCCTTATGTAAAGAAAACCAGTGTAATTGATAAAACCAAACTGTCAATTGATAAAAAAACTTTGAACACAAATAAAAGGATAGCCAATTGGAAATGCCATGAGGAAGAAACCAAAGGGAAAACTATGTATTCTAATGTGTTGAAAGACTTGAAAGCACTTGAAAAAAAGTTATCTGAAGTAAAGAAACCTAAAAAATTACTTATGAAGCCATTAATTTTAAAAAATTCTGCTGCAGATAGAAAAATTACATCTAATAAATTTATTAGTAAATACTCTTCACCAATAAATCAGATGGTAAAAACAACATCCTCTTGTTCAGGCCAAGCTTGTTCACTGAATAGTTTAAATGATACTTTAAAATGTTCATTTGTGCCTTTGTCAAATGTGCCTAATACATTATCACAAAAGTCTAACCAATTAACTTTCAATTACAAAAAAATAAATAATATGCAAACATCCATCAAAAAGTTCAATCCTTCTCATAAAATTATGCTTACAAAACATTTGAAGAAATATAGGCAGTGTACAACCCCAAGAAAAAAAATTTTTAAGTTGGCAAATCAACATAATATGACAAAAATTAGGAAATATGTTAGGAAAACCCCTACATCTGTTGAAAATTCATTTGGTTCTAATTTTCCTTCAATGCATGCCAAAACTGCATCAACAGCTTCTCTTTTAGATAGTGACATTGATTTGGATCTTCTCCATGAACTTGCATCAGAAAGTATTCCTCAAACAAAGATATATCGTAGTAAAAACACTATCATCAATCACCATTCAATGAAATATAAGGCTGCAAAAATGATAAAATCGAAATATTTTACTAAGAAATCTTTTGCCAAGAAAAATGATCCCATTGCCTCCAAATATTTCAGAAGTAAGTAAAGTAAGAATTCTTAACTTCCGTAATTTTCTTTTTAAAAAATGAATGTAAAATAGGCAATATTCTTGCTGTAGAATTACAAATTGTGAAGTGCTTAATCAAAGGGTTATATTTCATGTAAGCATTAGAAATCTGCTAAAGGAGACTACAAAAATTACTAGAATTGTTCTTTTAATTTAATTATATATTTATTGTTTCTAAGGGAAATTTTCTTCCTTCTTATCATACTTTGATTTTTTCATTTGTAATTCCATTTTGACTGCTTGTAATTAAAACATTATTTTGTACTTGTATCACACTATTGTATTACATATCTAACAATACCATATATTATTATCCATTCAAATAATTTTTTTATCCTATGCCCGACCTTGGTTTTTTAACCATTAGTCTATGTTGAGCAGCCCAGTATACTCCAGAATAAAATGAAAAGTCATCTTATGCAGAGTTTCTGACTGTGATGTCATTAAGTCCAGGGCAAAATAGAAGTAGTTATCAGTCATTTCTCCAAGTCCACACAAAGGGCAAGTCGTAGAGTCAGTTGAACCAAAACGGTGGAGGTGTGCCTACAGATAGTCATGCCCTGCCCTAAAACGGAAATTTACAATGCCAATGCCCAAAGCCTTATGGTGGTTGCACGGGGCAGGCTCAGTCAGTAAAGAAGCCCAAGTCTTTCCCTTTGTGGAATTGTTATACATATTTTTACGAAAGGAAGCTATATTTGTCTTGACACGAAAGGAGGCTATACTTGATGGTACTCCAAAGCTGGACAAGGTTGTTGTAATTTTGAGCCAGTCTTGGCCAATTTGTCAGCCAAGTTATTACCAATGATTTCACATTGGCCAGGTATCCTCTGCAGCACAATTTGATGTCCCTCCTCTGGAAGGGAACTAATAGCCATCTGACAGAGGAAAATTAACTGATGTAAAAGTTTAATGGTAGTCTGAGAGTCAATAAAAAATACAATGTTGCTCTCACTACCTTTGCTTATTTCCTCAAGAACCAAAGAAACAGCTGTAACTTCTCCATTGTAGCTGTTAAAATATTCATTAACTTGGCTAAGCTTGAAGCTTTTTGAGTAAATCTAAATTTACATCACTTATGTAAAAAATTGAAATTTGTGATCTTCAAATAATATTTTTATAAGTTAAATAATAATTATTTAATTTTGAGTTGTTAATTTTTAGTGAGATCTGAAAATGATGCCATTCTTACTAAATATATTTAATAGCTGTTTTGAATTTTAAATGCTTATGATTATATTAAAAAAAATTATGGCTTAATGTGTTTTTATACTAATTTAATTTTTACTGTATTTTATTGTTTAAGCATACAAAGTTTTTCTTATTTTTAAAACTTATTTCTAAATTTGGTAACTCTTTTGTTTTGCAATTTTTTTCAAATAAAGCTATGTTTTTTATTTATATGAATTAACTAATTTAGTAGATTAGTTTTGTTATACTTTTATGACACATTTATCACATTTTTATTTTCTTATATTTAGTTTATTTATGTATTTTTTCTGATGTGAATTGAATTCTATTTAAGTGAACAATTATTTGCACTAATAAAATAAAATCTATTACAAAGAAAAAATAATTATTATTAAAATTTAATTTTTATATGTTAAGCTACTTTTCTTATTCAAAATAAGTTTTATAAGAATTCTTGTGCATAATGGCTGAAGTAATTTAGTTCTCTTTCTTTACGTTCAAAAATTTTCTATTCTCATTACTATCATAAAAAATTTAAAGCAGATATATTTTTAAATTTTTATTTATCCTTAAATAAAATGTAAGATGAAGTTAGATTTTTTAAAAAAAAAAAAAAACAAGCCTTATATAAAACATAAAGAATCGAAATAGATTTTTGATATTTTTAGAATTTGAGATACAAATTATTTGTTCATCATAAAAATTCTTTTTAAACCACTATTAGAAATAAAACTTTATAATATATATATATATATATATATATATATATATATATATATATATATATATATATATATATATATATATTAAATGATTTTTGATTAAAATTTTAACATTTTGTGCATTTTATAATTTAATCATTTTTTCCTATTATGTTTACTTTTAAAATCTAATCTGTTTTTTCTAAAGTTTAAAAAATTTCCTATTTTGAATTTTTATTTTTTAAAATTAAATTCAATTTTATGCCATGTGTGCCAATTTTAGTTTTAGGAATACATTTCTAATTTTTGTAATATTAAAAATAAATGTTTCAATCTATAGATGTTACTCTAGAGCTGTAATGAATTCTTAAGTCTTCAGTTATTTTTAAAACAAAACTTTGAATATCTTGTAACCAGGATTAATTTAAAATGAGATGATTAAAGCAGCTTGTTAAGCCAAGCTGGTTGCCGAGTGGTTAGCGCTCTTGTCTTCGGTTCAACAGGTCATGGGTTCAAATCCCACCTTGAGGATGGATGTTTGTAAAGGTTCGGAATCCACTTTAAGCCGTAGGTCCCGGTCTAATTAGCCCTTGTGTGCAAAAGATGACCGTTCAGCGACAAACAAACAAACAAAGCAGCTTGTTAAAACCAGTGTTTTTAATTCACTTTACTTACATAGCATGAGATTCACTGAACTGACAGTTGAGTAGTGAGTACTTTAGTTTTCAGTTCAACTGTTTTTGAAGTTTCCATTCCTTCCTTTTGGGGAGAGGGGGGAAAAAGCTGATCTGATAGCTAATTTTTTAGTGCTTTGGGCATTTGTCCACAAGATGGTATTTGATGAAACATCCGAGTTTTACCTCTTCTGATTCCCATGGTTGAGAACACGATATTAAATAATACTCCATTAATTTTCCATTTATTCTTTTATTCAATATGCCTGTAGGAATGTATTAAGAATAATATTACTAGATCCCAATTTATGATCATTTTTGTTTCAAAAATTATTTACAACTATATTATGAAGATCTGTAATCTGATATGTGATTTTTTTAATGTCATTTCCATTTTGGTTTTATATTTCAATTAAACTTATTTAATGTTCAATCTACAGCATTTTTCTGTTTCATTTTTTATACAACAGAATTTTTTTACAGCTTTATTAAAAAAAGAAATATGAAATGTGAGGGTGTATGTGCGTACTATAGTCAAAATATGGAACAGAGTAATTTGCATAGATCTATGATTTTAGCAATGACATTTCTTACATAATAATTAAATTATTAAAATAAATATATTATTTGATTGTGTTAATTTAACTTAAAGAAATATGAGGAAAACTTAATAGACATATAATTATGTGAAGCATAGTATGCTCATTGAAGATGAGATAAACTTTATAAAATGATTACCATCAGAGGAAAAAAAAAATTTACAAATTGAAATGGAATGTTCTACACATTAATGAACATAATGCTTATAAACCTTTAATGGAATATTAGATTTACAATTATTTTATTTTCTAATTTCAAAAGTACATTTAAAGTTAAAAATGATTGATAAGTAAAATTCAAATAAAACATTTGTTTCGCCTCTTTTAAAATAAATGGTATTATTGAAAACCAATTTCTTTGAATATGCATTTAAGTATTTTGTGGACTTTTTCAAATTTTTATTTAATCTTGATTTTTTTTATTTTTCAAATAGTTTTTTATTCTATACAAAATTTATTTGCAAGTAATAAAAATTTTGTTTGTCTATCATTTTTATTATGAAACATTTTAATAGTTTAATTTGTGATTTAATTAAATTTTTTTGTTATTTAAATAAGAAGTACTTCACAATTGTGATATATTATTTAATTTTTCAGGTGATTTCAATAATTCTACAAATAGACTTCATTACTACAGTAAAAATGTGTAAGTATTTATAAATAAGGAAATAATTAATAAAAGTATTTTATAAGCAATATTTCTACAGGCATAAAATATGGGGTTTAATATTTAATGTATTGGTGACATGATAGGCTATAATATTTGTGAATATCTTTAATCACCTTTAAATTTTATTAAATATTGGGAAAGATATTTTCTTGAATTTTGTACAGTTCTAATTAAATTAATTATTAGAATTGCTTATGGATTAAGATTTAAAAAATTATTTTTTATTTGCATTTAAGTGATACCTGAAGTAAGAGTGTTTTTTGAATTTTTTGTGCTGAAATAATATGTATTGATAGTTCTTCCTGTAATGATCAAAAGAAGAAATTCCCATAAAAAAATTGATTGCATAGTTTTAATCTGAGCTTGGAAAATTAAAACATATTCATCCTAAAAAGATACTTAAAAAATAAGTTATAAACTTTTATATATGTTCTTACACTTTTGTTTAAACTTTCCAGAGATAAACTAGCTAAAATATACCAAAATATAAAAAAGATACAATCATGCATCAGATATATGTTTCAGATTTAAGTTATTATAATGCATTTATGTTTTACTTCATTAAGACAATTAAATGTTGTTTCTGATCTCATTTGGTATAGCATTGCTACACCAGATCTGCAAACTCCTCAATCCTCAGAAAATTGAATAACAGTGAGGAATTTACAAAAAGATCCTCCTTAATAAATCTTAGATGCGAAATGTGTTAGGGTTGGCCTAGTTTTGTAACAGGTAGGATATGTGGTCAGCTCCTAGAACCCTTGAAAGTAATAAAACCACAGGATTACCACTAGAATACTAATCATGTGTAGGTTGAATGCTTCAAATAGCCCAGACACCTCTTTTTTTGAATAAAATGCAACTCAGTGTAGGTGAGGGAAGTATCAGTTGGAGAAGAACTAACAGCTCTGTCACTTCCATGGATATTGACATGAGAGGGGATTCATCGCAAGTGTATACAGTGGGTGCGAGAGATGAGCTGATAAAAGCTGGTGACTCTGCCATATCACCAACATGTGACCATGCATCTAAGTACTGGATAGAGCTGTGACTATCCAGGACAATCCAGACATCACTAAATGATGCATCATTCTGAATGGAAAGCAAACCAGCTTCAATAGTGAAAAAACTGAGGAATAATCAGAATTTCTAAAAGAAATTTTCTCCTCCAGGATAACAGATGAAGACATTACCCACCACAATGATACACATCTTTATTGCCATTAGTATAAATAGTTAAGGCATCATCAAGGATGCAGCTAATTATCTCCAAGCTTAATTGTCTTAAGTAATGCATAGTTTTTGTTTACATAGGACAAGAGTTTGGGAGGAAAGAATACACAAGCAAGACTACAAGAGGGTCAAGAGAGGACTTAATAGTGTCGGCCTAAAAACCAGATAATTAAATAATTTGATTTTTGAGTTTCATAGAGTGTATTATTTAAAAAATTGTACTAAATTATAAAAAATTTTTTGTTATTGAACTGTTTTGATCAATTTTTTTTCCTTTAAAATTCAAGTTTTTATATATTTTTAATAAAATTAATATTGTTATCTTTAATGCAAAAAAAATCCATACATGTTAATATTTTAAGCAAATTACTAAAATGTAAAAAAAAATTACTTTTTTAATGAATATAACTATTGAATGTAAATAAAGTTATTAAAGTAAAACAGTTTTTACTAATTTTTAAATTCACATAAATTTAAATATTGTATATAAACAAAAAAACTTTTCCATGCTTTTAATTTAAATGATAACATTGATTTACTGAAAGAATAAAAATTCTGCTTTTCTTGATTGAACTCGTATATAAATTAAAAAATGCAAAAATATAAATATATATATTTTTTACATAGCTCATAAATTTTAAATATAATAATAATAAAAAATTATGGATATTATTAGCACAAATTTTCTTTGTTAGAACCCATATTTATTTGGATCATTTATAATAGCTATTGAAAAATATGCTTTTAAAACAAATTGAAAAATACTTGAAAAGAAAAAACATTACAATGTTCTTAAAGTTATTAATTTTTTAAATTTACTATAGAAACTGAAATATTTTAATCAAAATTTTGTTTCATGTTTATTGTTTGTAAAGACCTTTTATTTAATAATGGAATTGCATTTTTTACCTTGCTAGTCAAACAATCTTTTCTTTGATCTCCTTTCTCTTTGTTTTAGTGAAATATCTAAAATTTAAACAGATGAAGAAAAGAAGTTTATATTTTTAAGTTGAACCATATGTTATTTATAATTTTTTAAAAATAATTTCTAAAGTTGTAATCTGTCTTATTTTATATTTTTACATTCTAATTGTACAGTCAGTTTTAAAAAAAAGTAAATGCATTTTCACAGAATCTTTTCTTAGTTTAAAAATATTATTATATAGGCAGTTAATTTATATTCCTTGCAACATTTAAAGGATTCATGTTCAATTTCTATGTTTAAATAATGTTATTTTAAATCTCTTATTCTATATAGCAATGAGTACTATAGAGGTTGTTCTTTATTTGTGGTTACTACTTATAAACCATAATTTTATAATTAATAATCATGTTTTTTTTTTAAATACTTTATTGCCTGATGGTAGCTGAGTGAATGGTTTTATGGCTTTTGGTTTAACAGCTGATCATATAAAATCTCACTTTCGCCTTGAATATGCGTAATGGTTTGGAATCCATTTGAAATTAGAATTCTTGGTTTAATTAAATCTTATTTAAAAAATGACCTTTGAATGATAAACAAATCAAACTAAATTGAGATGTTTTATCCTTTTTATTTTACATTCAACTATATGCAAGAATCTTAGCAAGTAATGTTAAAAAATTACAAATTTATATTTTTAAATTTTCTATTTGCAACTATATGGTATTGTTGAATTTTTTTTTTTTTTTTGTTAATTCAGATTTATCTATTGAATGTGCTATATAATTATTTGTTGTATTAAATCATTCTAGTGTCTCACTATAATACAATTGAAAATTTAAAGTAGGAATTTTATTTAATGTGAAAGCTGTCATTTAAATAATAAGCAGATTAAGATTTCTATAGGTATCTTATTAACGAATATATATACATAGATTTGTTCAATGATTGGATTATCCTTACAATTAGAATAATTTCGCATTGCAAAAGGAAATTTTAATCAATATCGATTGATTAAAGTTTCATTTAATTTCAAATTTTCTAACTAGAAACATATCTTATCTCAAACTATTTTGAAGAGTATAATCTTTAAAAAGTTACATAAAACTTGAACAATGCTTATGTAAAATTGTATCAGAGCATGATGGCAATGTTATGTTAATAAAAAAATGTTGCTTTCAAATAGATTTTTAACAAGTTCTTGAAAAATCTCTCTTTATCTTTGAAAAGTTCTTAAATACTTCTTAAATATTTTTGTTTTACTTATATATACAAATCATGTTGATAAAAAATATTTAGAATGATTAAAATCTTTTAAACTGGTGTATTTGAAGTTAATTTTAAAGACTTTGAATTAAAGATATTAATTTCAAATTGTCTTAGTTATAAATTTTTTTAGTTAGGTTATATTTTCATTATAAATTCTTACAAATTTTCAGTTATAATAAAAAATGTTTTGATTTAACTCAACCAATGGTTTTGTTCATATTAATTAAAGACAGTTTTTTTTTTATATATTTCATTGTTTTACAACTGCTTATTGTTTGAGACCAACAACCACTTATGAATTTGAACGAGTCCAGTTGATAAAAGAATAGACTTATTTATTCACTCTTATTACTTGATTGAATCAGATTAGTTTAAAAGATCTATATAATTATATACTTATCAGACTCAATGTTCCTGTGTTGGTATGGTTAAGGAAAGGAATTTTAAAATGTGGTCAGCCTCCTCTCTTGAATGTGACCTAATTAAATAGCATTCAATATTAATAGGACACTGCCCAGTTGCCAATTGCTATCATTTTTTACTTTAATTAATCTTTAGAGGGGGAAGGAAAAGATGTCGCAGTTGCTGAATTAGGAAATTGTTTACTTTAGAAGAGGAGATTTCAAATTCAATATAAATTAGTACTTAGCAAAAATACTATGTTTCATTTCTACTTTATATGTAACATCTGTTACAATTTTTGCTTCAAATTTTCTTTTTTGCAAAAATGAATATAGCATCTTAATTATGAAAATTTCTAATGAAACAAAAAACACTATGGTTGCCATAAAAAGTTTTACAATAGTTTTTTGTTATTTGGTTATCATGGGATGGGGAAAATGTTAACCTATTTGAAGATTTAAACAGAGTAGTTTTATCGAAAGTTTATTTGTTTTATTCTCTATTTCTTAAATAGAAAAGTAAAATTGAATTATTATAGAAAAGTAAATTTAGACAAGGATACAGTTTTAAATTAAATAACATTAATTTAAAATATAATTAAGGAACATTAAGTTTTAATTTTAAATTTATTTCATAGTATACTTATCTATACAAATTTCTTTTTATCTTAATTTTATTTATTTATTTTTATGATATTAAGAATTTTATCATGGAAATTAAAAATAAATTCCATGATAGAATGTTTCCAAAGTGAAAAAATTTTATTCTAGTTTTATAACTTTTCAAAGTACTAAATTTCCAATTTTATTGGATTTGTTAGAAACTAGCTTAAAAAATCTAATAGCTTTTGATATATAAAGATGATAATGATTTATATTTAGTTATAAATTTTTTATTCTCTAATTGAATATTCTGATTCAAATAATTTGCTTTCAGTGTTAATATTTATTTAAATAATATAATGTAACCAATAATACTGAAACAAATTCATTAAAAAACATAATATTAAGGGATTTTATTTAAATTTTACTGTTGAACTCTAAAATATGTCTCAAATTTTGTTTCTTTTTCCCTAATCTCCAGATATACTACATATTTATAAAAAAACTGATACTTTCAAATATCATTAGGGCAAATTAGCAGGTGTATTTACATTAAAATGCTTAAAAAATTTACAAGTTGATATTAAATAATTTACAGAAATTCATGGAAGTGATATTAAAATTATTTTCAGTAATTTCTGATGTATGCATATATATTTTAAAGAATGTGGCATTTAATATTGGTTGTGATAAATACTAATTGCTTTCTTTTTTCAGACTCAGAAAAAGAAAATGTACCTCAAGAAATCACTTTTTGAACAAATATCAAAGTCAAAATTCTAGTCAACAAAAGAAAAATATTGTTAACCTAGGTGAGGGATGATTTTTTATATCTACATTATATATGTAATAGAAATATGATTTTTTTACACATTTTATTTATTATAATACATACAAATTCATGTGCACTCACACAAACTATTGACTCATGTTATACATATTCAAATAACATCTGCTTAGTATGGGTTTTTTGGGAATAAGGATAAACTTGTTTTTTACACCTGTGAGTGTATACGAATATACAATACATGAAATTGAGTGTTAGATACATTCTTTAGCAATAATAAGCACAAATATTGTGTGAACTTCAGATATATATATATATATATATATTTATATATATATATATATATATATATATATATATATATATATATATATAAACATTTTCACCTTAAATAAGTTAAAGTAAATATTTTTATATATTTTGATATTTTAGAATAAATTCATTACTAGCTCAATTGACCTGTATAAAAAGTGAATTTTGAAACTGTGTACATGGTTAATTTGCTTATATAGAAAGACAAATTAATAAATTACTCTACACTCTGCCTATTATTTAATTCTTACATAATAATTAAAAAATAAGAAATATGCAATTTATTTTCATTAACAATAATTGCATAGCATACAAAGTATATCAAAAAATAATGCATACTTATTACTGCAAATAATAATTAAATAATCTTTTGAAGAATTACTTGTGTATATATGTCATTCAACAGTGTTTATAATCCTTGGAGAATTAAAGACTTTTATTTATTTTGTTATATTTTTCTGAGAGTACGTTTTTATTTGAAACTAATGTAACAATTACCTAAGTTAATTTCTCTCTTTTTTTTTCATTTTATTTGTTTCTCCTTTTGAACAGCTGTTTTAAATCTAACGTGGCAAATTTTAAGTTACTGTGTGGTAGAAGTTTAATGTTGCTCTACAACATTGAATTACTCCTATTTCACTGTCTATTTAACAGGCACTTAGTTGTTTAACAATAATTTGAATTATTATGAAAGAATTTTATTTAATAATTTATAATTTTTGGTATCCATTAAAAGCTATTATTAAAAAGCTAGAAGTTTTGTCTTTGAATTGAAATTTTTATTATTACTTTCTATATTTTTATCTAAAATTTTTAAATTATATTTTGGAATATCTTTTGTTTATTTTTTTTACTCCTTGGTTTTATTTAAATTTACTATTCAAATATAGATTTATGTGTATTTACTCACTGAATAAAAAATCTTATTATCTTAGATTTTTTTAATGTTTTCAGTGCATATGATATACTAAAATTTCAGGCATTTATTGAATTTTTTCATTTGTTTCATAATTATCATGTGCAATAATCATGTATAATATAAAGTAAATGAATTCCATAGTTTCTATTGCTTTTACATGCTCAAAAAATTAAATGTATTCCAAATAAAAACATTTTTTCAAGTAAATATATACCAAATGTTTAAGTAATAAAATATTTTGTAATCCTTTAAAATTATTAGAAAGTTAGTTTTTACCTTTAAATTGTGTGTGAGTACCTTTTATACCTTTAATAATGTAATCTCTTACCTTTCATAATGTAACTTTTGCTCAATCTAATATGCAGTTAATTTTTGGAAGTTTTTTTGATCGACTCACATTGACTTTTATAATGTGATTCGGATTAATGAACCACATTAAATACCAGTCACATAAACTAGTTAGTTAATTAAACTAGTCACAGTACTGCTTAAAGGTGACTGATTTATCATATTAGCTGAAGGAGTAGAAATTACTTCTTCTGTACCAGAGGTAGAAATGACTTCTAGTCCATCCATGCCTGGAATAGAGGGACAGCGATTAATAGCATGACTGCCTTTCTACACGAGATATCTAGACTCTAGCTCTCTATACAGCTTCATACAATGAGAATTTCTGTATGAGACCCTGTATGTAGAAAATGCCGAAAAAGTGAGGGAATGGTGCATCTTATTATGAATATGATGTACTTGCCCATAATAACTATTTTAGGCACTTTTGATAACAAAGAGTTACACCTTAATTCCTGATAGGGCCTTTCTGACCTCATAAACTGGGGAAAGCCCTAATACATCAGCTAGATTTTTTTTGGATTTGAAGCTTGGTATAAAATGCTTCTAATAGATGTGCATTGACTGTTGAATCCAATGCAGAAGAAAAAAAGAAAGTTATTGAAAAAAGATTACAACTAAAATAATATTTTTAATTAGTGTTCAAATATTTAGAATTTATTGCTTTTTTGAAGCTCCTAAGAAACATCTATTTTTAATTTAATTTTAATTTCATGTATTTTTTAATTATGAATTATCAAAATACTTGAATTTTTTTTTAAATTTAATTATTAATATTTAATGCATTTAACAAGAAATTCACTTTCTTTGAGTTGAATTATATACTTCTTAAAATTGCTTAAATTATAATTATTCTATTGTATATTGTATCATCCAATATATGTTACAGATATATAAAGTATATATTTATAAAATTTCAGTTTAATTAACAAATATCTTAAATTAATAAATATTTAGATCTATAATAGTCTCTACTTGACCAATATAGATCTAAATGAATCTAATTTGTAAAAACTAGTGTAGAATTTAATTCTTATTTGTAGTAATTACAAATAAGAAATCAACTTGTAAAAACTATGATTTACCAACTATTAACTTTCTTAATTAGCAACCATCTAATGTATGCCATGAACAGTTTAATAAGGAAACATTTTAGATACTAGAAATGCATTTTATGAAAAAAAAATTCCATTGATTTTTTACTTAATTTTTAGTTGATTTTGTTTTTTAAAAATGTCAAATCTGGCATTCTTTTCATTTAGATAATGAAGAATAAAAATATTAAAAAATATTTGTATTCATTTTTTGCTGTATCTTTTCCTTTTTATTTTGTTATTCATTTTTATATTGTTTTGTCTAATTTTTTTCCCATTCATTTTATAATAAGATCATTACCAAATATTTTTTAATAGATGGTGAAAAGTTCATTATTGGATCATCTGGTAAAACTTTAAGAAAAGTACCAAAATTAAGTATGTAACTAATTTCTGTAGATTTTATTTATGATACAATTTTGGTAAACAAATTATATCAGGTTTTTTACTTTTTCTTCTCCTTTTCAGATCCTTATTCATATAGAAAAACTCCCACGAGAATGGGCAGTCCAAAAATAAATAGTTTGAAAATATCTGGTTCTAAAAAAGTTTCATCTCCAGTTTCTAAAACTTTAGCAAGGTGTGTTTAACTTTATGAATTAATTTTTTTAAAATAAAAATACCTATTTAGTTTAGCTTTCTGTTGAAATATTTTTAAATATGATTGAGTATTATTTAGTAATTATTGATTGTTACAAAAAGATTAATTTATAAAGTAATTGTCAATTGATAATACTAATATTTACTATGGTCACTGACATTTCCATTGTTATATAATATGAATAAAATTTTGTTTTGCTTCTATTATGTAATAAACATTTTAAAAAAATATTTCATATTTAAAAAGTATTTACAAACATTTAAAATCAGTATGATAAAACATATTTCCATTAAAAGAAAAAAAAAGTATAACTTATTAAATTAAGGCTGATGTATGTCAGAAATTTAAAACTTATATTTGATGGAATTATTTTAATAGCTGAAAAAGGAATTTAGTCTTATTCTGAAAATCAAACAAAATAATTTTGTTATTTAGTGACCTTGTTCACAGTCACACATTATTACAGTGAGGAAAAATAAATGCCTTATTATGCACACCAGAAGAAATTTGAATCTTCTAAATACTTTAGGTCAATGGTTAGGAAAGTAAAAGCACGATCAGCTCGAAATGCAGAAGCATTCTAAACAAAGACAATATTATGTCGTTATGTTATTGATTGATTAGTGATCGTTTGCTTTTAGAAATGAAAATAAAGCAATCATTGCAGGTTTAAAACTCAAATATACAAATATCACATTTATAGTTCTGAAAATAAAAAAATTATAGTTTATTGCTATAGAGCAGTGATTCTCAACCTGTGTGCCACAGCACTTTAATGTATCGATAAATTTTAGAAATATATATAGTAGAAATTATAATGCTTCTTTATTATAAGTAAAATAATAAATATTGTTATTTTTGAATATATACTCTATTGTTTTACACTCAAAATTATCATCATAAACTATTTTGCACAATATATTATAAGTTAGTTAAAAACTTTAAAATTTATCTTTTTCTTTGTGCAGCAAATTTTGAAACCATTAAAAGCTGATGACTATGACAAAAAAAAAGTTGAGAATTACTGCTATAGAGAATAACAAGCAGCTTTAGGAAGTGATGTTTTTAAAATATATCTATCTAAAGCATTAAGGAAATTTTAAGTGATTTTATAAAAAGAAACAATGTTTATTAGTTAATCAAATATTCAGCATTCTAAACTTTAGGTCAACAATTTATGATTTATTTATTTATTTTATGCATGGATGTAGTAGTTCTGGAATGCATTTTAAGTCATAAGAGCATATCAAAATTGATTTTTGTGAAATAGTAACAAATTAAGAAATCGTATTTCATTACCGAAATACATATGTGCATTTTGATTAGATTTAATTACTTCTCAATGTATTATATGCAACACACCATCTTTCTCATTAAAAACAGGATATGTATTAAGCCCCTGAAAACTCTTTGAATTAAATTTTTTCTGAGATTTGAAAACTTTTAAAGTTGAGTTACCTCCTTCAAACTTATGAATAAATTTTTAAAAAGTTTGTTCTTTAGAACTTTTTATTATTCTGTTGAAAGAATTATTGATATTTTTCATTTTTATTTTTGAAATTTTTAATAAATTTGATAAAAAAAAATGATTGTAAAGTCTATGAAAGAAATTTTTGCATTGCAAATATGAGAGAATCAGCAGTTAAGGCCAATGTGAAGGATAAAATATGTATTATTGGTTCTATAACCATTACAGGGTATTTTTCCTTATTGACATTCTAGTTGCTTTTAGTTTTTCATTGGAATTTTTCAATTTTAAGTTCTCTTCAACTTGATCGTTCCATTTAACTCTTGATCTATATCTATTAAGGTTTTCCATAATAAATCTTTTAGCTCTGTTTGTTCAATTTCTTGTCATGATTTTTTTCAGACTCGTTTTTTTTATTCTAGTGAATATAACCAATTCCTTGTATCAGAAATCGATAAAAAAGTATATAAATATAAAAGTAATGTATCGGTAAAGTATGTGTAATTGGAGTCATATATTTTTTGTTAAAGTTATAAATATTATTTTTTAAATTACACGCAATAATATTTTCTCAGACAAATCTGTCTTGCAGTCCAGTAGAATTTGGAAGTAGAACTTCCAAAAAAAAAAAAAAAAAAAAGAAAAGAAAGAAAGAAAGAAAAAAAAGAAAAAAAAAAAAACCTTCAAAGTCCTCTTCACAGCATAAATGAAAAATTCAGAGGCAACTAAAAAGATGTTCCCCAGTCATTTGCATTGTATGAAACAAAAGGCAGAAAGAAGAGTCAGCCAAACCATTAGTCATATAAATATGATATTTTAATAGCTTTTTTAATGCATATTAACTCTGATTTCTTGCTATCATTCATGTTTTGGTTCGGCTAAATATTTCATTTTAATCATGAATTAGGATAATCAGTATATGTTTTCATTAGCTCTCTTAGCTGCATTAAAAATTCCTTGTATTTTGATATACCAGCTGATTATAATTAAAGTCCCGATTTTAAAAATCGATAATTTTAAAACTACTGGTCAGAATGACTTGATATTTTAGCAGAACAATCGTAAGGTAATGGAATTTTTTTTGGCCAAAGAAAAAAAAAGTTCCAAAATGTGTCAATAGATGGCGCTCTCTGTGTAATATCAGGAGGAAAGTCCAAAAATCTATTCGTTGAACACAGAATTGTTAGTCAAAAGAAAAAAATTAGAGTTCAGTGATCTACTAAAGATTTATTAGCAAAAAGACAAGAATACAGCGACAACAGCGATTATGACAAAAAAAAGAGCTTCATGAAATCAACACCTTGCTGATGATTAAAGCATAAGTTGTTCGATATGCCCTCCGCCTTGTTCAGCTACTAATTGGAAGCGCAAAACGGCATGCTCCACAACAGATCGGAGGGTATCTGTACTGATGCAATGGATGTGGTGTGTGAATCTTGCCTTCAAGTCGGCTAAATTCTGAAAACTCCCGCTATAAACAACATTCTTCAGGTACCCTCAAAGCCAGAAAGCACACGGGTTTAAGTCGGGGGAACGTGGCGGCCATGTTGTTGGAAAATGATGGCTTATGATCCTGTCATCTCCGAAATAAGCACTCAGTAGCTGCTTCACAGGAGTAGCAATGTGCAGAGGAGCGCCATCTTGCATAAATATTGTGCGATCCACACACTGACGCTGCTGCAGTGCCGGAAGGACATGGTTACGCAAAAGTGTTTCATACGCTTAACGCCAGTAACGGTGCAGGTAACGGGACCCGCAGGTGTGATCTCCTTGAAAAAAAAAACGGACCAACGATAAATGCTGCCGTTATTCCGCACCACACAGTAACCTTTTCAGACTGAAGAGGTAATGGCTGTAGCTGGGACGGATTCTTGGTCGCCCATATCCTACAATTTTGCGTATTTACAGAACCTTGCAAATGAAAGTGGGCTTCGTCATACCACAGAATGTTCCATGGCCATCTGTTGTCCACTTCCATCTGGACAAGAAATTGCAGTGCAGAAGATTGACATGCTTCCAGGTCAGCTGGTAGCAACTCCTGCACATGAGTCATCTTATACGGATAACAGAGCAAGATCTTCCTTAGGATTTTACGCACCGTGCTGTTCGGCATATCCAGCATTCGGCCAATTCCCCGTACACTGCTGATTCCAACATCACTGTTAGTCTGTTCTTGTAATGCTGTAGCCACATCTTCCACTGCCGCAGCCGAAACTGGTTTTCTTCCTCTATCCCGCTTAATGTCAAATGAACCGGTCCCTTCGAATTTAGCAATCATTTTTCGCAGACCTTTTGCGGTTATTGGACCCCATTTAATGGATTTTAAGGTCCGAAACTTCCTAATAGCTGTAAGTACACAGTCATCGTTCTTATAAAAAAACTTCAAGCGCAGAGCGCGATCCTTCATAGTCAGAGTCATGATGAAGCATTTAGGCAAAGAGCTGGTGCTCTGCATTTTTATGGCAGCTAAGTCTCATGTGTGCATGTCACTTATTAATAATTTGAATATATCTAGACAATGTGAACGCTTACAGTGCCATCTATTGGCACATTTTAGAATTATTTTTTTCTTCACCAAATAAAATTCCATTGCCTTCGGATTGTTCTGCTAAAATATCAAGTCATTCTGACCAGTAGTTTTAAAATTATCGATTTTTAAAATCAGGACTTTAATTATAATCACATGGTATATCCTATTAATTAAGTTTATTATATATTTGATTTTTACAATAATAACAAATTATTTCTTTCATGAAAATAGCAGATCTTAAAAGCACTTATTGATTGTAATTGGTTCCTGACTGGCATGACCAGCTCATCTGTAAAAGCCAAATAATGATAATTCTGTTAAATATTAAGCTGCTTAATTTAATTTGTATTTTCTTCATCAAATGTTAAACAGAGTATAGGAAAAAAGGAAAGTCTATGTCTATTTGATATGAAACAATTCTGGTGTCTGAAAGTTAACTTGTGACAAAAAACTGTTGTTGATGAAAATTTTAAATGTAGAGCAAGTTTTATCAAAATTGATATTTTTTATTAATAAATATAAAATTTTTACAGTAAAATGATAAGAATTTTAATTCTAATATTTTATTATCAATAAATAATATTTTTCACTTGTACCAATGACACTTGAATCATTTCATAAAATTTAATGTAAGGTATAAATTTCTCACATTTTTTGAGCCATTAAAATTTGTTACTAACACATGTTCTTTTAATTTCTAAATTGTAATTTATGTGTTTACAAGACATAATCATTCATTGCTATCAAATTTTCTTTTAGTCGAGCATTAAATCGAAGCATTGATACAGTTTTGTCTGCTTCTATGAAGAAGAAAGTGAGGAAAATCAATATTTATTGCATGTTTTACAACAGATTTGGTAGATGCAATAAAGGTATCAAATGCTCTTATGTTCATGATCCTAGTAAAATTGCTGTTTGTACAAGGTGAGTATGTACATTAATATGTTATATAATATTGCCTTTTACTTATAAAAGAGTGAAAAAAAGCAGGAACTAGAATAAATTAAATTATCCAAATTTGATGGTGAAAGTGTTTGAAACGAGGAAGTGGAAACAGTTGCCTAACATTTCGTAAAAAATCAGGAATATATACATAAACAAAAATAGGCTATAGCATTTTTTTACAATAATTTCCTAGAAGATACAGGAAATGTCTCTTGAATGAAATTACATGTTAATTTCATTCACTCTTCAGACTATCTTTCCTGAGGTTTTCTTATACATATGAATATAGAATTTTCAAATATGTTAAATAACATTGTTTTACAAATTTTATTGCTCTTATTTATTTTTTTTATTATTATTTATAAGAATGACACATTTTTACCTAAAACACTCTTTTTAGAATTTTTTAAAGAAAATATGCTCATTTAATTAATTTTAAAATATGAATGATATTTGTGGTATACAATATGCAATAAAAGATTTTGGCATATATATATAGTTATCTGCCAATATTTTTTGACTTGCTTTGTGTGAAATTTTACAGGTCTGCAGCTATTTTTTAAAACTTCATTGCAAGCAAAGCAATGAAGGTTTATAAAATTAATTTAATTAATCTTTTGGTGTCTAAATATCTATATAAAATGAGTAAAAAGAAATTAATTTAATATTTATATGTTCTAAAATGTAAAAAAAAAAAAAAAGAAAAAAATGGTCTTAAAAATTCATTTTAAAGAAGAAAATTAAAAAATAAGCAAAATAATTAATATAGCTAGAAACAATTGTTGGTTTCTTCAGAGTAAAAGAGAGAATTTGGTTTCTTTGTATAATAATATAATACATTGATGATACCCAGTCTTGTGAAATTGTTCATAAAAATACCCTCATTTTATAAGTCTCTAATTCTTAAATTAACTTATTCAACATTAATATTTTAAATCAGTTAAAAATAATTAATAAAATCTTATATCAATTTCATAATTCTGGTTCCTTTAAAAAAGACTCATCTAAAATTAACAAATAAAAAAAGTATATTATGTTAATATATAATGTGTTCACAACAAAATTATGACTATTTTTATATTTTGCTATAAAAATGGTATTTTATTCATATTTAAACTTTTGAAATGAAAAATTTTTATGATCTGCAAAATTTGCAAATGAAAGATGTAATAAGGCATTGAATTTTGATTCACATTTTGTAGAGAATTTAGAAAGCATTAATAAGTTAATTTAAAACTAATGGAAGTTAATATTTCTTTTTATTTTAAGGTTTCTTCGTGGAACATGTAAGAATGAAAAATGTCTCTTCATGCATGAAATTAATCCTGGTAAAATGGCCATTTGCTCCTTTTTTCTAAGAGGATCTTGTACCAAAAGTGATTGTCCTTACAGACATGAAAAACTTTCCCCTGATGCCAAGTTATGTAAATCTTTTATTCAAGGCTATTGCCCAGATGGGAAAGAGGTAAATTATGTAAATGATATTATTTACATTTAGTAATGAGTATTTTTCAAGTATTTAATTATTTTTAAAAACTTTAAACAAAATAACTGAATTTTTCAACTTTAAACAATTTTTTTTAATTGCATTTTAAGCTGGCAGCCAAATGATCAGGACTCTGACCTTTGGTTCAGCAGTTTGTGGATTCAAATGTGACCTAGAGCATGAATATTTACTGTGGTTCAGAATCCATTTTAAACTCTAATTCCTGCATGCAAAAATGACCATTGATTGACAAAGAAACAAAATAAGCTTAAAGGAATTTAGTTTATTCCACATTTCTCTGAATTTACTGCTTCTTTTTCATATTGTCATCAATTTTAGTTACTGATAAATGAGTATTGATTTTGTTAACTGTAAAATAAATTTATTATAATATCAAATGTTAGTTATATTATAATGCAATATATTCAAACCATGTAAAGTTATTAAAGTGCTATTTTGTGCACACCAGTTATCGGTAAGTTTGGAGAATTTACAGATTTACAGTTACCTTAATCAATATTTTTACACATGCAGACTTAGAAAGTTTCTCTCACAAATTGGGATGAAAAAATTTTACTATGATCAAAATAACAATCCTAAATTATGCTCATACATTTAAAATCATCACACATTTTAAAATTACAACATTATCATAAATTTGTGAATTTTTAATATGTTTATAAAAGTTATCTTAGTTTGATTTAATGCTATTTTCTGAATTAATGTATGCTATTTTAAGAATTATTAGTTAAACTTTTACATTAATTATGTTAAATAATAAAATTAGGTTAACAATTTTAAATAATTAACTATGAAACATTTGGTAACAATGAATTATATTAAATTTATTTCTCTTTTAGTGTTTGAAGGCACATGTTCTATTATGTCCAAAATACATCCAAGGAATATGTAAGAAAGGAATGAATTGTTCATTTATCCATACACTAGAAAAAAATATTTAGTAAGTAAATTATAAATTTTTTGTGGTGTAAAATATTAGGAAGACTTAATTGTGCTGAATAATATGGTAATTAGGAAATAAAAATTAACAATTTTATGTTTAATAGTTTTAATTAAAGTTTGAAATTCAAATAATTTATCTTACATAAAAGTTCTCATAATTAAGCATAATATATTTACTAATAAAAACAAGCATGCTCATTACCTTTATTTCATGTTATTGTTTAAAATTAATTAATTTATAATATATCTATCATTCTCCAGAAATTTTTGAATTAAAATTTTTCAAATTTTAATTCTAATGTTTTCAGCTTCATTTGAAAATTATAATTTAATAATAATTACAAATATTGTCCCAATAACTTTTAATAAGTTTTCCTCAAATGTTGACAACTAAAACATTTGAGGACTTTATTCACATGGTGAACTTTAAAACTGTATAAAAATTATGTAATACAAAAAAAAAAAAAAAAAAAAAAAAATTACAATAGTTTTATTTTTTATTTATGGGAAAAAGTATGTTACAAACTTAAATAGAAATCTATTTATAATCAAATTATAAATGATATCAGAAATAATCTAAGTTCTGGTTTGTCATTTAGTGAGAATAAAATAAATAAAAATTAATTAGTATAACATTTAATAAATTGTATGATGAAAAATATTACATACCTTTTTTTAGAAAATATACTTATATTTACCAATAAAACTAATTTAATTTTAAATATAGATGTGTTTGCATAAATCAATTTTTTAGGTAAAAAATATAAATTGAATTTTTAATGAGTATTTTTAATTTATTTACATATGAAATTAAATCAGATACAAAATATTACAATACTATGTTTCAAATTAAATATTAAATAAAAAGTAATAACAAGATAAAAAAAGAAATAACAAAGCATAAATAATGACAATATTTTATATGAATTAAAATTTAATTTAAATTTAAGGTTCTTAGAATTTTGCTGCTTTGAAACTGAGGTATAAAATTAAAAATCCATTTGATAAATTTTTGCAAAATATTGTTTCTGAGATATTTAAAGCAATTTCTTTATTTTCATGAAATTTGAATTCTCAATCTTTCTTTGATGATACATTTAAGTAATCAATATCATATATGAATTAATTAACAGCAATTGCTTTTTTAGTGGGACACACTAAACTTCTATCACACTTTTTGTGCCATTTGTATAAATACTTAGTATCAAACATTCTCAATAATATTTAAATGAGGCTATTTTTGCCCACTAATCCAATACATTAATGCTTTCATTATTAACTATGCTTCAATTGAAGAAGAAATTTGCATATAAATAATGTTTTCGTTTGCAAAATATTTCAGATATTTTACATTAGGTGTTATGAATGAATTTTTGAATTTCGCTTCATGATTTTAAATTTACATTCATTGTCAAACTGCAGTTGAGCCACTCCAAATCCTCATTTAAAAATTAATCTTGCTAGTAATATTGCAATCTTATTGGCTAAGGCCAAATTTCTTTTTGTCAGAAAGTATAATTTTGAACCATTGAATTTCCTTTGTATTCTTATATTTTAGCCCATTTTTATTATGTGTTATGCTTTATTTTTTTAATTTGGTTCTCATAACTGATGTACTTATTTTTAGAAAGCATATTCAAAATTATATATTTTATGAATGCATTGTTGATAATATTTCTTCGTTAACAAGAAACGAACATCTCATATTTGAAAAGAATATAAGATGTAAATTATTTATGAAATCTATATGTGATCATCTTCTGCACTTTTTATTTATGGTTTAATAGTTTGGTAATCTATAGTTAAGACTAAAACTATTTAAATAGACTTGATTTAAAAATAATTGCTGTGCATTTTTATAATCAGACTGCGTTAAAATTAGCCCCTTGTATCTTTTGAGCTTAAGCTTCATGCATCCTCTTCTCATGAGTATTGAAGCAGCGAGTCTAATTTACTTAAAAAAAATTATGGATTATTTTAATTCTCTATAAGGATTATTCTAGATTTTATTGTTAGGGAATCTTAATGCTGATGTTATTAGACATTGTAGTAATGGTATAATTTTCAATGAGGAGATTCCTTCATAAGGAGACAAAATTGTTGGCAATGAAAACTGAAACACAAGGGGCTTAAAATATCTTAAATAATGGAACCAGATTTTACTGTTTACTTGGTAGTATATATTTTCTTTGGGTGTCTATATGTGTGTTCCATAGTAATTACTTTTTTTCAAAGTAATTATTTACTCTGAAACCAAGATTGCGTTTTCCACTTTACAGGATATTAATTCTTATTTGGAAATATGTTATGAGCATCTGGATGTTCCTGGCATTGAGTTAGCTAAAACTGAATCAATTACCCTTTTCTTTGGACCCGAACTTGCTCTTGATTTTTCAAAGCACCTGATCAATAATCATGTTTTTAATCTCTTAAAAAAAACAGCAAATATTGAGATAATACAACATCAGTGACCAAAGACAAGCAAATCAAAGGAAAAGATATTTCAGAATTGCCCAGAGAAATGCAGAAGGAATTGTTGAAAATCAAGTTTTTATGTAGAATATTAGAGCTACTCATAAGACATTATATTGTCAAATGATATCTCATTATCATAGAAGTGATTGATGATTGTATTTTAAAGATGTTACTGTATAGTGGAGTTACTACTATATATTGTGAAGATATTTTTGCACCTATATAGAATTTGAACACCAAGTCCAACATTTAATTGAGTTTTGAAAGCCAAATGTAAGCTGAATTTTGCTTAAATAACAGTTTTAGATTCTTTCAGAACTATATAATCCTAAATCTATTAACAGGTGAAATTTAGTTTATGTGACATATTACACACTTTGTAAACTGGCTTTTGACAGCTCTTTTTTCTGCTTGAATGCATATTATTACTATTATTCAGAGTTTTGAGAAAATTTTGGTACTGTGAATGGAGGCCTCAACATTACTTTGAACTATATAAATTATTTAAGGATAAGATTAATCATATGAAATATGCAGCTCCTGAAATAGCATGCACAGAATGGAACTACTATCATTAGCATTTAAATATTTTCAATCATAAATCTATTGGAACTAGAAGAAAAGTATAAGTCCTTTTTTAGTCTCTAAAGGTGAGACAGACATACTATTTAGAGGGATATTTTAAGATTGAACTGATGTCAGATCAATTGCAAAAAAAGATCAGTATAGAAAAAATTCTGAGGAAGGTCTTGGCACATCAGGAGTTGTCATGTCAATAAAAGAATGCTTATTATTCACCAATTTTGGTTTAATATACTTTTGATACAACACTTAATTTCAGTCAAGCATTGTTAAAAATATGATTGATTTCTCTTTTTTTTTTTTATCAATAATTCATCCCTTTTTGAAAATCAACAAATTAATTTAACTTTTTGAGATCAACAAATTAATTCACATTTTTAAACACAAAGAAAAAGCTCCAAAAGATAAAAATCATTGAAAAAGTTAATTTACATTCTTTTCAATCAAAAAAGTGGTTTTCAAGGAACAACAATACAAGAAAAATAATTTAAAATGTGACAATGCATTGTGTTTTATTAGTTATCGGGTGGTGTTTTAACTTATAACAATACTTATTTATTTTTTAAATAAATGCAGAGGTGACAACTAAAAGTATCAGATGATTGTAATATTTTGTCCATTTATAATTTTGCATGTGTGTATAAGATAAAGTGAGTTCTTTAGATATTCTTTATTTCAATTCTTGATTTATTTAATCTATTTAATGTGAATTTGTTATTTTTCAGTTTAAACAACGATGCTAGCCTTGAAAAATCTGATGATCTGACTTTTGATATAACAAATAGATATTTTGAGTGTAATTCCCAAAAAACTTCTAATGCTAATGAAGGAAGTTTAGTTATCCCAAGATTAAAGTGCCTACCTGAACAGCCTTCTTTTATTTCTTTGAAGATGAATGAAAGTGCATGACAGAAAAGGTATATATTTGATTGAACTTTAGTACACATTTATCTGTGTTTATTATCAGGGACTCAAGAAAAATTATATTAAATTTTTAATTATAACACACTACAATTAACAATTTTCAAAAAATCATATATTGGAAACAGTTTCATTAATGTGTCTTGAGTGATTACTTCCTATTTTATTTTGAATAATTTGTATGAATTTTGATATCCATAGCAATATGTAGCCAGAATTGCTAGTTGTAGGAAAACCAAAACTATAATATTAAACTGACACCTGCAGTTTTTATATAAATTTACAATATTGTTCTAGAATTCATGCCCCTAATTTACTCATTGTATAGCCAGAATGAGAACCAAAATGCCTAAATTTCATTGAAAATATTATTTCATGACATAATTTTTAGTGATAACTAACCACAAATTTCCGCCTCTCGTAGAAATGCACTATTTGTGTTAACAATTTAAGTTTATTCTAATTTATAAAACTGAATTCAACTATTAATTGATAGAAAAGTATATTTCACAGAAACTTATTAACATATTGATAAAGTTTCTATAATTCTGATATAAATAAAAATAAATTTGGTTGTCATACGCAGAATTTTGCCACTCCTTCCTTACATTGCACTTTTTCCACAAAATCATAAAGAGTACTTTGAACAAAGTTCTTTTTTATATTGATTAATACTGATATACATTGTTTGTACTGTATCATTAAATATTTTTTTATACATAATATTATTGTGTAGCTTTAATTGTGTGTATGAAGCAAAACAAAGTCTTAAATAAATTTGTATAAAATCTAAAATGTTTTAGTTCTGTTAAAATTAATATAAGAAGATATAAGATTTTTTGAACACAAGTTGTATTTGTGGCAATTGAATCAGATGAAACATTTTTTTATTTTTATTAAACAATAAATTCAACCTAAACACTTTTGCTTTTCTGACACTATTCAGATTGTAAATCGAATAATTCCTCTTTTTTTATCTCTTAATGCAATGTACTACCTTTTTTAATTTTTAAAAAAATATATAGAACCACCCTGTATATATATTTGAAAAATAATAATATATTCATTTACAGTTTACCTTCATGTAAGAAAAATATTATTCATTTTGATCAAATTAGTAATATATTTTTAAGACTGCATATAAAGAGTTCAGTAAATTCAAGTTATCACATCTATATATATTTATAGAAAAGAGTTTTATTTTATTTCCAGATAGTTTGACATAATATACTGAGGTGTTGTATGGTGGATTTCATGACTTCAAGTATGTACAGCTCAAAATCCTTCATGTAAAAATGTATTTTATTTTTATTATTTTTTCATTTGTACTTCTCTATCCTATAAGAAAATAAAGTTATTAATAAATATAACTATTAGTATCATTTTTTCATTAAATTAATACACTCATAAATGAAAAAACAAAATAATTTATTTCATATAAATATAAACAGGACCCAAGATATTTTCTTGTAGACCTTAATTTCAGTTTATTAATGCATTTTCTTTCACAGCAATTAATTCCTTGTTTTAGAAGATTGATCATTAGACAAGAACCAAATTTTTATATTCATGATGAAATTCATTTGTAAAAATTATCACAATACTCATATAGATGAGCCTTTTATTGATTTCCTAAAAACTTTTTGTAATGAGTCTGGTTACTATAATAGAAACATATAAAATCGATTAATATTATTTTGGTCACAGATATGCTTTCTTTAAACTCTAAAAGTAACTAGGTTTTTAAATAGTTTCTTGTGACAGAAAACTAGATAAATTGCTATGCATTCATCTTAAATAAACATAACTACACTTGAATATTTATTAAGAGATTTTTAGTTTAATCCAAAAAATATATTCAATGATGTAACTTAAAAATAACTGTACATAAAAAGTTATTCATGGCAATTGAAGAAAGCAAATATACATTGAACATAGGTAATATCCTAAAATTTTTGTAAGATAAAAATTATAAAATATAACTTAATGTCTTCATTTATTATATGATCTCCTAAATTCTGTAATAGAAATCCAAATGTTATGGCAATCAAATTTATAAAAAATTATTAATCCAAAAATTAGTTTAACACATTAAAAATAGCTGAAAAATAAAATTTTAAACCAAAGGATTATAAATCAATCTTATTGAATATTGTTTTGATATCAGATTTCTTTACATTTTTAACAAAAAGTTTAATAAAAATGGGAGAGGTTCATCTTGTTTTGGATGCATTAATATTCTTACATAAAGGAAAATTATTGTAACAGCATTTTTGTATTCATTAATAACATTCAGTCTAAAAAATTTTCAAACATGCATAAGGATTGCAGAGCAAATTAAAAACAACTAAAACTTAATTTCATATTGATTTGTCTTAAATCATAGCAAAATTCATATACAATGAAATGATAATGTCATTAAATTTTGTTGTAATTGAACTTAATATTTTATAAGTGAGAGAAATTTTCTAAGAATTATTAATATAGTGTATGAATACAAATTTAATATTTTTCTCTTACAAATATATTAGCATATATAAAAAAACTCATTGTGAAGTATATTTAATACTTTCAAATGAGTTGAAAATATTTAAATTATATTTTATTATAGATCTTAAGATATTTTTTGAATCAAATGTTAAATCATATATTTAGTTTTTCTGAATAACTCAATGAATATCAAATATCTGATGCTGCTTAAGTAGAGCCTTAAACATTTGATATTAAATTTTGAGGCATTAAGAAACATTCACATATTGCCTTCAAAGGAGAATTCTTTTTAAATAATAAATTGTATTCACTTTATCCCTATAGAAGGAACCTAGAAATTTCCAAGTAATGTAAAACACATATGCTTTCAAAATTAAAAATCAATGTTTACGCAATGAATGCAGTCCTATTGTGCTATAATTAGCCCAAGTCCAGCTTTGTTTGAATAACAATTAGAGAAGAAAAACAATTGAGTCCTATTGTGGATTTCTGATTTTTTAAATTTTATTTTTGTTTTGAGAAAAATTACTTTAATATGGAGGTAAATTTTTTATTGTGTTAAAGTAATTCAAGTTGTTATCTTGTTCACAGTATTTTAACAGTCAAAATATATTAACTTAAAAAATGATTGGAAAACTCCAATGATTTTACACTTAATGACTGAAATTTTTAAATCAAACTAAAAATCCAGTTAATCACACTTTGCGTTGAGGTGGATTCAAACATATCTTTACAAATAATTTTTTTTCCTGTAGAATTTATTATATTATTATATAAAATATGTATTTTTTTTATTCCATTTGGCACCAAATTAGCAGTACTATTCGTTTTAAAAATTACCGCGGATTATATACAGGAAAATATAGTAGTTATGGAAAGGATTACGAGATCCTTCAGGATTCTGTACTGTTTTTAGAGTTTTTGTATATTTTTAGATTTATGACAATCTATATTGCAAACACCATATTTAGTTCAATTATTAGTCTGTATTTGGGTGCCTATTTTATTTTAGAATTAGGAAAACAGTTTTGAAACATTTTCTATGCATAGTTTATTGTGCTCATGAAGTCCATGTAGAATTATGTTAATAGTTGTTCAAACCATTTTCATTCTTTCAGCGAATCATTTTAAAATCTGCATCACATTAATTGTTTCACAATTATAACAATGAAATAAGTGTTTTGCTGCATCTTTTTTCAATTACTTCATTCAATTATTTCTTTATTCAGTAAAATTCAAAAGAAATAAGAATTAAAATCTTGCATTTAAAATTTTCAACTTGACAAATATTCGTTGTATTGCAATAATGATTTAAATAATTATTTAATGTTATTTGCCATCACATAGAGTGGCAAGAAATAATTAGCACATACAACTTTAGCGGTAATGAAAATTTGGCTTCCAAATGATAAATATGGTAGGAGAAATATATATTGAAATTTTTAAGTTTCAGTAATGGCCTATAACTCATTTGTTGATATTTTGTTTCATTATTTTCACAATGTTTTTAGCACTCCAAAAATTTTATTAGGTTAATATATTCTTTGGTCTTCAAGACAGATTTTCAGCCCTGGTGAATACAATAACCAATTTAATGCTGCTATGAAATCAGGAGGTTGGTTGGTTGGTTGGTTTTAGTGGCGCAAGGTCCAAGTAAGGACAAGCTGCGCCAATGAAATCAGGAGAGTGTGATTGGCAGATATCTTGAATGTTTCAGTTTTATTTGCTGAGCAGAATTTTGTTAGGAAGATCATTATTTTATTAAGCATTTTTGTGATCAAGGAATCATAGTTTCTTATGGGTTTAAATATGTTTTCTAAACAATTATTACTGCTTAATCAACAAAAACAAGTGGTGTTTTCTCACAAAGACTACAACAAATCTTAAAACCAAGTTATATAAAAATGTTCTTTTTCAAAACATTTATTGGGTTCTATTTTTTCTTTTATTTTCAGTTTCGAATTTTTTATAAACTCATTGCTAGTGCCTCTGTTAGACTCAAATTGTTAGTAATCAAATCAAACAAAAATATTTTATAAATTTATATAAAGATTTTCTTATATAATTGTTTACTGTATTCTTGTATTATAAATAGCTTATACAATAATACAGGAATTAAATATCTCATATGCTTAATTTTTAATCATTTTTTTATAAGTGAAGACCATTTGGGAGCTTTTTTAATATGAACATATATTTGTAATTTCACAAATTCACGAGAAACCAGAGCATTTCAAAGGACATAATTTGGAATTACACAGCTAAAATATGAATTTTGTGCTATAATGTAAGCTCCTATTGTCTTATTAATATTTTCATTTGGTAATAAGATTGTAGGACCTTGAAAATAAAAATTTATTGCACGATTGCAAGAAATTTAAGATTGATAGATCTATGGTATGATTGGCCTAGATACAATAAATATTACTGACTTCATAAATAGATATACAAATTTATGAACCATTTAAAATCCAGCAATCTGCAATCAGTGATAGTTCTAGGAATAAACAGAACTCTCTTAAAATAATTTTTAGATGATAAACTGTTTCAATCCAAATTTTAGGTGATAATTTAACGAAAAATTTTCCATCTCCTAAGAAATGTTTAAGAACCAAAAATATTAGGAAAAATAGTTGATTAAATGAAAAATATGTAAGAAATGAGAAAAATATGTATAGTATGGTTCTTACTACAAAATTTTTTATGCAAAAAGTATACTTTGCAAAATGTATTTTTAAAAAATGATCATTTTACCAAAATCATAAAGCCACTAGGTAAAATAAGATATCACAAAGAGCATATAAATAATGATGTTAAATTTTTAAAATAACTAATCATCTTCTTGTAAAGAAAAAACTAACATTTTGCACAGTGAAGAACAAACATCTAATCTAAATATGCATTAGTTTAAAATTCCAATCAATAAATATTCATATATAAATAACTTAATAAGCTTACAAAATTTATAAAACAATACTTACTGTCCCATATTGATAATAATGTGGAGCTAATTCATATAACCATTCTTTCTCAATAACAGTGATATCTCTCATGTATTCCTTTGTTGTGTGTAGAACTTCATTGAAAATAACCCTTAAAAGATAAACAATAGTATTTTTTAAAAATGAATGAAAGATAAATGCATATGTTGTGCTGTTGTAAATGTTCAAGAATAACTATAAATCAAATTGAATTAATGAAGGAAAACGTTTTATTAAGTACAAACAACAAGTAGAAAACACACAATTATTAATTAACTTTCGAGTTTTATACAGTATGACTGCAAATCTATTAAATTCACTTCAAAGACATTTAAAACATTGAGAGTTCAATTCAAATATTATTTAACAAAGTAGTGAGCCACACATAAGTAAAAATGTTCATTTGGCAATCTAAACACTGCACAAACAAGTGTTTAACATACCATTGATTATGATTTTTTTATTTTAAATTTTTTAATCTTATTGCACCAAAATTAAAAAAAAAAATGTTTTAATTTTGGTGAGAATTAAAAATTTTTCTGTTCGTTTTGTTTAGAATTTGTAATGAGAAAACATCAAAAATGAATATAATTCTGCTTAATGTTAATAACTGCAAAAATGAATATAATTCTGCTTAATGTTCTATAAATTCAGAAAAAAATATGATAACAACTAATTCTTCAGGTTCTTCTATGCAACCAATCTGCTTGAAATATCCATTCATGTGAATCAGAATGCCACTTTCTTTAAAAATATTAATTTTGACTTTAAGATATTTTTTACATTGATAAATTATTTCATGAATGAAGGTGAAAAAATTTTTATGTACCAAAATTGTTTTAAGTAATGTGATGTATTAAATTAATAATATTTAATAGAAAATATATTTTTTTAAAATCAGGAATTTCTAACCTATCATTTTAATAACACAAAACATGCATAATAATAAAAACATGCATATTAATTTGTATATGAATTTTATCAATTATATCCAACAAGTTTATGAAACAAAATACTAGGTCATAGTATATTCTCACATGTAAAATATCTAAAAATTACTGTTATAATAATTTACAATATAATTGGATATGAAAGGGAAAAGCTTTAAATATAAAATATAATACAAAAAATATCATATGGTCATACAAGTTCAATGTTCAATTTCTATGAAAAGATATAATAATAAGTGCATGACAAGTTTTATTAAACTGATTTTCCACCTAATAGAGAAAATCCACAAATATTGTAATAAATAAATTTTGTTAATCATAGAATGCTTGTGAACTTACCATTTTGGTTGTGAGCAAAACTTTATGACAGATTCAGGGTGAATATAAAGAGTATGTTCACCCTTTACTGTTTTATACACACCACTATGATGTAAATAAGCAGCATTAGCAAAAAAAGCTGATACAATACATTTCCTCAATGAATCTTTATCAACTAAAATAAAAAAATGAAGTTTAGTGATGTGTTCATGTTACATATATATATATATTTTCATGTTTAAAATCATTTTTATATCTTTCCTACTTCTAACACATGCAAATTTTAAGTGTATGATTAAAAAATTGGAATATGAATTACCATTTATTTCAATGAAGATATAAATTAATTGCTGTTCTTTTCCTTCACATTTTGGAAAAAAAAAGTAAAATTTGAAGGATCTGTTTTTTTTTTTTTTTTTTTAAACTACATATTGTTTTAGCAAAATTAATGGTCAACAGATAATATGTAAGCAACTAAATAAATTTTCCAAATGATTCATAAATTATTGCAATATATTTGAATTGTTTACCTATTATTATTAAAAGCTTATATTTGTTTCAATTCAAAATAAATAACATAATTTTACTATAATATTTGCAATATTAAGCAACACATTTTTTTTTGACAGAAATGGTTGATAGCTAATATGTAAGGAACTGAATAAGTTTTTTAAATGATTCATAAAAGTTGCTATATCTTTGAATTGCTTTTCCATTATAATTTAAAAACATTCATTGTTTTGATTAAATAAAAAAATCAAATTTTTATTATTAACAAAATGTAGTACCTGTCTAATAATCACAGTAGCAATATATATATATATATTTTACTATGAAAGATCGAAACTGGAGAATGTTAACATTCACCGACGTATGTCAACACAAATAAAAGACGTCAATAAAATATCGAATATTTCATAAAATTCTTATACATTTGGACCCTTAATGGTGTATGTCGACAGCACAGATATGCTATGGTGGAGGTCAAACAGAGAGGAACAACAAAGAGGCAACTGGCTGTCTTCACCCAAATCCTTTTAATATGCTGTGAGCCAGTCAGTTTTGCCATTCTGAAACAAGGTTTAACAGCGCAAGTAACATTTTCATTTTTATTTTTTTGGATTATAGACCAATTAAAATATTTTGATATTTTAAAAATTAATGCTGAAGAAAAGTTAATTGTACCATTAAAACCAGTAGAAATGAATAGTATTGTTACCAAATGAAGAGTTTTCTATATACTATATGAAACTCACATAAGAATAGGCTACAGAAAAAGAACACATGTTTAAAGAGTTGCCAGTTAAATATAAAAATTGATTTGTTAAATCTATTACGAATACA
The DNA here is from genome assembly GCA_030067965.1 of Latrodectus elegans. NCBI lineage: Eukaryota > Metazoa > Arthropoda > Arachnida > Araneae > Theridiidae > Latrodectus > Latrodectus elegans. The sequence continues at coordinate 99,104,717 of CM057814.1, forward strand.
AGTTCAGAATCGTGTGTTGAGATCATTTAACTAAGTTTGTCCAGCTACCCTATTTGAAAGCTAGAAGAATTGAAGTACCATATTCTTCCAATATTTTTATCATATGATAGTACAGTAATAAAACATCGGCAGAAAATGCAGTAATCAAGTCAAATCTGAAATATGCCTATGGAAAGATATTAAAATAATTCATGGAAAGCTTTGTCACAGTCAGACACAATGTTCATTTGAAAGGCCCAATCAGGAAATACAGGACATGCTACCAGCATGGATGAATATTAGCAATACAAATACATGGTCACATGGTTTCCCATTTCTACAATTTGCTAAGAACATTACATACCACAAAGGAATACAACACAGTCCTTATGAAGTAAAGTCTTCATTAAACCAAAAATATGGATAACATCATCTTTTTTTGCCTAGCAAATAAATCACATATTGAAGCCAAAGAACAATTTGAAGAAATAGCCGATATATTTAAGCCGAAGAACAGTTTGAAGAAACTGTTAATACTGCTGAAAAACATTTAAACAGTGGTCACATCGAAAATTATATTCCAAAAAAAATATTGAACAGAACTATCAATCTACCACATCTTCCAATCAAGTTCTGATTGAAAAGCACAAGTTAATTTTTATAAAAAGAATGGTTGTGAAAGAGAATCAAAAATACTTAAAAATCTCACAAAAGAAATTTCCATCAACTCAAACTGTTGATACTGTATGAAGTTCTTGAAGTCAACTGTGGCCATACAGATAGTCAAAATGTGCTGGTGGTTATTATTGGAATAAAAGATTCTGACTTCTAATAAATTGGTAAATAAATATGGTATCATCAAGCAGCTTTGCACACATAATCAGTTCATAATTTATAAAGAACAGTCACTTTCCGTAGATGAGATTTCTCCTCAAGAAATATTACTGAGAAAAGCAGCAGCAGCTATTTCAAGTAGCAGGAGGCAATGCTATACACTCTGTTATTGTAAAAGGAAGTGTTCCACAAATAAATGCAATTTTAAAAGCAAGAGACATTTCAGCAATTTAAAGGCTCATAATAGTTTAATTTGTTGAAATAAATAAGATTAATATCACATAATTAAGTAAGTTTTATGTTCTTGGTCAAAAAGTTATGTCATCCTTGTAACGTTTTATCCAGACTGAAATATGAAGAACAAAATATAAATCTCAAACATATTCCACATTTACCATTAGCATATGGTGAATGTCAACATTTGCTGGTGTAAGTCAGAAATAAGGATATTTAACAAATATTTCGGACATACGCCAAACGATTATGTCAATGTTGACATTCGCCGGTGAAAGTCGACATTCATAAGAATTCGGACTTTTACTGTAACATATAAATGAAAGCGTTCAGGTAGTTTTAGCATTCTTCAATAATAAATAATGTTAAAAACAAAAAATATGCATAAAAATTTCACATAACACAACATCCATAATTTTGTTATTTCAAAGAATCAACATTAGCATAAGATGAAAGTGAGAAATTATTTCCCATAACAAATTTTAAAATATTTGATACGATAATATTTTGCTTACATTATTTGGAAATAAACATAATTGTACTTTTCTACAATTTTTTAAACATAATAATTATTTTATTTTTAGATACTTCCAATTCAATTTTTTTCTGTTGTCATTTTACTTTTACAATGGATTGAATATTGAGATGAAATACAATACTTCAATCTGATCAGTAGGAGAAATTAAAAACATAATTATAAGTCATAAAAGCTGCATCAATACAAGTAACAGATGTAATGTAGCACTGTCATGGAAGCCTTTCAATTTTGCACTCAAATATAATTGTTTCCAGTTACATTGTATAATAATTCTCTTTTAAATAATCATTTGCTATTATTACAAGGAATGATTTATTATTTCTCTTCTCTGTGGGAAAAAAAAACCAATTAATATTAACTTTCTACCATTTATCCAGTCGCCAAGCTTTTATACTTCATTCTAAAATTAATGATAAAAATAAATGTAAACATAATAAGTGATAAAAGAATGAAACTGTATCATAAATAAAATATATTTTCTAGAAAATAAACTAATCATACAAAGTAAATAAATTTATTTTTCAATATTTTTGAAGAGAAAAACAAAAGATATTTTCTCTTTATAATATAATAGAGAGTACAATTTTTTCCGAGTAATAATAAATTAAAATTTTATTTCAAATTACAGAAAATCATCAAAGTGGATTATCCATTTTTTTAAATACCCTATTGTTCAGTCTTGTAATACCAATTTAATTTAGTAATTATTGCTGTTTTCATAAAAAAAATTTATTTGTTTACTTAAATAAATCATTGTAGAATAAGAATTTTAAAGTATGAAAATTTACATCCATAGAAATAACGATATTTTTTCTTTTTCACACAAATTATGATTTATATGTATGAGATGACAAAGAAATAACATTTCTGCAGAAGGTAATTCAATATAGGGAAAAAATGAGTAACAAATTAGTACCAAAAATCATAGGAGGTTGTGCTCTTTTGTTTTATGTACACTTGTACACAGAACTTCATTTTAAAGACTAAATTATATGATTTTTACTGCTGTATTATTTATATATTATAATAAACAATAAATGTGCAACATTAAGTTGTCATTGAAATTTATATTACAACCATAAATATAATTAAGTTAATTTAAAAAGGTTTAGTAGGGAGAAATTTCTTTAAAACTAAAATAAAAATATCATATAATCAATAAATGGAAAAAAAATTGAATTAATATATCCGAAAAAAAATGGTGATATATTTTATTTACATAATTAATGATTTTTGCATAAATGATTAATTAAATAGATTTTTTTTCGTTTTTCATTAAATAATCCTATATAAATTACAATTATTAAAATCATTTAAAAATTAAGCACATTCATTCTAATATTAATTAAAAAAAATTTTTAGTTAATTTAAACATTTAAAGAATGTTTTCATTTACATACAATGATAATTATGACAGAATAAAAAACATAAATTTTTAATTTATATTTTAAAAGGTTTTAATTGTATTTTAATTTGACAAGTTGTTGTATTTTGAATGAAATGAAACCACATCATTTCTTATAAGACAGTGATGTGAGGAATGGATGTATTCTTCATCAATATAAAATTTTCAAAGAATGAATTCACAAGTAATTTAAATTTTTCATTATATGATGTGAGAAGATGTTAAATTTTAACCTAAAACAAGAATAAAAATTTATAGAACTTAAATATTAAAAAGAAAAATAAATTACCTTTTGCAGGTACAGTAACTATTTTGAATTTTTTGACTAATTTTGACAAATGAGATCGAATTTCAGCAGCCCTCAACAAACCATTATAGTTCAAACAATTTGCTTCACACCAACTTTTAGTTTTGTTCTGAAACAATTGATATTGTTTGGTTATTATTACACATAACATTGTATTTAATTATATTTGATTATTAGCATAATTCATTAGTAGCAGATGTAATTCACAATGGATGCTACTTTTAAACTTAAAATTTTAGAAAGGAAAGTAACAAATTTCAAAAATACAATTGTAGCAAAATTTCAAAAACAATAAAACATGCTTACATGATTGAATTTTAAAAAAGAAATTATTTCCTATGAAATAAAAAAAAAAATCTAGAAGTACGTTCATAATTATTGCCTAGTGATAAAATAACTTAAAAGAAACAAAAGACTGTTTTGTTTTCTTTTTATGAAATATTTTATTTAATTCACCTCCATAATGAAACACAAAACCAAATTTATTCCAAAACTACAGACAGGAAAAATTAATGTCACAAAATGTACAAAGGAGTATATATATGTATGTGTGCATATATATATATATATATATATATATATATATATATATATATATATATATATATATATATATATATATATATATATATATATATATATATATATATATACACACACATACATGATTTGCTCTCATTAGTTAAAGCACATTATTTTAAATGAATATATAAAATTACATTCTTCAAACAATTATCTTATTTATGAAATCTTTCCCATAAAGAAACATCTTTTAAAAATCTATTTTCAGTAGATCCAACAAATAATGTTTGCTTTAAAGTTCAGAAGTTTCTTGAATGAAATTCATTTTATGCCTGCAATTAGACAAATACTATCCCAATTATTTGTGTAGTATGTGTCATTATTAAATATAATAAATCTTAAAAATAGCATAATCACTACTTTAATTTGAGTATTAAAAATATTAAAAGAGTTAAATTTATCAAATTATAATAAAACAAAACATTAAACAAACATATTGCATTCGATCATGAACAAAAAATTTTTGTAGTGTTTCTCCATCAATTGCCAAGATGAGAGCGCTTGAAAAATTGATAGCAGATACTGTTCGCTACCTTGTCACATTCTCCTCCAAGAAGTGATGCATTTTTTCACTTTGTTTACTTTTTATGGTGTGACAGCTACAACTTCATTAAAATCCAAAAAGCAAAGCCTTGAAAAACAATGCAATTCATTTGCTTATGATCCTAAAGGTGGGTGTGAGTATATTGTATATCACTGTTTTTTTTAATATTTTGCTTTGACTGAAATTAAAATCAGGATTAAAACACATTTTCAAAGAAGCTAGATATGGCCCCTCGTGACAGATATAAATCAGAAACAATGAGTAAACTGATGCAAGAACAATAAAATCTGAACAGCAGATAGGTCCTCTTATTACTTTAAATGAACAGGTCACTAGTCCTGACTATATCTTCTTCTGATTAACCAACTGAATTCTACAATAGACATTGTTTCTGTTGAAAATTGTATTTATAAAGATGATAACTTTCACTATAGTTAAATTGCTCAATTATAATTTTAGTAATATGGGGATCAGTTGCACACCTTTTAAACAAAATAAAGCTCCTATAGTCTTTGATGTTTTATGATGAGATCCCATTAACCTCCACCAGCATCTTTCCAAAAATTAGAGCGATTTCTGCATGAGGAATGGTAAAACATTCCTTCTATCGCCATACAAAACTTGTATATGTCCATTTTAAGGTGGTTTAGACATACAAAGGTTTACATTTAAGAAAGCTTTAACATCCAAAGGTGCTCTCATACACACTACGTTAAGTACAAAACAATTCTTTTTTATAGACTTTTGCACATGATAATTCCAGGACTTTATTACCCTAACCATGCTGAAGAAACTGTAAAACTTTTATGTTTTCGACCTTAATTGACAAAATTGTAAAACACGAAAATTTTATTACACAGCAGCAAACCTCAAATTTCAACTTAAAACAATACATTCTACTACAAAACCATATATATTGGCAGCTACACATATCTAACATACCACTGCAAAACTTCCAAATTAGTGGAGTTCTAAGTCATGTGATTACCCAAAGGTAGCTTCCAGTAAGCGACACTCATGACAGATATGCCACATGTTATTGGCTATTTATGATGTTGAAAAGAAAATGGTTAATGACTGGCTAAGGGAAAACAAAGGAATAAATAGATAAAAAAAAAAATAAAAATCATCTGATAGCTTTATTTTTAAAGAAACCATCTCATTTCAGTAGAGGATTTAAAGGAATCAATATGGAGCTGCATGAAAAATTTAGGAGGTTTGTAGTGTGTACATTATAAAATCGTACCTTCATAAAAGCATTGTAGACATTCAGAAATGTAAAAAAATCTCCTTCTTCTGCAGCAAATTTCCATTTTGATCTTTTCTAAAAGAAAAAAAGAATTGTATGAAATTGTATTATTTTAAACATGAAAACAATAATAACTTCATTATTTTATCCAACAGCTTAATTTCATTTATTAGATTATTTTTAGAAGGTATATATATATGATGAATATATAATCAGATGAGTAAGAAGGGTTGAATGATTAAGAAATTTAAACAAACTATTGATTAAATCAAAATAATTAAAGTATAAAACTGAGAGCTAATAAAATTGCAGTGTTAGGCACTACATAATCCATCTGGTAGTGAGTTCTTTTTACATAAGTGAGCGAAAAGTCAGACCACTTCACTTGTTTCTTCCTCCACAGCAGATTGATTTAAAATAGATCAGGACATTCAATATAAATTTTTTAAATATTTCTACACAAATAAATTATGTATATATATAGAACTACATTTTAAAAAAATATATAAATTCAAAATAGGAAATAAAACTGAAATGAATTTTATTAAATTTGTAAGTAATATTATGTTTATGATATAGATTTGCCATCTTATATTTTAAAATATAAAAAAACTTTGCATATTTGCATTTTATATTCAGTAAAAAACCTTTTTGTAATGTTTTCAAACAATAATAAAATAAAATATTATATTAAAATTGTAAAACAAAAATTTTCCAAAATAGAAAAACATACTAAAATAATCAAAAATCCTAAATGATTAATATTTGTAGATAAAAAGTTCCATTAATAGAAGTATCTTGTTGATTTTTAAATTATTTAACAATATACTCATGATTTTGCATCACATTTTGAAACTCAATAAAACTTTTTACACAGTTCACTCTGTTTAAAATTATTGAAAATCAAAAAAATTGCAAAAAAGTTCATTCATGAATAAAAAACTTTTCTATTACCTTCTTCAAAATTATACTTTAAAAAAAACTCCATGAATTGATATAAATACAAAACATGTAATTATTTTGTGCTTGTATGTTCAAAAATGAATTATTATTGTAAAATTTTGACTTCAAACATAATCCATTATTTTTTTCTTAATTTTCAAAGTAATGGTGATGAGATTGATAACAAATGATGAATATGAAACACTGAAATTTAAATATGAAAATATTTTGGCAACAATTGGAAATGCTTTTATACTAGTAACATAATTAATATTGAACCAAAAATTATTAAAATACTGTAAATAAAAGAAATACATCACAAGAACTTGAATAATGGAAATTTTATATTTCTAAAATAGAAAATATAATTATTTTTAAAGTCAATATTGTTTAAGAACTTGTTGATTCTCTTTTAATCTATTAACTTCAAATACATAATATTTTATACAGAATATATCAAATTTTATAAAGTCGGAGCATGCTTATTGTTTCTACTTTCATTATTTATATTTTCCTTTTGAGTATAGTCATTATGTAAGAATCTATCACATTAATATTCATTTTCATATAGCATCAATGAATACTAATCAAGAAATATTTCTTTGATTTTCAAAAGAAATAACTTTTGTGTTAATAAAAGCATGAAGCGAAATGTTGTGATGGTGAGACTCAATTTTTGAACCTTGACATTTATTCAGAAAATAAAATTTATAAAATTTTCAATATTATCTTCCAATTTCTGTAGTGTTAACTCTTTAAATACTTAAAACAACGATCTAGATCACAAGGGGGGAGGAAGTTACTCGGCTGCAAATGCCCCTGCTGGGCATAGTAAACCTTTTCAAGAAGCAGAACTTTTGAAGGAAGCACATACTTAGCATGCACATCCTCAATTTTTAATGATTTTGATAATACAGATAAAATAAGTCAGTCCATCAAACTTCTTTAACTAGAAATACAATAAAAGAAATAATCTTAAAACAAGTTTGAAAATATACAAGATCAGCAAAAAGTCAACTTTGCACCTTTCATATTGCTGTCTTGATGACAGTATTGATGTTATTAAATATGGTTATTTAAGAGTTTTTGCTTAATACTGTATAGAAAATGTCATTAAGGAAGAATTAATCATGATAGTATCATTGCTAATAATTATAAAAGACTAAGAAATTTGTACAGCTATTAAAATTCACTTGCTGAAAAAGAAATTGATTTAAAAAAAAGTAACAACTGATGGTTCAGCAAGTATGATGGGGAAAAAAATGGTTTCATTGTTTATTTTAAACAGATTTCAGTTGATCATTACGCAAAATCAACAAGTCAAATAGTTAATCCTTAAATTCCACTACATCATTCACTAACAAGTCTTAGGTGCAAAGAGTGGTTTAATATTTTTCAAATATGTAATGGCATTAGTTACAAAAATAATCAACCTCATATTGTCACAGGCTTTAAATAAGCAAAAGTTTGTAGCTTTGTTGGAAGAAATCAATTCAGTGTATAATGGCTTACTAATGTACAAAGTGTGACACATAAAACCAGCCTATAAAGTCAATACATAAAATGTAATGTACTGAATATAAATACTGTCCTTCATCTGCTTCAACACATAAGTAAGCACGCTTGAGAAGATTAATATATATATACCTTGTCAGTCGATGCCATTGCTATAGGTTGATCTGTGTTCTTTGAAAATGTGTGCACTTGTTTCATGTACTCACTCCTTTAACTGCTGCCACAAGAAGACTAGTTTAGTGTGAATAAAAAGGCCACAAGTCTTTGCTGATTGTCTTTTCTGATGTAAATATCTCATGTACAATGATGCTGCTGATGTGTGAAATATTGCATCATCTTCCTAAAACTAACATTTGATGCTCTTTTTCTGTTTTTTTAAGCTTGAATAAAACCTCCATGACTCCCAAATACATGTCACTATTCACTGTAATCCCGAAAAATTTGAGACATATAACAAATGTGTGGAAATGGCACACATTTGTTAACACCACCAAACACAAATCTTCTTATAATGCAAACAGATGGTAGTTTGGTGGATCTGTGTACATTTTCCTCAGACCAATATAAATTGCATAGATAATTTACATACCTGGACATGTGAAACCACAGCTTATCATGATGAGTCATAGTGGGTTATACTACTGGCAATATTTCTCAACAACTATGAGCAGAAATGCACCTTCTTCTGCAGAGAGGTCAGTCTCCTTTCATTTTTACATAGAACTTATTTAGTACAGCTTAACTTCAATCCCCTTGAAACATATCTACTTTTCTCATTTACATAAACTTATTCCCAATTGATCCACGAAGATTTCTTGTCATTATTTTCTGTCTCTTGACTTCATGTATGCAGACAGATGATGGTCTGTTCCTGAGAGCATTTTGAATCAATATTGTACGCCACCATTTTTTTTTTTCATCATTCTTACATTATACTTTTATTGGCCCAGAGAGGCCAAGAAATAAACTCTTTGTTTTCACAAAAATACCAATGCAAATAAAAGTTTTACAATGGCAACAAACTTGGGTCTCGAAAATGATATTATAACACTTACCTAATTTCACACAATAAGAAAAATTTTCAACTGATTTTAAAAAATTTCCTCAGTTATGGCTGTACCTACTTTACACATGACAACTGTAGGTCACATGGGTTGACCCCAGACTGACAAGCTATTTCTTGGTAGGAAGGTATATAATTTAATTGTTACCAAAAATTTAGACATGAGAAATAACAGCAATGCATAAATAATTGGATTATTTGAATACTTACTAGAACAAGATTATAATTTTTCACTTTTAAAACACTACTAATGATCAACATACCTACCAATTCTATCTTTTTCCTAGGGGCTGAAACAAATATATTTTGTATTTGAAGCATTGCAGCAATTGTTAATACTTCTTCAGTACATCCAAATTCACCTAAAATATAAAATACTAAGAACTATTTTGTAGTTAACATAAATTAAAACTTTATTTTCATATTTTTTTAAACAGATTTAAATAAAATAAAACTGTGAGGAGAACAAGTAAAAAATTTTTATAGAAAATGTTACTAATCAAGGAATACAAATAGTGAAAAAATTCTTAAATTTATTTCCATTGTTTTAACAAGAAAAATATTTTAGTTTGCTTTTATTAGATCACTTAATTTACTATATATACAGCAACACACAATTTTTAACTCATCAGTGATAATTTGAGTTCTATCATAATAATTTCAGTTTATGTTCAACATTGCATGTAAGTTAAACATTTGTGAGCACAGATAATTTAATTACAAAGTATCCTTCCATTTTTTACTATGCTGAAGTTTTGCCATAATTAACTATATTTGCAGGTGAGATTAAAAATCTGATTTTAGTTGATTGACACTGATATATACATATCAATGGAATTACTTTCAGTGTTAATCACATGCAATTTTTTAATTACTTTTAAATTAGATAATTTGTTGATTAAAAAGTGAATTGAAAACTAAATAGGTAATTCTCATTATTCTGAAAATCTAAGTAATGATTTTGTTTCATATTTCTTAACTATGTTGTCACCTGAAATAAAAAAATATTTGAATAATGCTAAATATCTAATAAAAAAAATCCAAAATTTTAAGTTTTTGAAATTTTTAGAAAAAAAAAAAAATAACAAGTTTAGAAAAGTTAACACTGAGTTACTAAAGTAATGCCTCTTATTTACATTAAATATTATATTTACAATAATAATTATTCCCTTAAAATTTGACATCATAATAAAAAGTGTTTAAAAAATACTTTGGAAGAGATATATGGTATTCCATATTTTATTTCAAATACCATAAAAAATATAATTTTCCTATAATTTATTCACATAAAAAATATTTAATTTATCATTATAATAAAATCATCTAACTATATATCTTCTAACTATCTATCATCTAACTATATATAATAAAATCATCTAACTATATACTTCAGAAAATTTAAAATAATTAAATATTTTAGCAAGTTTCCAAATGATTGTCTACTTTTTATCTGATAAATTTCAGCTTACAATATTTGAAAAATTATAACATAAGAGAAGAGAAACAAAAAAGTGTTTGCCATTTCTCTAATAGATAAATTATTTAAACTCATTTAGAAAATTTATCTAATTAATCACCTTTCTAAGCTTAAAATAATAATGATATGTTATTTTCAATTTAGTTTGTATGTTTATCTAAGGTCACTTTTTTTTTTGCATAACAAGGCTAATTTGACTGGAATCTATAGTCTAAACTAGAGAGGGAGGGAGAGATTCTGAACTACAACAAATACCTATACTTGAGATGAAAAATTAAAGACACAAGCAGTTAACAAAAACCATTGAGATATGAACTTAATTATAACATTTTTACAGGAGATATAAAATTTTGATAATCTAAAGCAATACAATTTTGAGAAAATCATGAATCATTTTGAATCAGCCAGTTTTAGTCACCATCCTTGAAAATTATATATATTAAAATAAAATATATCTCTATTAATAAAGATGTTTGAATTTTCATTATACCTGAAATGAGCAACAGCTTTGAGAACATAGGATAAAGAGGAAATTCAGCCATGTTAATTCCTAATGGTGTAGTCAATGAACCATTCTCATCTAAAGCTAATAAAAAAAGAATCACATTATATTCTTATGTAATTGTTAAATTTACAAAAATAGAATTTTTTATGGAAGCTTTTTATACCTTGAAGTGCATATAAAAGTTCTATAGCACTGATTACATGCTTAGAAGGTGGAGCCTAAAAATTTTAAAATCAGTATATATATATAAAAAATATTATTGAAAAACAAATTATTTAAAATAATAAGAGTTACAAAAAATATAAATTGCTATCTGTAAACAATAAGAAAAGTAAAATAAGATCAATGAGAAAATTTTTATAATAATTAGTGAATTCTAGAAATAAAACTTAGTTGTATACTACCAAATTCAAATAAAAATAAAAGAGTTCATAGTTTTATTTTGTGACATTTTTCTAACGTTTCATATGTTTATTTTTCTAATATGTCATTCACATGAACAAACAGATATTCACTTGAAATAAAAACTTGAACTGTTTCATTTTCCACCTCAATTCACATTAAAAAAAAATTAATTTAAAGTTTTGCAACTTTTTTGCAGCATTAAATGAATTACATTCGTATATGAATTATCTTATAGATTGTGCTTATATTTCTTAGTTCTTGATATTTTTCTTAAGTTTTAAGGAAATTTGCAAGCTTTTTGTCACTTGAAGTATTTTAATTATACAATTAATATTAATTAGTACAGAAGAAGCATATACTTAGTAATGAAAAATTTATCTTTAAAGCTGAAATAAAAAATGATTGTTAAATGTATATCAAGAAAATATTCACTTTTCTAGTAATATTTTTTTAGACATTTTAATAATGTCAATGTTACATAATGGATCGTTAATAACAATATAGTTGATTTTAATGAAACTATAAATGCTTACAGATGGAAATGCAAACCTAAGGATATTTTCTATTCCAAGCGCTTTTAGTTGAATAATGACTGGTGCTAAATTACTACGTTGCATTTCAGGCACTATATATTTTGGAAGTTTCATGAAATCCTCTTCTATAAAGAATATTTTATTAAAAAATAGCAATTGATATAAAACCAAAATTGTCATATTTTCAACATTTTTATTATAATTTCAATAAAAGATTTTCCATACAATGTATAAAGATAATAATAAAAATTGAATAGATTTAAAAAATCGAGTTTTTTTCTATGGAAGAGCAAAAGTAAAAACATTTTTTACTCATTTTATACATTATTCGATTTAGCTTGATTTTTGTGAGGGTTACTGATGAAAGGTCCAATATTAGCAACAAATCTGCACAGTACAATATTTAAAATTAAAAATGGAAACTGACAATTGACTAGCCAAGTGCATGAAAGAGAAAATGTATTAAAGATTAAATAAAAGTTTATGTAAAAGATTAAAATGGTTTGAAGTTTAAATATAATTTTATAAATTAAAAATACAAAAAAGTTTGTGTGTGGTATGCATGATACGAATATTTAGCAATAGCATTGTTAAACATTAATGTTTCGGTTATGTCAGTTATATCCAATTTCTTCATTAAGTAAGAGGGATTAACCATAATATGCATACTTAGTATATTCTCAGACAATATACCACTTAATAGTTAAATACTCAATTGAATAGCTTTGCATTTTGATCATAAATTTAAAAGGAATAAATTGAATGATTTACTCATCATTTAGCACATTTAAATATACATTTTTTCTATAAGTATTTTATACTAATATATAAAAAAATTTTAAACACACACACACACACATATATATATATATATATATATTGAATTAAGCTTTTATAATTTCTAATTAATTTATGTCAATTTTTAATTCCTGATAAAATATCCTAAAATATTTTTTTACTACTATGAATAAATAATCTTACTTTAAAAAGTATCATATTAAACTTAAATTATACAAATGTAAATGCCTATAATAAAATTTTAATGTTTTGAAACTGTTATGAAACAAACTAATGACTCCATATTTTGAAAACAGCACATTTAATTAACAAAGAAAAAATTACAAAGGAGTCATATCTAGGTTGGCTAACCGCTCTGGCGCCAGTGTGGCACACCAAAGTCAGTGTCAATATTACAAAGAAAATGAAGCTTCTACAGCCTGCTCCTAGCACCAACCATCTCCCTACTCACCCTCCCCATCAGAGGCTCTTGAAATCTCAAGTACTGGCTATGAGACATTACAAAACTTTGCTGCATTATAAAAATTTTTGTTAAAAAAATTTTCAACACATCTAATAAAAAAAAAGATACTTTCTGTAAAAATTTTTTAATAATTGACAAATTTACATATGGACATTATTCTATTACTGGGGCATCAACTGTCACTAAATATTAATATTGTGAAACAGAACGATGAAAAAATAAAATACTTGATTGAACAATTATTTGATCACATTTATAATTTTATGTATCAAAATACATACTAATTACATAAAGAAAAATATTGTAAAAAATTCCATAGTAAAATTTTATTAAACAGGAAATTAATAAAACATTTCAACATGACTGAGATAAAATGAACAGAAAAATTTATTTTAATCACTACTTCAAGTGATTTACTTTAGACAATTGGAAACTTTTTATTTGAATTTAGCAAAAGAGCACATAAAAAACTTCATTCAATAAGTTTTTCAACAAACCTTTGCAAAGCCTGTAAGCTTTTCCAGATCTAACTCGACCAGCACGACCAGCCCTCTGGTCAGCAGATGCTTGCGAAACTGGGACGACTACTAGAGAGTCAGTACATGAATGAGGGTTAAAACACTTTAGCTTTACAAAGCAACAATCTATTACTAAAAAAAAAAAAAAAAAAAAAACTCATTATTAAGATATAAAATATGAAGTACTATAAAAGCAGGTAGTAAAAAAGAACTCACTATATACAATGCCATTTATTGTCACAGAAGCTTCAGCAACATTTGTTGAAACTACAATTTTCCGCACACTTCGGGAAACCGGTTTGAATGCTTTTACCTATAATTAAATAAATACTGTTTTACATGTGAAATACACAGTATAACACTTGCATGATACGCTATTTCTTATAAGTTACATAAACAATATTGTTAACATACATTTTTATTCAGTTTGAGAAAAATGTAGGTTTGAATACAGGTGTTGTGCAAAATATTAAAACATAAATAAAATAACAGGTTTGTAAGAAATCATCATTTATGTATAATGCTACTTATTACCAGTTACTCATACAATGTTTGTTGACATTACAATTTCTTTGTAATTTGAGGAATTGACATTTACACATTTGTAATTCTATAATTGATAACTACAAAGTTACCAAATTACAATGAAATTACAATATAAGATTATTTGCCGCAAATAAATTAAAAATGATTTCCCTTTTCCAATTTTTACTCTTAAATGTATTTACCTAGTACAAAAACTTCTCTTAGAATCAATTTATAGTTATTTAATCAATGAACTGTTAATTTAATAATAAGATATTTTTAATCATTAAATTTTAATAATAAAATATACATATATTTATGTAAACATTGTTGATTAAGAAGTTGGTAATTCTAACAAAGAAAAATCTTTGATAAACTTTCCTATTTAAAGATCTATTTAAATTACTTATATGTAATCCAGACCACATTTTCTTCTTGATTCTACTCTAATAATTCTATACAGCTGGTAAATTTTGGTTTTTTAAAAATATTTCTGCTGATTTTATATTATTAAAGCAGTATAAAATTATAAACTAGGAATCATAAATTTTTTTCAGAACATGAATTTCAAAAATTCAAGACACATTTCCCCAATGCATGAAACAATTTTTTTTGCATAATTAAAAAATTTGCATTACAAAATAATATTTTGTTAAAATTAAATGAAATGCTTAAAAACTTAAATATCTTTTAGGATTTAAACCTATAAAAATTGATAATTTTATTAAAAGTAAATTTACTATTTATAAGCAAATAAAAATTAAACATTCAATTATAAATATATAATCAAGCCATTTCTGTCCTAAAAGATGGAATCCATCATAAATGTTTTGAAAAATCTTATGTATAATAGTTTTGTAAAATCTTATGTATATAAAAAACTCATCTTTATAAATTTATGAATACTCATATTTTTACAAACTTGTGATTAGTGCCAACCCTGACACTAGAGACAATAATATGCATAGGCAATAACTTCACTCCCAGATTGAAGGAGAAATTAAACTGGAAAAATTATCCTTCCTTCAATAATGCATATAAATAATTTGAGAAGGAAAACTTACTCCCCAGGCAAAAAGTTCATAAAGGAAATAATAAATTAATTTATGTGATTATTTAATAAAATTGAAAACTTGGAGAAAAATTCCATAAAAAAAATTTAGGAACTTCAGAATTCATTTTGAAAAATAAGGACATTTAAGGACACAATTTTTTTTAAAAAATTAGAATTTTCAGGAATATCAGAACTTTGAGCCTTGGATTTCATCAAATATGCAAACATTGTATTGAAAATTCTGATAAAGAGGTTTTCTCTATTATTATTGCTGGTTAATAAATTCAAAATAATTTTTATTTACTATGTAGAAATTTTTTTGTGTGGTTGAGACTTATGATTTAACAATTTGGGAAGTATTATAATTAACATTTTTCTTTTGAATGCTTAAATGAATTATCTTAATGAATTAAATTCTGGAACTAAAACTGTTATGTTCTAATGGTTTCTCAAAGTTACTAATTTTTAAATCCCATTACTGCTAGTAATGGAATTTAGATTTGTTTTTTATCTAGAAAATTACATTAAAAAATTACAATGAAATAAAAAAAATATTGATATCAGAATATCTTAAAAAGCAAAGTAAAGTTAACCATTTTCTATAATAATCAATGTTGTGCATCAATTCCAAAGTCTTCCTAGTGATTGCATTAATCATAATTGATAAAAAAAATTTCACCTATGACAAACCCATGAATTATTTTGTCATCATTATTTCACCTATGAGAAAATAATTCATGGATTTTGAGACCTGATAATGTGTCTTTTCAGTGTGCTGTTATTATTTACATAATGTTTACGACAAGAAATTCAATAATTATGTCCCAACAAACTATATTCACTTGATATAGTTCTATGTATACTGATTACTATTTCATAAAATATAACTTTAAAAGACATTAGTAGGGAAAAAAAAACACTGGCAAAAATGTATTGCAATTAGAGAAGATTGCTCTAATTATATTTAAATAGTTATGAATGGATAATTTTTGGTTTACGGAGAAAACTTTTGGGTTATTTTAGATTATTTTAATGTTCAATCAAACCTATACTATGATTTTTTTATTTTTTAATCAAGAAATATGATATAAAATAAATTATACATTTCTTGATAGGAAAAAAGAGACTCTTGATTTGATTGTGGGCTCCTATAAAATTACATTTTATATTTAAAAAATATAGGCAATTTTTGTTAAAATTTTTATTTAGTTTTTATAAATCTTTATTAATAATAAAAATAGATACTTAAAGAAGTAATCTTAATCCTATTTCTAATGTTTAATTGATATTTCTGAGATTTGAAATAAATATTATCAGCCAAAACTTTCACAGATAATTTTATTACACTTAAATACAGCATTAATTAATAAAAAATATTTTTATGTATATAAGTAAAAAAAGTAGACTTGTTTTTATTGATATTTCTCTTTGAAATGCTCATATTTTTCTAAAATAAAGTTCATATTTGCAGCAAAAAACTAAATATAATCATTTAAACATTACACTGGTCAACAGTGGTTTTGGTGCCAAAGATTTTGGAGGTGATTTTATATGAATTCGATGCGCTGAATCCAAATACGCCATTAATTTTTGCCTATCAGCTGGAATTTTTAAGATATTAACATTTTAATGAATCATGCATTACACTATTTTAAAAGAAAAACCATGGTTCAAACAAAGAAATTAAACAGGGAATTTTTATTATATTACATAGATATTGCTTATTAAATACAAAAGAAAACAAAAAAAGTCATGATTTAAACAAATTACTCACTGAACATTTCGGAAACTTCTTTTGCATGACATTCTTGAATGTATTTTGGAACAATTCCGTTTTAAAGTCCAGCAGTAATCTGCCATTATGTGAGTATCCCATCTTCCTTGATAGTGATCCTCCATACATTTTATATCTTGGTGAAATCTTTCACCTTGCTCCTCACTAATGCCTCCTAAATTATCAGGAAAACGGTCTAAGTGGCTATGTAAATAGTGCACCTTAATGCTCATGTTACACCCAATGGATCTGAAATTATTCAGCATTTCATTGATTAATTCAACATAGTTTTCAGCTTTGTGTTTACCCAGAAAATTTTGGACAACTGAAACAAATGAATTCCAGGCTTTTTGTTCAATCTCATTCATTGAATTTATGAAGTCAGGGTCATCAGCTGTCTTATTTCTGGGCCATCAAATATTACTGCTTCAATTTTTTCCATACTCAGCTGAGGCATTTTTTCCCCTATATATGCAAAGCATGATCCATTCTTATCAAGAGCCTTTACAAACTGCTTCATTAGACCCAGCTTGATATGCAGTGGTGGAAAGATGATTTTCTCTTGTGGAACTAAAGGATCGTTGATAATATTCTTTTCCCCAACATCCATGTTTTCTCTCCTAGGCCACTCTTTTCTAACCCATTGTTGCGTTTTGTCTCTGATATCCCAGAGGCACAAGAAACAAGGATATTTTGTGTGGCCACTTTGCTGTCCAAGGAGAAAGTTTACCATTTTTAAGTCTACACAAATCACCCATTGGTGTTCACGATACTTTATTTTTTCCAAGACCAAAGCTATGGTGTCATATTGCTCTTTCATTTTCATTGAGTGAGCAATTGGCATTGAGCCATATTTGTTCCCATTATGTAGAAGAGCACATTTCAAACTTCGCTTTGAGCTGTCAATAAATAGGCGCCAATCATCTGGAAAATATTCAGGAAGACCCATTTTTACCAGGAGTTCTCTAACAGCATGACAAAATACAAGATTTTGTTCTTCAGAGAAAAAAGGTAGCAGATCTTCCTCCCTTGTGCGATAGAATGTAATTTTCGTTCCTGGTTCAAGTAAATTTTTTTCCTTCAACCTGGAAGCCAGTAATTCAGAAGCTTCTTTCGACAGATTGAGATCTCTAGTGAGGTTATTTAACTCATCTTGGTTGAAACATTGAGGAATTGATGATATCGTTTCAAAATCGCTGTCACCTTCAGTAGTATCAGAATTCTGATCAGAGAGACAATAAGCGTCCTCACAGAGTTCTGGTAGCTGGTGAAAAGTTGGAATTGGCACTTCTTCTGAGTGAGGGATAGGGCATCTTGCAGAGACTAAATCTGGATAAGTCCACTTATAACGGTTCTTTCGAATGATTCCAGTAATATTTACTAGGCAGAAATAACAGTCATCAAAGTGATTTTTTGGTTCTCTCCAAACCATTGGTACACTGAATTTCAGGCTTTTCCTTTTCCCGGTAGTCTACTGTCGTAAATGCTCTGTACAAGTTTTACAGGCAATATGTGGTGCCCAGGTTTTATCCTGATCACCAAGTTTAACACCAAAATATCCAAGATAAGCCCTCTTTACAAAGTCACTAATAGATTTTCTGTTTTCCAGTAGCGTGTATTCTCCGCATATGTAGCAAAAAATATCAGTATGATGTACACAGCTTCTTCTACTTGAACTCATTTTATTTATATTCAACAACACAAATACTTAGATTTACTTTTAACAGCTCGTTACTAAAAAGAAATTTCATATGACGCTAACCTCTATCTATCTGCACCACTGGAATTCACGAACTATTCTCAACTCTCAACTGCGGTTGAAGCTTTGAAGGTCACTTCAGATAGTGGACAGACATCTCCATCTATCAGATTTCTATGGAACTAACTGGATAGCACTAATAAGTAGGATTCAATCCCATGTAAACTAAACAGTTATATATCACATATTGTTTGTCTTCTTTTTATAATAAATGAATTAAAATAATAATTTTTAAAAATAATAATTAGTTATTTCCTAAATATTATAATTTTAAATTCAACTGGTTACAAAAGAAGACTGACAATAGGGCAAATATACAAGAATCTTTCCCTGTATAAATTTTACAACACTTGTACTTGAAAGTACTAAATAGAAAAAAAGCATTGATAGATAAGTGAATTTATCTAAAAATCTAGAGCTGATACAGAAAAACTGCTTTCATGTTTAGATTCAGCAATAAAAATATAGTTAAAATCTTCTCTAAAATCCTAAGCACCAAAAAAAAAAAAAATTTTTTGTAGGCCTGTGTTATTAATTTTCCATCTGTTAAAAAAATTACTACCCCCAATTTATATTTAGTTTGAAAAAATTTATGATGTTCCTTTTTTGTTGGTAATTTCTTTACTTTAAATTATATTAAATTAAAATATTATTTTTAACAGTATGAAAACAAAATATACACACATATATATTTATATATAAGATACAAATATTTCAATGATACATTTCTCTTAATCATATGAAAAATCACTTAAGTGTTGAATAATTTTTATTTATATTTCTTCTTCTTCTTTTTTTTTTTTTTTTTTTTTTTGTTATTTTGAAATTTTAACATAAGTAACTTATAATAATGGTTAAAAATTTAATATCTAAGAATTTTAACAAAAAAATTTGAACAGATATAATTATTTATGGCAGAGTTTAATCTTTTCTTATTTAACCCTTAAATAAAAAAAAGTACTAGTATAAAAGTCTTTTATTTACATAATAAAATTTTAAAAGATATTCAAGACATGACTTACTTGTTCTGAAAATGGTAAAGCCCCATGCAGTGGTACAACAAATAATTTCATTGCTCCATCTTCATTTTTAAGCTTGAGAGCAAAATCTCTAAGAAAAATATTTACACAAATGTTTATAATACAATAATTTAAATTACTTCAATAAAAGAATTTTTTAACAATAATTATATTAATCATATAAACATAAGTCAAACTAAATATAGGTGAACAATATTCCCTTTCATATGAATAGCATCACTATTTTATTTTAACAAAGGTTCTAATTAAGTCAAAGTTGTGAAGCAATATTAGTTTACTTTTAGCTTTTATAAATAATGATCAAGTATCTGTTTAAAAAGTACAAAATCAATAAATGTACATAAAATATTAATAGTAAATGTAAATAGAATATTGCATCCAACAAGATATTAAGTGTATTTGCGATAGACATTTTTAATATTTATGTTATGGATGTAATAGATATATATTTCAAAATAAGAATAACTGCAGAGACAAACAAAATATACTGTAGAAAATGTTTTAAAATGTTTATTTGTCAAAAGAATTGTGGAAATTATATTTATATTTTGGAAAACTAGAAAAAATATTGAAGATTAAACTAAATAATAAAAACAACCAATGATTTCTTACTAGATGCCACATATATGTTCTAATATATTTTTATTTATTTAGATATTTTTACATAATAATGAATGAAAGGTAATATTATAAGATTAAATATAATATACAAAAATGAAGATACAAAAAAGAACATTTAAATTTTATGGGCAAGATACTTTCACAAAAAAAAAAGAAATATGAAGAAAAAAATGTATGTAGATTATTCTTATTTATAAAATTTTATTAAATAATCATTAGCAGTTACTCTTTAAATTATACTGCTATCCACAAAACTGCAATTATTATTATGATAAATACAAGGTTTGGGGAGTTATTAGAAACATACTTAGTGTGTTTGAATATGATTTCTAATAAAAATAAAAAATGAGTAATTAGTTTCAGAGATTTTTAAAAATGTAAAATATGGTTAAATCATTACGTCTAACATAAACCTCTGCCAATGGCAGAAAAGTAATTGTAAACTTTCAAATGAAATTGAATGAACTTTCTATGGCCTTTATATGTTCAGGTGATATATGGTGAATATATCATCAGATCAGTGAAAAAGGTTGCTAAGTAATTTGAACTATTTATTAAATCTAAATAATTAAAATATTAAAAAGAGAGTCAATAAAATTTCAGATTTAGGTTTTTTATAAACCATCTAGAAGTGAGTTTCTTTTTATACAAGTAAGAGGAAAGTCAGATCATTTTACTTGTTCTCTGCCTCCATAGTGGATTGATATAAAATATATCCCATTTATGCTTTCAGTCACTATGAATGAAAATTTATATTAATGTTCATGTACAGTATTAGATTTATCAACATTCCAGCATGGAATAGACAATTTTGCATGTTTCTAAAACTGTCAGAAAAGTATAATGTAGAAATTATGAAATAAGTGAAAATATTGAAAAATAGGGAATCATATGATTTACTGTTTTAGTAAAGTGTAGTATTATAAAGATCCAATGACATTTAATAAAAGTCATAAGTTTACTCGCCATAATGCGATGATGCAATAAATATTAAGCTAAAAAGCAACTATAAATTTGATACATGAATCCATCAAATGTTTACTATATTATTGTTAAAACAAGATAGAATTTTATTAGGTACCTATATAACCCTACAGAAAAATCATAAGAATCTAACAATCATGCTTCCTTTCATAAATGCTTTTCAAAAATGTACACAAAAATTATGCAAGATTATACTATTTAATGACGTTGAACATACATTCAATATTTACTATACCAAACAATTAAATAATTATAATTATATTGAGAATATACATTTTTTGACCAATAAAATGCACATACAGTACTTTTGTTGACTACAATTATATTGAGAAATATAATATTGGCTATGGTTATTAATGCCATTGAGAATTTGAACATAAACTCTCAACCTAACAATATAAATTATTGTTGATCATACTCATTCAGCACACAAATGTATCTTGGAATCAATCCAATCCACCTTGTGCATAGAATACAGTACTCTTCGCATGACAATATTAAAATTTTTTATAAACGGGAAATTGATGTACAATATATATGTCAGTATATACATAAAAACAGAATATAAAAAAAATGTTAAAATTTCAATGTTTTACATTAAACAGATATTACACTGCTAATTTTGAACATCGAAAACCTAATAATTTTATTACTGTTACTAATTTAATAATGATTTATCCAAAAAAAGCAATAACCCTTAGAAATATGGAAAGGTTTCACAACTTACATTAACATAGAAACAGCTTGATCAACTTCATCTTGCCCAGTTAAAAATATTAATACATCACCAGGAGGCTCATTAAGATGAATTTTCATAGCTGTATCAACACATGATTTTATATAATCAGGAACTGCCTCAAGTGTATAATGAATATCAACAGGATAGTTGCGGCCTTCAATACTAATAATCACAGCAGTGTCTTTGGATCTGGAAGAAAGTCATTAACTCATTTAAACACTTAGAAAGAATAAGCAATTTATTGAATTTTAATCTCATATAAAAATGTTGTTTTGCTTATAAATTTATACGAGCAAGGTTTTGATTTTCTATCGACTACTTCTTTAAAAAGAATTTACTCTATAAAATGCCCCTCTTATTTATCCAATTTTGAAAAGTAAAATTTATAACTGATCATTATAAATTTACAGTATAAAGTAATAAAGTAATGCAAATACAAAGTAATACTTTCTGCAAATACCTAATCTATCTGAGAGAGAATACCTTTTAATCTTTGTCGATATCCAGACATTCCTTTCAAGAGCAAAATGAAGAGTCACTTGAAACCTCTTTCTAGATCAGCATTCGAGTCCTCATACAACAAATTGTCTTCTGTATCATCCAGTGCATTACTACCTTATATATTAAACATTTTTTGGGATTTTTTTAAAGAGAAAATCAGCTATGTATACAGATTAAATGATGGCTATTGCTTCCTTTCATCAAGTACCCCAACAATGGTAAAAGACTGTGGAATAAAAGTTTCAGTTATTTCTCTTTGTCATCATTCATTGTTACTTTGTTATATATATAGCTTGCTTCAGAACAGGTATATACTAACACAATTGTCATATGCTGAATAAAACTTTATTTGAATCTAAATATGGCACATTACTTTAAGAATATTACACAATATTTTTATTGTGTGAACCCAGACAACCAAATAGGAATTGTGCCAGTCATTAAGTTATCATATCAAAAACACAGCAGTTTTCAAGCCCAATGAACTAAACTTTATTCAAAAACATTGGAAGATTTAGAAGAAACAGAACTTTGCATAATTCTAGATTCACTAGAGAATATTAAAACTAATATTGAAGTCATAAAGCATGAATATTTTGAAATAAAAAAATGAAAATGAATTAAATGAAGCTGAAAAAATATTGAAGTAAATGGATGAAGATATTCAAGAATTTAAGTGTAAAACTTTTCCTTTACAAATAAATTGAATTTAAAAATAAAAGTTCTTGATTTGAAAAAACTTTTTGATTACCTGAAATTCTCCTATCACAATTTGATAATTGTGCTTTTGCATGCAACACTTTCAACATCTAATAGAAAATAATTCAACTTTATTATAATATCAGTTTTACTATTTGAATGTTTCTCTTAAAAGTTCTACAAAACAAGTGCAGTTATCAGATGATCATTGTGAGCATTGTTTAAAGCTTTCATGATTTGTTATTAAGATTTTAAACTCGTTGCTGCCTGCAAACCATTAACAAAATAAAACTCTTTAGAATTTCATATGTTCATTGATAATTTGCAAAAGGACATATGTTTCTTGAAAGTATTGGAATTCAAACCCAATAAATTTGAAGACATTTTGTTGATAAATTTAGCTAGATAAAGAAACTCAAAGATAATTTCAATTAAATGTTGCTTCTCATGAAGTGCCTATTTGGGATGCTTTCATTTTCTTAGAAAAACAATATCAAATCATTTCCATTTTACAAACCTATAACTTTTTTGATTAAATCTGCTTCACAATATTGCATTCTTTGTGATTTAAACCATCCAATGTATAAATGCCAATTATTTTTTTAAATTAAAGTATTTGAACGGTTTGATTTTTTTAAATCTAAAAATCTGTATTTGAACTGGATAAATTCTTCACATAAACTGTTTAGTTTATGTGAAGAATTTATACACTGCTTATCTAATCTAGGTGTATCAAATGTCATCAAAAATATACTCTCTTTCCCATAGATTAGATATGCAGCCTCTTTCAAAACAAACATGTCAAATATTGAACATAAATAATTCTGAAAATTTCCACTCTGCTTTCTCTATTTCATCAACACACCATGTGCTAGTTGTAAATAAAGACTCTACATCTGGCATATTAAAGCAAGAGAAAATGATTCTGAATTTTATTACACAACATACTTGGGATTAAAAAGAAATAAGAATAGTGTTCTAGGAGGATTAAATGGGGGTTAGTATCAATGAGACATTCAGTAAGCATAGTAATTTCTAGTAAAGAAAATGAATTCATGAAAGATACAAAAATCTTAGTGGTTCCTAAAATCAATATTCAATGCAAATTCCAAGTCTAAAGAAAAGAAAGGTACAGTAATTTTATCATCTGAAGGCTCAAAATGCTGAAAAATGTACTTATTTGTTTGGTTCAACAAGAATGGGGCTACAGAAATAAAAGCACACAAACATAAGGACTCCATGATACATTTTGAAGACAATAGACAGCCGAGAGTTCCCCTTTTGTGCAACCCCATCTTTGTTTGGGAGAACTCACAGAAGAAATAAAGAATCAGTCATCATACCAGTTCATCCTATTTTAATATGTTTGATAGAATAGATGTTGGCATAGAATAGATGCTGGTATACAAAGTTTTAAATCACATTCAAGAAATTTTGGTTTCCATAATGATGAATAATCAGTGAAATCATCTTGAGTTTTATTATATGCAAAAATATCTTGGACAGATCTATTGTTTTTGAACCAGCTCCACTTTGTATACAGAATATAAAGAGTCCTTTTTACATTTCAAGTTACAGGAAGAGATTTAGAAAACCCATTCTATCTTTGTGGAGAAGCAAAGGCTTGGATAAACATTTTTACATGTGCTTTAGTAACAGCACATTTAGAATTAATCACATTCTTAACCATAAAAGCATTCATTCATTACAGAGATTTTTCCCACAAAAAGGAAGAATTTCTGTTACTTATAATGGTAATGGAACTAACCACTGGAAATCAGAACACTATGCAATGTTTAAATTGGGATGTCATTGAATCTGACCGTGCAAAAAGGAATGGAATTTTAATTGGAATAGAAAATGGAATTTTAATTAAAGCCTCGTGATAGGGAATGAATTATTCGGTTATGTAAGATATATTATAAAAGAACTTTAGAAGAGTTGGAATAAGTTATGAAAGTATGATAAGCAAAAGAATGTTAGTAATATTAGCCTTTAAAGCATGCTTATTTTTCTTTCTCTGTCACGACTGATCTGAATAAACAATATAAATCGAAATCACCTGTGAAAAAGATTCATTATATGTAGAAGGTAAGAGAGGATTTAAGATTTCAAAAGAAATATATTCCAAAATGGACAAGAATCACAGAAGTAAAGGATGAGAAAAAGAAATATAAGTTGGCATTATAGTTCTAATGGAATCAAAAAATTTCTTCAGAATTTGTTGCCATTAACACAAGTTAGAAAACAATACACAAGCAAAGATGGAAGAAAAGAGTAACAAAGCTGAAATCAAGCAATAAAGAACTCATATTTCCAGTTCAAAAAATATACATATAGGAACTTACTTGGGAAACTAATGTCAAATTGCCTCAGCTTAAAGTTGGTAATTTTACTGATGATATTAAGGTTATGGAAATCTTTGCACTTCAACCAATTAAAGAACTTTCGATAGAAAATGACAAATAGTTTTGAATTTATGTCTCCACGGCATTTCATATAAAATTATTCTGATAATACTGTATTTTAGTGAGAACTCAGTTTTACTTATGTAATTAATTTTTGCAATCTAATACTAAGACAATTTAATGCTAGGAAACAGCAAAAGTAAATTAAGTTATATATGAGTATTTTAGATCTGGCAACAAGAGAGACTATTCTATATTTTCTTTTTGGACAATGTATATTTTTATTCAATATTGAGATATAAGTTTGTATTTCTTATTGTAAATGAAGTTTTTGCATTTAATAATGCTGTTTTTATTAGGATTGTAAAATTTTCTTTCTTATATACCAATACATTTTATGTCAAGTCTGATAAAGAACAAAAATATCATTTATAATATGAAAATTTGGAAATTCAGTTAAGGAAACTTGAAATTACATCATAACATCAAATTTTATCATAAAGGATAATTTCAAAAGCTATAATTTAGGGAAGTAAAAGTTTTGAACAATGAATATTTTACTTTAATTTTGAAAACTATCAATTTGATTTAAAGTGTTTCAATAAATAAAGTATTTTCTGACAGGATTAAAGTTTTGCCAAAACTATTATTTGAAATACTGGAAAATGTGTACTTTTAGAAATTTGAATGTAGTTTTTGTTACTCGAGATGATTTTTTGGAAGTACATAAAACATTTAAAATTTAGTAAGTTCTATATAATCTTATAACTTTATGATAGAAGATATATATTAAACAAGTATCTGTAGTAAAAATGATGAAAATAAGAACTCTTTTTTTTTTAGTTATACCAATCATTTTTTAGTCATTTAAATACTTTACAATACATAAAAAAAGTAATTTAAAATAAGAAAATTGTGCACATTAAAATAAAATGAATACATGATATTTTCTCACACAGAAAATTTTCTTTTCATAGTTTTGTGAGTATGCTTAGATATAGATGGAAGTTCACTATCAGAATATTATATAGATCACTCTCAAATGAAGGTATGAATCAAGATTACCTGTCAGTACTCTCATTTTTGTTAAAAAATTTAAACATTGTATCAGCTTCAAAAGTGGCAGATGAGATGATAAGTTTTAGATCTGATCGCTTTTTAACAATTTTTTTCAAAAGCCCTAATATAACATCACAATTCAAAGATCTCTCGTGAACTTCGTCCAGCATCAGAACTGAATATGACTTCAATAAAGGATCAGACATCATTTCATTGATGAGCATGCCCTCAGTCATGTACTGAAAAAATAATTTTCATTGATGATAGAAATTAGCAATGAAAAAAGCAGTATAAGATTCAAACTTTTTATGCATTTAAGATAATTTTTAAAATATTTTCAGTTAGCAAAAATATATTTAGTAGTTTTATAATTCAATGTATTTTCTTAAAAAATATAATGATTAAATACACTGTTAAAAACAATCTTCATTCATCAAAATTAATGAAAACTACATGACTATAAACTGATACAATATAATCCACTAATAACTTTTACTAATTTATTTCATTTAATAAAATTAAGCACAAATAGCCTAAAAATAAGAAGGTTATAAAAATATAATTTTATAATTATAACAAATCAAACTTACTTTTATTTTTGTTTCTATAGGACTGAAACAATCTTCAAATCTTATACTGTAACCCACTATTGAGCCAAGTAAAGTTGCCTTCTCTTCTGCAACTCTTGATGCTAACTATAAATAAGAATTTTAATTAAAATAAGTATTCATTTTCAAATAAAAAATTATAAGTTTAAAAAATTTTAGAATTGATAAAACATAAAATTCAATTTCAATAGAAATGATTGGAAAGGTATACAATGTTTGTTGATATTTTACTATGTCATAAATGAAAATTGTAATTGTTGCAAACATAAATTGAATTTGATTATTTATTTGTTGAGTGTGTAACAGTAATGTTTAAAAAATTAAAATAATTCTTTAACAATTATTAATTACTAAAAATAAATAAGTTAAAAAAAATTATATAAATTTTCATTGCTTTGATTGTATGGTACAAAACTGCTAACATTTTTTCAATAACAGACTTTCATAACTGAACACATTTTCTTTTGAGAACACTGTTCAAATTTCAATTCTCATAAATAATCTGTTATAACATTACTATAATTTTATTTACTTTTACTTCATTATTTATATTCTTTATTTGCAAAAGCACCATTCTTATTAGAATATTTAAGTTTTTAAAAATTAGCTGTATTCTGAATACTAAACGCTTACAATAAAAGCACAATTTAAAATGACAAATACAATTTTATTTATTTTGTCAGTGCTTAATATAATGTGTGGAAATTTAAATCAATAAAAATCATTAGTAAATCTATAAAAACTCTCCAGTCAATTTTTGATGATTAAAATTTCTAAAATGCAAATTTAAATCTAATAAATCAAATTCTAAAAAGAAAATAAGCATAAGAAAGGATTTCAGATTTAAACCACACATAATTTTTTATTTAAAAGAAAGAAAATTTTTCATAAAAAATATAATTGGAATATTTTTTATGAATAATAGTAAAATAAGTACCTAATCAATTTAAAAAAGAATAAATTCACAAGGAAAATTTATAATTATCAATTAAGATTCAAATTTTTAGTTAAGAGACTATATTCTCATATACAAAGTCTCTTTGAATTTGAAACTCTATAAAAGTTTTAGATTCATAGTATTATTATGTCACAAATGACAAATTTTTTTTATAAAATTACTTTATAATGAAAAAAATTAATGTTTTAGTATATTGTTATACATTAAATGAATTGAATCATAAATCCTAAAAGAAAGTAACTCATCATAATTTTATCATTTTTCTTTTGCACTTTTGCAAAATTAATTAATACAGATTATTTTACTTTTATTTTTAATTATGTCTAAATTTCAGTTCACATACACTAGAAAAATAACTCAAATAGTAAACTTGTATAAACACATCTTCTACTTAAATAGGAATAAACTGACCAAAACAGTTTAAACTACTTAGTAGATGCATTGAAATTAGACCAAACAGATTAATCAATCAATTTTTAATTTTCATGCACTTTTTTTTCTAAAATACCATTTTAATATGAACACATATTTTATCTAAGAATGATTAGTTTCAAGTTGAAAAAAAGCAATTTAGCTAATAAATTTCTGTCTTAACAACTTTAAATAAGCAAAGAATTACATTTAGTAATCAACAAAGCATAAAAAGTTCATAATAATAGTTTAAGGATATAATTGCTATCCTTTCATAAATTCACTAAGTTAACATGAAAACATTGAGAAATTTCTTCATTTTAAATTACACTAAAAATAGCTATTTATTACCTTTATTTTTTAAAAAATAATACCAAAAAATGTGAGATATGCTTTTTATTTTTATCCACTTTTATTTGGTTTCTTTTAATTTATTCTAGCAAACCACTAAATATATAGAACCCTATATAATGTAGTAAAGTGGAAGGAAACACCCCTTCCCAAATTCAGTTATATGACAGTTTTCCGGGAGGGGGTAAGAAACTTTCCCAATGAGAGAGAGAGAGAGAGGAAATAATCGTTGATTTTTACCAGTTCCAGAGAAGTAATAAATAAAAAGTACAAAATCTGGTTTTGAGGAGGAAACACTTTGTGTAGATTCATAAAATATTCTGAGATGCTGAATCGGTTAATGATAAAAGACTTTTCTAATAAATTATATCTTTTTCACATTTCCTCACTTTAATGACAAATAAGCATTTATAACAATAAGAATAGAAATGTCACAACAATTTCTGTGAAGTTAATTATCTAATATTTTTAATCAGCATACCATCACTGATCATTATGATGACCAATGTAAAAAGTGTGATGTCTAATACCATTTTAAACATAGCATTAAATGGCATTTTCAAAGAAAGAAATATATTAAACCTAAAATGTAAGAAATTGCAACTTCTACATGTGTAAAAGTTTAGTGATTCAGTGTTTATCTGATAAAAAAAAAATACTTATGTGCACTTAAAAGCACAAAAGTGGAAGGCTTTATATGAAGTATAATTTATAGCAATAAAATAATTGCTATAAATTATACTTCATATAAAGCCTAAAACATAAAAACAACATAAACATATAACAGCCTGTTAACATAAAAAAAACTTCATTCAGTTTAAAACCTTATATAATAATAATTAATCTCAATAATAATAGTTTCTATACCTTATATAGTATGAGTAATAATGAGTATAAAATACAAATTTCATGTACACAGACACATTTTAGGGACTAAATATAAATTTATTTATGAACATAAAAATAATTTAAACATTTTTCACTTATAATTTTGAATTACATTTCCATTTCATGTATTGTTTCATTAATATGCTGTTCTCATGAGATATAAATAAAGATTTTATGAATATGGTATCCATAGCAATGCTAAGAATTTTTAAAGTCTTTTTCTAAGTACAGCATTTACACTGACATGTCTTTTCTTCTGAAATTATAATTCTTTAGAACATTTTAATAAACTTTTAGTAACTATTATTCATTACAAAAAATCAAAATTTTATTATTATAATTTCCTTTGGATGGAATATATACATACTAGTTTATAGTAATTTGTGCAATAATGATAGTGAATACCTCAAAACCATCTTTAAAAAAGTTCATAAAGGGGCATTATATTTCACTTGTCACTTGATGGTAATTTTTTGCACATGAGGGCTAGTTATAAGTGGATCTATAGTTTAAAGTGGATTCCAAACCACAAATATTCAAGTCAAGGGTGGGGTTTGAATCCACAAACTGTTGACATGATGGCAAGAGTAAAAGACAATAAAAAAAGTAATACTGCAATAATACTTAAAGTTTTTTCTATGGAAAAAGAAAGGGATTAAATCAAGTCCTACCATGGTAGCAGCTACTCTTCTTGGTTGTGTAATACCAATTATTCCATTATTTAATAACCATCCTGACTCCAATAAATACTGAAAAAGAAAATTGAATGTAGAAAGTTGTTTTCAAAGAGTGGTTAAATATAGCTTGATAAATTGCAGGTATTTCTTAACTCCTACAGCTTGGCAATTAAATAAAACCAGCATAACAATAGATAGAGGTAGCACCCTTTAGAATATTAAACATAAATATTTAGTTTAAGGACAATTGGAATTTTTTAAGATTTGATTTTAAGTTCATTTAATTAAAAGGATTCTCAGATATATGAATATAGAGCGAGGGAGTACACAATCCACTGAGTGAAATCTAACCAACTAACATGAGTTCAGATTAATCTTTAATTTTCTCAATCTCTGATATATTATAAAATTTCTCAGAAATTGAAATATTATGATTTAATATTATATAATATATATATATATATATATATATATATATATATATATATATATATATATATATATATATATTATATATATATATGCAAAAAGAATATGAATAGCTGGTCATCTCCCTCCTGATGAAGACGTGGCCCCTATGCTTTCTTCTTCTTTTCATTTGTTTCATATATTTCAGTGCTTTTCCAATTTCATATTTTTCATGTTTTATCTTATTTATATTTCACTGTTTTTCCAATTTTATATTTTTCATGTTTTATCTTATTTATATTGGCAAATCTTTCTTTAGTTGCTTTAGCGCTGGATAGATTTCCTATTATATTGTAAAGTATATTCTGTATTGTATTTTTATATATATTTATATTTTTTTGCTTTATAATTATATATATATATATATATATATATATATATATATATATATATATATATATATATATACTTCTATTTTCCTCAATAACATGAAATTATATTAAAAAATAATTTTCCAAAACTTATCAAAATATACATAATATAAATATAAGATACAATATAAACATATAATTAAGTTTAAATCCAATAATGTTGCTAGTTTACACTAATTCTGAACAGTAATAATATATTTTTAATCAATGAAATGATGGATATAAAAAGAACATTCTTAATATAGCAACCTCATTATCATTAAATCAACAATATAATATTTTTTAATAATAATTTGATTTCACTTAGTGAAGCAAAGCCCTGGCTTTTGTTTATACTGATACAATATACAATGAAATATTGCAGGGAAGTATCAATACTAAAAAACAGTAGTTAAATAATAAAAACATTCATTTAACTAATCCTAGGAACTGATTCAGTGATATATGCCCCAAATTGATTTACAGAGCCAGAATCTATTCTAGTGATTTATGACATAAACTGCGATTTTTGTGACATGTATACATGTGAGTATGCATTTTGTTTGTAGTTTTAGTAACCCTTGATGCATTTTTCATTTATGATAGAAATTTAAATGTTCAATGTTATTTCGTGTTGAAAGTGTGTTAAACTGAAATTTAAGTATTTGAAGTTATATTTTGTTTTGAAAGATATTAAATTGAAATTTCAGTGTCTAAAGTTATATTTTTAAAGTATATGAAATTGAAAAATTTGAATTTTAGTATTACTATGTAGGAAGAGTACGGTACAGATAGTGATAAATTGAATTTGCATTTTTTAAAAGTCTTCTGCAAATAATGATTAGCTTAATTTGACTGTATGAATTATTAAATTAAAATTATTGTGGTATGTAATAATTTATTGTGTATTGGGTAAAATTAATTGACGTGTATTAAGGTTTACCATGAATTGCAAGACTTAAATTTGAATTTTCATAAAAATGCAAGTTAGCTTATGTTATAGATTTAGCTTATTGCTTGATTGTCTCTGAGTAGATAGTATTACACTGATTTTTTTTCAAGAAGGGCTTCACTGCTCAGCTAATTAAAATCTGAGTTTTCATAAAAAGGTTATTTATTTTGAAGATTAACCAATTGTCTTCCTCGGTATACTGGAATGTGTTCAGTTAATAATTGATTTTATATGAAATAGTTTCGAAATTAGTTTTTAGTTATTAGTAGTTTAATATTTTGTTAGTAAGTGATTATAATAAAATATTCAAGAAGTTTTGATATTTGAAATTTAGAATCGAGAGAGATTGCAATGTTAAATCTTGAGTGAGATCAGGATTTTAAAAATCAAATATCAAGACCAGAATTTTAGCAAAATGATTATGCAGTAAAAATTGGTGCAAAAATTGGAAATTGTGCCAATTTTGAGCTGGTTTCTAGGATTTTACCATTTACATATATTAATCTATTTACATAAAAAAATAAAAAAAACTACAGCAAATTTGAACCCACACACAATTAAAATAAATATAGAATTGGTATTCAAATTTTGTGACTTAATTCAAAATTTTCACATTTAGACTTAGAATTCCCTAAATTTTTAATTTACAACATATTATTCTCTACTTAAAAAATAAAAATTTTAATCTTTATTACATTTGATATTAGAAATAAAACATTAATACTAACTAATTATAGATCTATATTAAGAATTTTGTAATATAGTAATCATCAATTAGCACAGAAATAGAAAGTTGTCAAATGAAGGAATCCTTTCTACTTCTCTATATGCTAGTTGTCTGATTCATTTATCAACTATACAAGTAGGATTTTTTTTAAAAAAGAACAAATTTTTTTGCATAATCTTACAAATTTATAATATTTTAAATATTTAAATTCTGTTTGATTTATTAAGAGAATAACTAGTTAAAACATTTTAAATTGATAAAAAAAATAGTACTTTTCAATTACATTTGTGCTTTTGATCCCAAGGAAATAACACACTTTTTATGAAGAAGTGAAAATAATGTAATGCAGATACAATGATTTTATTTGCTAAAAAATTTATTTTAAATTTAATATATACTAAATTGAATTTTTTGTGCAAAAATTAACAAAATTTGATAAACAATGGTAAACAACCCAAATATGAAGCAAAGCTAAAGCTGATTGGTGAAAAATATTGCTTGGTGATCATTTTGAAGGTTAAAAGAAAAATTAGGTCACAAAATTAAAAGAAAAAAAACAAATACAGCAAAATTTTATTTTGTTTCAGTGACTATTACATTTTACTTATAGAATTGATCCCCAATGCAATTACTAAGCAGTTTCTGCAAGGAATAAACAGGGACCTTTAAATAAGTTTTATCAACAAGTGATAAACATTTAGTTTATAAAATTTAAATAAAATATTTGTATTATTCTTTAGTAGTTCCTGAAAACGTAAACATTTTTAAACAATAAAAGATGCAAATGTATTATTTATGACAACAATTTATGATTTTATTCCTGTTATGGCAATTAAAAAAGTAGAGGTATAATGGAAAAATAGCAAAAAATATGAAATAATATAGCATAAAAATATTGTTTCTAAACTAAATTTATTTATTTTTGAAATCCCTTAAAACATGAAATGTATTACATACACAATTTAGAGCCAATATGGTATAATTGTTTATATTGATATAAAAGTTATAATAATCCTGGAATTAAAATGATAAATTTTATAAGTAAAATACAAGACTATTTTAAAATATAACATTTTAATACTATTTATTCAGTTAAATTTAACATTTTATAACATTACTTTATAAAAATTACTCTGATTAATAACACTCTATTAAATAAGGCATTTAAATAATCATTAAAAATGGTAGGTTTTAAGAACAATTAAATATTTGAGTAAAAACTATTAAAATATAAGAATAAAAGACAATTCAAAAAAATTTTAATATTGGATGTATGCATATTAAAATTTTTAATATTGTATGCATATTGTATGCATTTATAATATTGTATGCATCACTAGACTAAGATTTCTAAGAGCAACTGATGAGAATTCAAATATTAAAAATGGTTATATTTTGTGCAAATAATGAAAAATCAGAATAAAAATCTAATACAAAAATATTAAATTATATTACGCATTCCTATATTAAATACAATCTTTAAAATTTTTAGATAATTGTTTGTTACACAAATTTGATTTACTTTCTCTTGATCACTGCATACCCTAGCGTGGGTCGGTGCTCCGTCTTAGTCGTTACTTTCTCTTGAACTGGTACATATACTAGTGATACATAACACCACTGGTTTGGAAATATCTTCTCACAGTATAAAAATAATACCAAAGATGAAAAAAATATACATACTTGTGGAATTTGAGTACTCTTTCCACAACCAGTTTCACCTAATATAATAACTGTTTGAAACTTCTCCAGTAAGTACAGAATATGGTCTTTGTACTGCAAGAATAATGAATAACAATATATACTTGTATATAAAAAAATTTTAAATGTATCATATTTTTAACTGCACAATAAGTTTTCATACATAATTAATAAATAAAGGTACATTTAAATGCTGCAAAATTATTGAGAAAATCAAATATCACCAATGTTATAAGCATATATAATAACTTAGCAGTCATAAATACTAATAAGTCATTGAATTTTTATAATTTCAAATACTATTTGTTTCTTAAATTATCTCTACAATTATATTTGCAACAAAAAGTAAATATGCATACTTGAATTAGGATAATTTTGTTGCAATTCAGCTCCTTATATTAGTAATAAAGATCGAATTATTCAAATCTTGGTACAACTGGAATTCCAATTCTAAAAAAACATTCTATTCATATTTTTAGCCCATTTATAAATGGAACAAACATAAAGGGTAAATACTTGTCTAAAATTCTTTTTTTTTTATTACTTATTTGCATTCAATATTTTTAAGGAGCACTAGTAAATTTTTCAACATTTTATAAATTTTAAGATTTCTTATCTTTTGCACAAAAAAACGATGACCAGCAAAATACTTTATATTAATGGTAAGAAAAAAACAATGAAAGAAAAATATTTTTTCCTTTATAATAGGGATTCCTACTACAGGTTGATGGAAGTTTGTAGAGAGTCTATAGAGTATGTCTATTGAGAGTTAATGATAAATTTAAAAAATATTACATGTGTAAAATCCCATTAAAACCATG
This sequence comes from Latrodectus elegans, assembly GCA_030067965.1. NCBI lineage: Eukaryota > Metazoa > Arthropoda > Arachnida > Araneae > Theridiidae > Latrodectus > Latrodectus elegans. The sequence goes on from CM057814.1 coordinate 99,140,683, forward strand.
GGAAAAAATGGTACAAAACAACAGCTATGTAACTAAAAGATGAAAAGCAATAGACAAACTACAGGGTTGTTACTTTGACAAGTCACATTTGTATTTTAAACAAGAATTCAGTTCTGTTATTTGTTCATGTTCCTTTGCACAACAAAATGATAAAAAATTGGCACCTACCCATCACAAAACAGAATATAATTGAGTATTTTTAAAACTATAGTATTTAGGCATCTAAAACAAAAATTTGGCAACAAGCACAACATGAAACTTTATTCAAAGTCAGACAAACAATACCACTGCAAATTTAAAAATTGCAATACATCATTTGACCATACAATTTTTTTTTCTTTAATTATGTCCTTATGTTGGCTCTTTTAAGCACAATAAGTCTTGCAGTCCAATAAAGAAAAGAAATATCTCCAGGAGTGGAGAGCATCTTGAAATGTGAAGAAGAGCGGGATTCCTGGAGGGCAGAACATTTCCAAAGATGCTCGCCATCCATGTCAACATGTTCTCTACATAAAATGCAGTTGGGTGAATCCACAAGCCCTATGTGATATAGATGTTTCTGGAGAAAATCATGTCCAGTAAGTAACCTGAAGTAGGAGACCTCTATAGATCTAGGTAGATCTCTGGGGATACACGAGGTCAGCAGGGTCCTCCAAGAGGCATCAACTGCTTTCTCTTTGTAATAAATTTTTTGCTGGTGATGCATGACCCATTTTAGAAGGAGTTTGACATCTCTCAGGCCAGTAAGAGAATCTGGAGGGTTTAAAAAAGAAGTCTCTTTCGTGAGATTGTCTGCTTTTTCATTACCAGGCAAGCCACTGACCATATAATATAACCTTGTGATATAAACCCACCAAAAAAGGTATTTAGTCAGTAGATTCAGTATTACTTTTTGATTTCACTCAGATTTTCTTTGGTACAAAGAGTTAATAATAGCTGAGTGGCAAAACAATTAAGATTTAAATAATAAAACAAATTGGAACAGTTGTCTATAAAAAATTTGCATTCATAGCCCTTTATCAAGAATAAAGATAAAAATCAGAGAATTTAACCACATAGAAACTGACAAAAATCTTTTCACAAAATGCAAAAGCCAAGGTAGAATACTCTCATAGCAATGGATGTTTGGACAATTTGTCAACAAAATAAACTATTTTATCATAAGAGTTCCTAAAAGAATAATAGCAACTTTCTTACAAGAAATTAAAGAAAATATTAAAGTTCTATTTTTTCCTGATTAACGGAAGGCATTAAAGAATGGCAAATGATGAGTTGCATATTTTGAAGATTTCAGATCAATCACTGTTTAAATTTTGTTCACCCACAACAAAGGTCACAGTGGCCTGGTTGGTTAGAATGTTGTTCTTAGTATTGGAAAGTTGTATGTTCAAATTTCAAATTAACAGAAGATCCATTGAGTTCACTAAAGGCAACTGGGGCATGTTAAAACTGGGCATGGTCGCAATATCTTCCAATTAAAATGATACCTCTGGGGATGGCAGGCCAAGTATAGGGGGTTTTTGCTTGGCCCTTGCTTCAAAATCATGAAGATTTCACTGTTCTGTTTCTAACAAATAAGTAGAGACCAACTCAGGGCTGGGTACAGGGAAGCATGATGGTGCAACAATAACACACACACAGAGCATCAAAAGATTACAAGATTTAGCAAAATGGAGAAATTAATAGTATCTTGGAACTGTATAACACCATTTAGACTCATATTTAATAAAAATTATATGACATCTTCATAGTGAAAAAACTTGCATGTATTTTAAATATCATTTAGGAGATTTGGCTGCCAGCAAAGTATTATTTTTAGATATCTAATTTATTTATTTTTGTTGTTGTTGTTAAAATAATGAATTTAAAGTATATTTACATTCAAATATTTTTATAAATAAATTGAGCCACAATTTTTTAACTATGCTTTAAAGCATTACTTTCTACATTTTTTAAAATTTTTCATTAAACATGCACTACAGAATACTTGGTATAAATTTGGCAGAATTGCACCAACATTGCTGATCAACAGGATCTTACACATGTAACAGCAAAAATAAAATGAAATACAAATGCCATGAACCCAGTTTTTAATTTTTTGTGATTTTATATCAGAGAGTTATTTTTAAATATTCTATGTTCAATTATTAGCATGATTAATATTAATTACTGCATATTATAGATAAATATGTGAGAAATATCTCCAAAGAATAATTATAGCTAGCCTACAATTCATACATATTAAAAATTTCATAAGTTTCCTATTTTATACTTTACTTTCTTATGAAAATACTTTCTCTCCCAACCTTTTCTTTACCTTATAAATTGGAAGTCGCTGTCTTTGCTGTTCATAAGACAAAAAAGAATCTAAATTGTACACCGCTGATACATTTAAATCTCTCCTTTCTTCAAAAATCTTTTCTGATGTTTCACCTGTAAATTTATATTACATGTAATTAGATGAAACCATAAAGTTACTTTTACCAAAGTTAAATATATAATAAGAGGAAAATACATTGCTAGGTATCCCTTGGCAACAATTAGTGATTTTTTATCGCCAAACATGTTCTTGTGTGTGTTTAAAGAAATAAAATGATGCCGAAAACATTATGCAATGATACAAAATTTTTAAAATTAAACAAATTTTACACATTTTTAAACGTAAAAATAAGATTGTTTTAAATCTTATTTTTAAGCTAAAAAATATTTATCACCATATTCAACATTACCCGACTTGGCATCAAATTGGCGAGAAACTAAGGGGTACCAAGAATATAACCACACATGACAAAATTTATATAATTTAAAACAAACCTGGTTTTAGGAATCTCGGTTGGAAACTCATTTTTCACTTATTATTAAGGGAGATATTCCCTTATTAAGTTTCATTCAATACCAAACATTCCGCTTCTTGATAAATATCCGTATAATTACATTAAAAATAAATAAAACAAAACAAATGATTAATTGATGTAAGATTGAAGGATTGATTTATACTATTGTTTAAAAATATCAGGCAACATTCCGCGCATCACCCCGAATTTCGGTTTTTTCTGTTGATTCAAAAAATTTTAATTTTATAACAATTATAACTATGCTATGAACGTTGTAAACTATGCTGATATTTTGAATTTTTTTAAATATTCAATTGATTGCAAATTTTTATAGGAGAAATAATGATATTTTTTTAAAAGCACTATTTGTAATTTAAAGTTTTGCTCTCCATAATTGGTCATCAATTTTATATAATTTATATCGATCACTGATGATACAGTCTGTAGTTATGCCAAGGGCAAACGAGGAAGAATTCGCTAAAAACCTCTCACACCGACAAAGCACCGGCGAACGAATGAAATCAAAAAACGCATTCATATACAGGTTTTTCTTGGTTACCAACAACAGAGCAGCGGAAATACCTCATATTTTATAAATATTGAACAGAGAAACCTTTCATAATTATATAATTCTGGGGGGAAGGGGGTTGTGATTTACCTTAAAAAGATATTTAGCAGAATTTTTTTCTTTTTTTGTTCTGTGAGGTTTTTGTACGTTCAAGTGTTTTATTCGAACTATACTCATCAAATAAAGATTTAAGCGAAATAGTCTTTTTCAAGAATTTTCAAAAAGAATTCAATATTTTTAGTGCTACAAAAATTTTCTAAATGATTTATTTCGTTTTCCGGACGACAATGGAAGAATGATGGATTCAGATTTTCAGTACGAAGAAGTTAATCGCTTTCCAAAAATAAGTGATGCAAAGAATTTAATTTATGAAAATAATATTGACTGTCAAATTCAGTTGGCTGCTGATAACGGAGTAAACAAATTTATACTATATTATTTTCATCATGTAATTCTAATAGTATTCCAAAAAAACCAGTCGCATTAAAATCTTGAAGTGATTGCCGGCTGGCAGTTTTCAGAGGTCCCTGGATCTGGCGATCCTCTACCAGTACCTTCTAATAGCAGTACCTTCTTAGCTATAGAGGGTGATGCCTCTACCCTCATTAGATAGCTGGTTCTTGGTTGGTGAGCTATAACTTGAATCTGATTGGCTTAAAATGAGTTTGAAATTTTAATGGCAAGGACTATGATTATTTCATAAAATTTATTTCAGAATTTAAAAAATTATTGTTAATTAATTTATCATTTATGGATTTAAATTAATGAAACTAATAGAATAATAAAGGAAATAGTTAAGGAATAAATTGAGAGAAATAAAAATATTTACGTAAGAACAGGTAAAGGTATTTACAAGAATTTATACACGCTATAATATTTACAAGGTATAAATTGGTCTGTAATACAATATGTTTACCTTTATCTTTTTTTTATATTTTATGTATTTACATATACATGTATATTTTTTTAAAAAAATCTGTTTTTATATACATTTAGTATGCACACTTATATATGCATTTTTCCTCATCATTTTTATTTTAAATAGTTTTTTTTTTTTCACATATAGAATGAGATGTAACAAAAACAAAAAAAAAATCCTTTTATCTTTTTAGTAGTCTCTTTTTTTTTCCATACAAAGAAGTATTTATCAAAGATAATTTTTTTTCTATTTACAGTTTATTTCATGGTGGTTTGTGGGGAAACTTTGGGGAATATCTGAGCAATGAGAGAGGATGCAATCTATTATGGGTAATTAGGTCATTATAGGACGGAAGGCTAATTATTGTTTCGTTATTACTTTTATCAATATTTTTAATCACGTTATACATTATTTTCGCGAAGAATTCTCTCAGGGTAGGGATTTTTAATTCTTGTCTGATTTTTTGGTTTCTAATGAACCAGGAGGCCTTAACTGCCCATCTGAGGGCTTTATTTTGAAGAGTTTCCAGTTTTTTAATTTTACTATCGTGGGTGTAACCCCAGATAAGGCAGGCATAGGAAATAAGTGGTCGAAGATATGCTTTATAAATGAGCACTTTATTTTCCATGGAAAGTTTTGAATTCCAGTTGAAAAGTGGGAATAACGCAGCTGTTTGCCGTTTAAATTTGTTAATAATTTGGATCAGATGCGGGTACCATGTTAATTTTCTGTCGAAAGTTACTCCCAAGTATTTACAGGTTTGTGACCCTGGTATAATTTCGTTATTGATCTTAATTACATTAAGTGGAAGTAGTCTTTTTTTGTTAAAAATTATGGATACACTTTTATTTACATTAATAAAAATTTTCCATTTAATGAACCAGAGCTCAATCTGTTCTAAATGTTTGTTAAGCGATTCTGTGATATATGATGTTTTCCTACCTTGTGCTAGTATAAATGTGTCGTCTGCAAAAAGGTGCAGGGAAGTTAGTGTTGATGTTGGAATGTCGTTCACATAGATAAGAAAGAGTCTTGGTCCCAATTTGGACTCTTGTGGCACGCCAGCTAAGATTTGTCTATGTGTTGAGTATGTACTACCAATGCGAACCTGGAACTTTCGTCCCAAAAGATATGAAATTAGTATTTTAATAAGTGGGTCGGGTATACCAATATTAATGAGTTTGTGTACAAGTCCACCAATCCAAACTCGATCAAAAGCTTTGGCAATATCAAGAGAAACTGCTCCTGTACTTTTTTTATATTGAAATCCCTGTGTGATGATTTCCCCTACTCTCATAAGTTGATGCGTTGTTAAATGTGATTTTCTAAACCCGTGTTGTTCAGGGATAAGTATACTATCGTTTTCTAAAAATTCATCTAGTCTATTTAGAATAATTGCTTCGGTTATTTTGCTTAGAGACGGCAGTAAACTAATAGGTCTATAGCTTGAGGGAAGGTAATTGTCTTGTTTTGGTTTTAATATTGGTACTATTACTGCAATTTTCCATTTTTGAGGAAAATACGTTTTTCTTAATATCTCGTTAATAAGCATCGTAACTTTGAATAATGTTTTCACTGGAATTTTCTTTAGCATTTTGTTTGTCATTCCTTCAATTCCTGGGGATTTATTATCCTTTAATTTTTTTATTATTGCCATTACTTCCGAAGGGATGGTGCTTTGTATGACTTGTATGAGTGGTCTGGAGAGAAATCTGAGTATGTTGCTGGCAACCAGATCTTCGGTTCTGGTGTCGTTAGTGTAGGTCATTAGTGGTGAATTGTGTTTCAAAAACGTCAGCAATTCCTTCTGTTTTTTGTTTGTCTGTGTATGCAATTGTATTTTGGCCTTGAATGGGCAGCAAATACTCTGGTTTCTTCTTGAACATACTGACGGCCTTCCAAATGGATCGGTCGTGCGTATTTAATGATTCTAATTTTTCTCTCCATTTCTGTGAATTGTATGAACTTATCTTGGCTCTAAATTCATTATTCGCTTTATTATATTGATTTTTTATTCGGGGGTCTCTGCTAACTTGATATAGTTTCCTGAGTTTGTTTCTATTTGCTTTCAAAATTCTGAGGTAGCGGGGTAGGAGGTGAGTGGGACGGGAGGAGTGAGGTTTTTCTGATTGACGGTGCGCTGCAGCAGTTCCGCCTCCAAGCGAATCGTCTCATTTTCAATTTCATCTCCTGTGTTTGTATGAATTATATTAAACGGGTAATTATTTAAAATTTGGTTGTATTTGATCCAATCCGTGTTATGAAGAGTGGGAGGAGGAATATTAAAATCAAAGGAATATTAAAGGGAAACTCGACCATGACTGGATTGTGATCCGAACTGAGTTCCGTGATTGTATAAATTTTAGTGTTATAATTAATTCCTCTGATGCGTGCCAATATCAATTGTTGTTGCTGAATTAGCACTGAAATGTATGGGTGTGTCAGGTCATGGATTTTTAGTTCGGCTATATCAGCGAATTTTTTAATTATTTGACCTGTTTTGTTATGTGCCCTACAGTTCCATGTAGTGTGCTTAGCATTAAGACCTCCAAATATTAAAATATTATAGTTTGTTGTAAGCATTGCTTCAAGATCCATGTTTATGTATTGATATTGTGGTCTAGGTTTAATGTATGTGGAGCAGAATATAATATGGGGTAGGGTTGGCAAGGTCAATGTGACCAAAATTGCTTCTATTGTAATTAATTTGTGTGTTGTGTTTTGGTAGTGTGGGAGACTACTCTTGACAAAAATAATTGTCCCACCTCTGCTAGTGTGGTATTTCTGGGGCGATCATTTCTATAGCATGCATATCCTAGGATGTGAATATTTACATTATTTGTTAGGAATGATTCCTGAATTAGGATTATATCTGGATTATGCTCATTGACAAAGTCACGAAATTCGACCATTTTGTCTCTAATACCACAGGATTTCAACGATAAAACTAGAAATCTCCGTTGTGTGGCACACATCAAGGGGTGTTATTAATTTGCTTAAACATGTCCATGAGGACAAACATTTTATCCATTGGGTCAGTTTTAGACTGAATTCGTTTGATGGCTTCGGGAATATTAATTCCATTAAATACTTCTCTTATTTCTCTTAAGAGTGTGAATAAATCATTAAAGTCGTTTTTATTTTGATTTTGTCCATTGCTTGGAATAGTTGTATCGGTTGAGGGGGGTGCGGGTTCAAGTGTCACGGTAGAGGAGGTTTCTTTATGACCAGCCACTATGCTTGCGTATGAGATCTCCTCTCTTGTATGGCTATTTTTAAATATTTTTGTTTTCGGTTTGGGTTTAGGGAATTTCTCACACCCCCGATAGCTTGCAGGATGGTTCCCATTACAGTTGCAGCAGACTGCGGATTCTAGTTTTTTGTCCTTGGGACATTCTTTTGTATTATGTGCTTCTGCACATTTCACGCAGTGGAGTGCCATATGGCAGAAATCGCTTGAGTGGCAATTAAAACATTGCATAACTGTTTTGTTTCCCCTATAATGTTCTATGGTAGGGTTTGAAATATGACACAAACTTTTAAATTTAAATATAGCACTTATTTCTGGGCCATTGTAGAGTTAGACCAAAAATAGAGGTAGGGGTTTTCCATTTCTTTGGCTAGTCATCCTGTTTATTTTGTGAACTTTATATCCTTGATTGGCTAAATCAGAAACAATTTCCTCACTTTTTGTGGTCCTGGGAAGTCCCCTGACTACAAATTTACGGGGTTTCTCATTTTTTTCCTCTTAAGAGGATATATTCGTATGTGTTACATTCAAGCAATTTTGTAATTTCCCTATGGTGATCTGCTGATTTGGGCAGCAATTTCAAATTTTCCCCTGAAGCTTTCGCTTCAATATTTATTCGTAATTCTTTTTTGAACTTGGTCATGAATGAAACAAGGGGCTATTTCAGTCACTGGCTGGTCATCCATTTTTTCGTGGTTTTCTTCCTCTGGCATTAAAATCTGAATTACTTCATTTAGTCGAGCATCATAGTGATATTATCGAAGCTGGCAACACTAGATTAGGAAAACTACTTATAAAAACCAACAAGCTTAAGACAGCTTTGGAGATAACAATATTTTAAAATTAACAAAATATTTCAAATGTATCAGTAAGACCTTTTATTCACCAAGACTTCATAACTACAAGATTAATTTTGAGAGACATTCCTGTGGACTTATCATTAATAAGCCTAGCAGAAGAAATTTTCACCAAATAATCTTAATGTAAAAAGTATTCGAAGATTTACAAAGAAAATTCTCCTGAACTAACTGAAACTGTATTAGTAAATGTGTATGAGTAATTTGCCTACAGAGATTACTTTATTTTTCTCAGTAGTAAAAATTTATGAATTCATTGATAATCCAAGACAGTGTCCAAAATGTTTTAAGTTTATACATTCTCCTCAAAAATGTCAAATCGCTACTCCAATATGTCGCCAATGTGGTGTATCTAATATTGATCAGTTGTGTCAGATATCAGAACCTATTTGTTGTAATTGAAAAGGTTCACATTCAGCTGACTTAATAAATTGTCCAGTCAGGTTAGAAGAAAAGAGGTTTCTTAACTTTAAATGCAAAAATCACCTAATTTACACAGAATCTCGGCGACAATATCAGTCAAATAAAACTACTCCTAGTTATGCCAATGCGGCAAAAACTAAGGCAACTGAACCATCCCTATCACGTAAATAAATAGAAAGTTTAATAAACCACACAGTCCAGGCTACTGTGAAGGCAACTTTCCAAGAATTAAGCAAGTTATTTGAAGAAAAATTGATAATCCTATCTAATAAACAAGATGAAATGTTCTCAAAAGTTATGGTACTATTCAAAAGTTAGCCGAATCCCAGATGACTTCGCGGGAATTATCCTCTTCACCACGTCGGAAAACTAGCCGTAATAATGCAAATACAAAAAGAAAAAAAAAGAATCATCAGATAAGGGGAAATTATATCATTCCGCTTCCAACAAAAATAACAGTTCTAATAAAGAAAGGGAAATTCTCATACCAGGAAGTGATATAGTGGAAGAACTACATCAGATTCACTAAATATCAGTTCGGCAAAATATAATAGAGTTATAAATATTTAAAAAATTTTGCTGATTTTAAAGCATGTTTTCTCTAATTTCATTGAGCTCTCGTAACATTCTCAACAAGCGCCATTTTCTAAAACTCAAGTTTTTTGCCAATACAAATGCGATTGCAATATACAAATCTTTTCTGAAGAGCAGTAAACACTTTAGCTTATCAAATAAGATCATATTTTGATTGGATAAACCTGATGGAAGAGGAGGTGGTCTGATTTCGGTCGATAAATTTCTTCCCGATCGAATGATCTCAATACTTGGGAATTTGTCAGACGGGAGAGAAGTTCTTGCTATACAAATCTCTATTATTAACAAACCTCTCTATTAATAACACGTATATTCCTCCAGGTAAATTCTCTATTCAATGGATTTAAAACGTCCTTCAACCAGTAGAACCTCCCTTTGTCATCGTTGGGGGTTTCAATATTAAATATACTTCCTTAGGCAGCTATTCTAACTCACTGCAATCCAAAGAATTTCTAAATTGGCTGATAGAGGATAACATAGGTATTCTAAATGACGATAATCCTACTCATTTTGGTTATAATCAGCTACCATCCCTTCTAGACAATTGCTTAGTTTCCCCTGAAATTTTTAGTCTCTGCTCTCAACAAATTCATCCGAACAGCTATAGCAGCGATCATCTTCTAACGCATACTTCTATTAATTTTAATGTACCGGAAAATAAATATCAATACTATCGGGCCCGTATCTTATGGTCTAGATGTCTCGCTCCTCTTAATAATCAGATTTCATATTCTGGTATCAGTTCTTTTCAGCATTTGTATAGCCTTTGTAATAAAGAAATACGTAATAATCTTAAATGGCAGATTTTTAATCAGAAATCATATCCTCCTTTGTGGTCTTCAAGATGTAGTTTCCTTTTGGGTAAGAAAAGACGATTATAGAGATGGGAAAAAGGTCTTGCAATAAGAATATTTGGATCAAGTAAAAGCAAATAGCAGCTCAGCTCCATCAACTTTTAGTATTTCTTAGCCGTAAGTGTTGGGATTATTCGATTAATTATGCCTGTTCATCTAAAGATATTTTCCATATACTTAGGCAAATTTCTAGTAGATCTTCTACTTCGCCCACTTCTCACTTATTGTTCAAAGTTGATGACACGTTCATCTCGTATACCCAGGAACAGGTATAATATGTACAATATGGATTTTACATTATCAGAGCTTAAGGGTGCTATTACTAAGAAACACTCAGCGGTTGATCCCGATCACATGTCAAATAAAATGCTTAATGGTTTATCTTGTGCATCCCTTGATTGTCTTCTCTCTCCTATCAATGACTCATGGTCTTCAGGAAGCATTCCCAGCACATGGAAATCTACCATAGTGGTTCCCATTCCTAAACCTAATAAACTTCTAAACAAGATATCATCTTACAGGCCTATTTCTCTCTCTAGCAATTTATGTAAAGTGGTAGAGAGAATGTTTCTTAAACGTCTTCTTAACCATACAACTTGGAAAATTTCTTTCATCCTCATCATCACGGGTTTCTACGTTATAGAGGCTGTGATAGTATTCTATCCATTATGCATCATCATATAATTTCTGCAAGATCACAAAGGAAATTTATTGTTTGTGTATCGATTGATATTTCCAAAATATACGATTCTGTTTGGCATGATGATTTATCTTATAAACTTATGCAGCACTGGCAGAACCACAAAATGGATGATGAACCTCATACAAGACAGATTTTTCAGAGTAAAATGGATGAATACTTTTTCAAATGAATTAAAATCTTACAGGGGTGTTCCACGGGGAAGTGTATTATCACCGTTCCTATTTATGATTTTTATGGCAGATATTTTTGAAGTAATTCCGGAAGGGGTCCTGTGCTTCATTTATGCTGATAATGTGTTTCTTTTGTGCTCCGTTTTAACATCAGATACATTAAGAAAAAAGATGCAATTGGCTCTACACAAAATTAGCCAATGGTGTGAACAATGGATGTTGACAACTGATCCAAACAAATGTTCTCTCATAAATTTCTCGTCTAGGAGAGACCTTGGAGACATTCAGTTGAACTTTGATAATCAATGGATCAAATCTTCGCAACATATGCACATCCTTGGAATATACTTTTCCCATAACTTGTCTTTTAAACACCATTTTCTGCATAAGAAAAAGGCATGCCTGAAGAAACTTAATGCGTTAAAAGCTATTGCAGGATTAAAACGAGGTTTGGAAACTTTCCATCTGTTAAATATCTTAAATGCCTGCATTTGTGGAAGCATCAACTATGGGTGCCACATACTTTTGTCTGCAAGTAAAAACTATAAAAAATTGTTAGATGTCATTTATTATGCAGCGCTCCGAATCCCTACTGGGCTCTTAAAATGGACTCCAATTCCTATCCTATACCAAGAAGCGGGTGTTCTTCCATTATCATATCACATAGAATTGCTTTCCCTAAAAATGTATATTCAAAATATTAGTTTAGATTCAGAGTCTCCTTGTACGAAATTGTGGAAATCATTTTCATTCAATCATATCAACAAGGAACACCCTTTTGTTTTTCATGCCAGAAATTGGCTTAGCTCTCAGGGAATTAATGAAATAAACATAATGAAGTCACCAAGATTTCAGACTCTGGACTTTTCCAACGTACTGTTTTCACTGACAGATCTCCCATTTCAATATAAGAATATTCCTAGTGAGATTATAACAAAAATTTTCAATAACTACTATCATACAACTTGTACAAATCATATTTTAATTTTTACAGATGTTTCAACGAAAATGTCAGATCTTGGTTTAGCAGTCTTTAATTACACTCAAAATTATTTCTTTTCTGGAAAGGTTGCATCCCAGAATACAATTTTCACTGCCGTATGCCTAGCTATTTTACTAGCACTGAAAAAAGTCTGTACGAAAGCTCACAGTTATGTGATACTGTCTGTATGTGATCTCAGATCTATAACACATTTCTAAGGAATCTCCTACAGTAACACAGTTAATTAGATCAGCAATCATCGATGCAATGCCAATTTGCAATTCAATTCATTTTGTATGGGTTCCTGGGCATTCTGGAATAGACGGCAACGAAAGAGCTGGCTGTATTGTTAAATCTGCAATCCACAGACAGTATATTGACAACTCAATTGCTCCAGATGATCTCGCCCGTTACGCTCGGATTAATTTAAAACACACTTATCTAAAGGAATGGCTGAACAGAAAGTATTCTAACAGTTTTAGTCACCTGCTGTCTATAAAAAACTGGCCTCGTCTCCTTCCAAAATCTCGGATGGAAGGTGTCTGGATTTCTAGGGTTAGATCAAAGTCAATTCCAACAAATGCGTTACTGGCTCGATTTAAATTATCTAATACAAACAAATGCACATGTGGAGTGGTGGAGACTATAGATCACATATTACTTCAATGCCCCCTATACAACAGATACGAGAGCTCCTTCGCCAAAGAAATGGTATTGGAGCGCGTTATCCTTCTCTTGGTTGTATGAACAATCCATAAATCCTTCCAATAAAATCGAATGCATCGTGGATTTTATGAAAGGATCTAAAAGGTTTTAACCTTTAAGATGGAAATTCAGCACAAAAGATCATATTCGATTTTTTTCAACATCAGCTTTCTCTGAGATTCCAATTAATTCACTGGGAAAGAGTTTATAGTTACTCCTATAATATCGTTTGTCAATTAACTTCATAAATCGAGCCTACAAATGCATTTGATGGTATACTGATTCTACAATTAGAATTACGTGAATAAATTCTGCCATGCTTTCCTCCTGGTAAGGTGAAATCTCTATGAAAAAGAGAATATTGTATCAAATTTCATATAAAATTTATCAAAATATTTGTATCAATTGATAAAAATTTATTAAATGATGTTATATTTTCAATGTGAGCTAAAGGCATTTTATCATAGAGCTCCAAAAATATACTTTGCAAAGGAAAAAAATTATATATTTCTTTACTATTTATGTTGCATGGATATTTTTTTGTCGAAACTTATATCCTAACAATATTTATTTATAACAAACGTAATGAAGCAGGATAACAAAAACTTGATTTAAGCAACAATTTGAACTAAAACAGTGCCTGGCAATTATTTACAAAGTAATTAGTTTATAATACATGAATTGACAATCTTTCGACACATACAGTCCGAAGAATAATAACACAATTAAGACAAAAATTGAAAAATCAATGTTATAATCTTATTCTTGTCACTTATTGTTCAAATTTGTTCGAAGCTGAAGCTAACATTAAGAAAGAATACTTTATTTATTTTCTAAAAGGAAAACGCGTTTTGTAAAATTATTTCTGTGAATTTTCATATCATCAAGTCAAGCTAGAAATTTTATCCAGAATGTTGTATAACCGTACAACCATACAAAATGTACAAGTAACTTGTACTTTTATTTCTGTAACTGTAACCATGTATTTGTATTAAATTTAATTCTCTCCTCTTCTCTTTTACACGTCTTCTGGCTCACCGCTGTTCAATTTCAATTTAAATAGAAGTTGATTAAGTCGGCCAGATATAATTAGTTATAATGGTAAGATTTTTTTGAAATTAAAATTGTATATTCTTTCCAATTTTTGGAGCTCAGCATAAGCGAGTGCTTTTTTTATTTACTCTTAACTTGAAACACGTTGTTTGCTCCTAAGCCTACCGATAATTCAAATAACTTGCTTTATCTTTAGGTCTAATGTGTAATCTTCATAACTTGTATTTTAAAAGAATAATAAAGTAACTGTAACGTCTGTTTATAAGTTTGTGAAATTTAGGATTAGTAAATTTTTATTCATTAGTATAAGATCTTCAGTTTTTCGTTAGTTGCTTAAATAATTGTATGGATTTAACTCTTTTAAAATTCTTCTTCTTAATAGTTCTTATCTCTAACTTAGTTATAAGTTGCATTACTTTTAAGTAGACATTTTTTAAAATTAATGTTATGCACTAGTTATAAAATCTTGTCATTTTTAGATATAAAAATTGCGCTAATTCTATACTAAAGTGTCTTTATCTAGACAACTAATGTAAATCTGAAGAATTTTGGTAAAAGTTCCTATGAGTTATTTTCACAGTTCTTGAAATTTGTATTAAAACGTCTTTAAAGTCTTATTCTGTACATTATTAAGGCTAGTAGCATTTTATGGTAAAAGAAAAATTACTCTGCTTCTTTAACCTTGTTATTCTTATATTCATAATAAATATAATGTATATATCTGAATTAAAAAATCACCAAATTTGGCGATTTTTCGCCGAGACCCTGGCAACTTTTATTGTTTCCCGAGGTGGAACAGTAATACCCAGCTTAACCCTCATAATTTTTATAAAGATGTTTGCTTACAAAAGTAAATAAATCTTTAAATAATCATTATTGCTTGTTTCATGTTTATTTTAAATTGATACATTTTAAATGATCTCTTAATAGCTTGGGAGAAACCAAGGAGCACCTTGAAATATAAGGTGCTGTATTTATTTAAATTTTTAAGTGTTGCTTTTTATTCCTGAGTATACTATTACCATAAATTAAATACTAGTATATAGAATTTCTATGACAAATATGTATACAAGTTTAATTTTCAACTTTTAAATGGGTTAGCTAGTCTACTCTTGAAGTTTATATTAAAATTATATTTTTTTATAGGCAGCATATAAAGATTCAATGAAACCTGGTGTTGAAGAAACACAAAATTGGCTAAATCATCGAATTCGAATCACTTTGACAAGCTTAAATGTCAGAAGTTTAGAAAAAGGTATTAATGAAATTAATTTATATATGTAAATCTTAATCTAATTTAATAGGCTATATGTACAATATAGTTTTCATTTCTTCTTAGAATCATGCATGAATAAATCAGAATTGAAAATTTAAAAACTAATAATTTATTACTAGATTATAAAATTGGATTGTCAAAAATTATATTGAATGAACAGAACTAAATTTTTAATTTACAAATATTTTTTCTTTCTAAAAGTATAAAAGGAAAAATTTAAAAAGTATCCATTTTTTAATAAGTTTTTAAACAATTTAAAAACTTGAGTCCAGTCCCTAAATGCAAAAACAACCAAAGTTACATTTAGTTTCTATGCAAAATTTTTCACTGCCAAAATAATTACCTAATAAAGGCTGTGTTAGTAGTAAAACTTATTAATGTATCAACAGATATTTGTTTCCGATATGTAATTTTCTCAATTTTTATGTTGCTTGAAGTTTGTAAATTTGTTATGGTAGATATCGTAAAAGAATTAAATAACTTGTTCATTGAATTTATCAAGATTAAAATAGTATGAAAATGCTTAGCTGTTAAATATTGAAACTTATATGGTTTGGCTGTATAATATATGGTTTTTGGATGCACTGCATGATCTTAGTACTAAATGTTATAATTATTGGGATTGTCAAGTTTGAAATTTAAAATTTATAAGCTTCTCTAGTTAATTAATCAGGAGTGGTTAATGATCTTAAAATTAGCAAAAAGAAAAGACTCAATTACACAATGTGTATCCTATAGTTTTTAAGAAAAATTGATTGAAAAAGTTTCAGATTAAAATTTTCTTTTTCATCTCCAGTTATCCCCATACCATTTTTAATTTGATTCTTCCCTAGATTAATAAAGCATTGTTTAAAGTAAACTATCTACTTAGGATATGCAAATGTCCTGAGTTAGTCTATATTCTTGAACTTTAGTTTTATTGAAAAATTTTCTTAATATAAGTTAAAATTGTTCAACATTTCTTTTCAAAAGTATTACAAATTTATGATAGTATGTATTTATTAATTTAAGAGTTCTTTATAGGTAAAAATTTTACTGTAAATAAATAGTTTGTTCACAGTAAAATGATTGAAATATTAAAATTGTAAAAAATTATCAAACTTATGTGCATGTTTAAATATTTTGATAGAAGGTTTAATGTTGAATAATCAACTCTTCTGTTTAATTTAATAATTCTCTTAAATATATTACATCATAATTCTTAATTTTATTAAAATTTACTGGCTTAGAAAAGTTTTTCTTTTTTCATGAAAGACTAGTATACTATATTAAATTATGTCATTCTTTTCTAATACCTTTTGTAATTTT
Source organism: Latrodectus elegans (assembly GCA_030067965.1). Lineage (NCBI taxonomy): Eukaryota > Metazoa > Arthropoda > Arachnida > Araneae > Theridiidae > Latrodectus > Latrodectus elegans. The sequence goes on from CM057814.1 coordinate 99,157,179, forward strand.
TCTGGTTGTAACAGGATTCCATACTCATAAAATATTTGTTTGCAAAAACTGATCTAGATTTTGACCTCTTGAATTAAATGTTTTATCTAAAAACCATGACCAGAATAAATGTAATCTGAAGGTGCTAGATTTAGAGAATATGGTGGGTGTGATAGTAATACTCATGCATGGGTGTGATAGTTCACTCATGCTGTGAAAGCTTTTTGTCTTGTTACCAGGTTTGTATGGGGTCTTGCATTATCTTAGTTGATTTTCTTACGGTTGATTAATTTTGTCTTATTGTTGTAGTGCATCATTCAGTTTGTGCATTTTCCTTTAAAATTCCATCAAATAAAATCTGGATGCTTTAAAATATGAATTCACTGTGATGTTCTTTGAATTTCTTCACCTGAAAATATAATGAAGACTTTTACTTCTGAGTGAATGTTAAAATGATTTTGATTTTTGAAAAAATGGAAGTTTTATTTATTTTCAGTCTTTATCGGAAAAATATTTATATTTGTTTTATTAATTATGTATACTAGTTCACTCATGTCACAAGTTTTTTTGTTCATAACTTTTGTGTGTTGGCATAGACACAATGATGGTCGTCTTCAAAGAGTGTTTGACTTGAGTGTTTGAAATACAGTATTAGCTAACACACTGCATTAACAATTAATGAATTTTTAATGTGATGATTATTAGATCATGTTTTCATTTATATTCGTTAATTTGAGTGCTGACATAAAACTTTTTTATAACTTTTTAAATCTTTCTAATAAAAAAAATTGTTATAGTAATATATTCTTAATTGTATGTATGTTGATTAATTTCATCACTAAATTTGTTTTACTGCCAAAATTGCATTTATTTTTGTGGGAAATTTAGTATGATCAAAATTTTTGTCGTGCTTAATTTATAAAATGTTATTTCTCAGTGATGTAAATTTCTTTCCCCGACTGATTTTAAAATGAAGTTACTATCATATCTGAGAGAAATTTCTTTAAAATGCTTTTTCTATTAACGGAATGTTGGTAATTGTCTAAATAAATGGTTATTTTTTACTGTATTTTAGTCCTTGATTCAATGTTTCTGTAAAACAGTTAATGCTCAACTTTTTAACTTTATTCTCTTCAATATAAATTTTGAGTGTCTTATGTTTTAATTATAAATTTTGAGGAATATTTTATTACATATTTTCTACATTACCCTTGCTTTTTATGTGATGAATGATAAAATCTGTCAATCCTTTGACATACATAATGATAACAAAATTTTTTACTGATTAAAACCCTTGCATATTGGATTATTTACAGTAATACAAAATATGTGTAATTTCCTTACTTGAATGTACTGGTGAAAATATTTAGAGAATAGTTTGTCATTTATACTAGTATTAAAAATGTAATTTGTGTTAAGCCATGTGTTTGCATTGCTTCTCATGATGATTTAAAATCTGTCAATCCTTTGATTTTAAATGAAAAGAAAAAAATTCTGATTTTAAAGTGATGCAATTTTAGTGGTAATGACTAAAGTTATAGTTTCTTGTTTGATTACTTACATAACATTTACAAAATAATGAAAACATATACTGAAAACTTTATTTGAACTAAAAAGTTGATATCTATCTATCTTTTCTTGACTTGTTTTATTTTAGATTATTTGATTTCTCACTTGAATTGCTTAGCATTTCTATTCCTTTAATGATGATAAATTCTTTCCCCAACTGATTTGTAAAATGAAGAATTCTTGTCCTGAAAAGAGATTTTTAAATTGTGTATTCTATGTTGGGACCATTTAAGATCTAAAAGCACATTTGTTGCTGAATGAAATATCTGCTCTTCACTTGGTATTACTCCCATGATGTGGATGCTAATAGTGTTTCAGAATTTAAGCTATAAGCTTGTTTTGAACAAATATTTGTATATAAGTGACAAATAATCCTATAAGATCCAGAATTAGAAAAGATGGTTTTTAAATTAAGATAGCAAAATATCTTTTTTGTTTGTAATTTGAATGTTTTAAAGCCTATGTTATATTTACTAAATGTATAAGATATTATCTTTCATCTACATCTTATAAATTTGATTTATATCTACTCTTGGGTTGTAATAAGTAATTTTGTACATCTTAAAAGCCTGCATTAGTTTTCTAATGATTTATAAAATCTGTCAATCCTTTGACTAAAATTATGAAATTATATTTACTTATCTGATGTACTGCGCCTTTTTTAACTTTATTATTTTAAATATTAAATTAATTTAAAAGAGGAAGTATGAATTTTCAAATTTGTGTTTTATTAATATTGATAAAAATCAGTATTGAATGAGCAGTGGATTTAAAAGTATCAGCTTCATTTCTATCTTGTTAATATGAAATAAAAATTACAGTACTAATGTTTTAAGTGCAGCCTGTTATAATATTTTGATTTTTCACAATAGAAAATATTTATCTGTAACATTGTACTCTTTACATTCTGTAATATTTTATTACTAAATACAGCAGACACCTATTATAGTAGTTGTGAAATAGGGACTACTCCTTACCCTGACACGCCGAGCTGGCAACCGAATGGTTAGCGCTCTTGCTTTCGGTTCAACAGTTTGTGGGTTCAAGTCCCACCTTGGGTATGGATGTTTATAGTGGTTTGGAATCCACTTTAAACTGTAGGTCCCTGTCTAATTAGCCCTCATGTGCAAAAAATGACCGTTGAGCAACAAACAAACAGTAAACCTTACCCTGACATCATAGACACAATGATGGAACTAGCATTTATAAACTAAAATTTTGAAAAATCCTCTTTTGTGAACTTTTGATTCTGACAAATATTTTTTTCTTTTTTTGTTTCTTTTACTTTTTTATGATCTGATACTTCTATTTTTTTATTTGATTCCTTTTCTCATAAACACTGACAATCTAACTCATTCTTGAACTATGAAGGAATGTCTGTGTGATTGGATTTCAGACATTTGATGGGAAATAATTATGGTGCCAAATTAAATTTCTGTTTTTCCTGTATGTTGGGACAGAGAAACGGGAAAGGGGGAGATATTCTCTCCTTCCCATACGTTAGAACATAGAAGAGGAAACACTTTTTAAAATGTGCTCTTGTTTTGTTGCTCATTTTGTTCTGTTTGAACTTAATTTATAAAATTTCTATTGTTGAGAGATTGAGATAATTATATTGAGGATTTGTCACTGTTATAGAAGCAAAAGTGTTTATCATTTGAAGGGAAAAAGAAAGTTTTGGAAGTAGTTGGAAAAATATTAAATAAGAAAAATTGGCTAAGAATAACTTCAAATTTGAAAAGAGATCTAAGATTCCTTGCAATAATTAATATTTATATAAAGAACGTGTAAAAATATTAATATTTTAGGTCTTGTTACAATATATATTTTCTAAAATGCGTAAGATAGTCTAGAGGAATGGATTTCTTGTAAACATATTAAGCTTTGTTAAAATGTCACCAGAAATTAAAACTTGGAGAATTAATTCAATCTGTGACCTACCTCTCATATTATAGAGAAGCAAAACATCCTGAACTGGAAAAAAAATTAGCTTGCTTGGCTGAGGAATGAACATTTTTGCTGATGATAATTAAAGAGAAATCAGCAACTTTGCTATAAAGCTGAACTAAAGATTATGAAGTATCAGATGGTTTGCTTCAAAATTTCAAAGGGTGTGGTTGTTTGTACTTTAGAACAATTAATTAAATGAAAATTATTTGTGTTTCTTATAGTGTATTCTAAATAAATCTTTCTAATAGTATTTTATTTATGAAAAAAATGGTTTGGTTAAAAAAAATTTAATATATTTTCTATTTTATCGTATGTTTTACTGATCCTTACTGTATTTTTATTTAAAACTTATCTGTTTTATTTTTTGAATTTTATATTAACTGGAGTTCAATGTTTCAGTTTGTCAGATATTGGTATTTAATTGTGTTATACTTTTTAACTTCAAAATTTTTTCATTTTATGTAGGATAAGAGTTGTCAAGAAAATATTTTCTCTTGTCTCATGATGTAAAGATAAAAATTGTATTTTTTACTTGTGCCTAATATTTAATGTAATAATCAAATCCATGAGTTCTGTCAGTTTTGTCTCAGTGAACTTTATCACTGTCACTACAAATATATTAAACTGTTCATATGTATTAGCTTTGAACTTGTGCAGTTTACTTCTATATTGTAAAAGCATATATTTCAAATGTTCTTAAGTGAATTTAGAGGTTTCACTGTTTTTTTTTTTTTTTTTTTGGATGAAAAAATATAAGGAAGAGAAAGTTATTTTATATATATATCTATAACTTTATATATAAGACCGTAATCTGATTTTTTTGAAAGTTTCTTTGATTTTGAAATTAACTGCTTGGTTTAACTTAAAAACTCACAATGTGATTCTGTTTATGGGAAATAAACAATCAATTGAGAATAAATATTAATACATCATTTAATAAAAATATTTTGCATAAGTAGAAATGACTTATACAGTAGTCATCCATACTGGTGTAATTTCAACAGGTTTTCTGAATGTAGAAAATACACCATTTTCATATGTTTAGTTTTTCTAAAATTTTAATTTATGTGTTGACTATGTGATTTAAACTTATCCTTATGTCTTAAATTTTCATAGCAATTAAGATTTTTTAATGTAAATTTTTAAATTCTTATTTTTACTCTCAATGATGCTATTTCTTTCCCCAACTGAATATTTGAAGAAATTTGAAGTCTGAGAAGAGAAAAAAATATTTTATTTTATGTTTGTTCTTCAAGGTGTTAAAATGTTGCCTTTTACTGTTTATTTGGAATTTTTTTTATAAAGATCTATGTATTAAAGTATTGTTAATTTTGTATTATATACTAGTGATGAGAAAATACACGACGGTCTGCTGATAATCCATGACTGACCCAGTGTTATCTGAAATTCTATATGATTTTGTTTGCAAACTCAACTTGTTATATTAATAACCTGTTGTTTTTTTCGGTCTTCATAAGTTCTCTATTTAATTGTGACTACCATTAACTGAAAGATTTTATGTTGATTGAGAATTTTAAGTGTCTTTAGATATACAATTAGTGCCTTCACAATAGATGTTAATATTTTTCAGATGGTTCTTTTTCACAATTTACTAATTTTATGTCTAAAAATAGATTTGCATGATAAATGTTTTTTTTTTTTATCTTTTCCTCGTTCATAGCAGTTATAAGGAATATTTTTATTTCAGTGTGCAATGATCTTATCAAGGGGGCCAAAGAAAAGGAATTAAAGGTGAAGGGACCAGTTCGCATGCCAACGAGAGTTTTGCGTATCACCACGCGAAAATCACCATGTGGTGAAGGTACCAAAACTTGGGATCGTTTTCAAATGAGAGTTCACAAACGCATCATTGATTTGCACAGTCCATCTGAGGTGGTGAAACAAATCACATCCATTAGCATTGAGCCTGGTGTGGAAGTTGAAGTTACTATTGCTGATGCATAAGTTTATGTAAAAACAGTTAAAATAAAATTTTTTAAAAGTTTTTATTTGTTAATTATTAAAATAAAAACCTCTACCCCCATATAATTTTATTAGTATATTTGCATTAAATTTTATGTAGGAATATGAAAAATGTTCAAAAATTATTTCAGTTAATTTCAGATTATAGCGAAATTTGTTGGTAGAAATTTTTTTTAGCTAATTTTGTTGAATCTATCAATGTTGCCAAATCAGTTGCTAAAAAAATTTTCAAGGAGGTAACTATCAAAAAGAGAAATACTTAAATAATATTACTACAAGCTTTGTACAACTTTTGAAATTTGAAAATTTTTTAAAAGCTCTTGAAGTTTCTGGAATTAGGACTTAGCTTGATGTATTTATTTTTTTAGAAAGTATAATCTTTGAATTTTGCTTTTTCACATCCATGGTAGTGCTAAAAAATATTTATTGGAAACTGATACCAGTCTACATTCGCACTATATATAAAAAAAAATTTAATTATTTGAATAATATTGTTTCTACTTTCAACAAATGAGTTTTCAACTTTGCATTGCTTTGGAGTACATTAAAGGATGGATAAGTGTAGATATTAAAGTCTTAAATAGTTAGTTTTCAAACATCTTTGTATAACTTACTCAATTTCTTAGCAAATATATGGGTGAGACTTCATCTTGTGTTATAAAAATATTGATATGCTGTTAAATTGTGAGGTATTTATTATAAGTGATTTTTTTAAACTTGATGTTATTTTGGTATGTTGCATATCAAAAATATTCTTATTGCATTAAGGCTTTTTTTAACACCATTTTTATGTCAATATCTAGTCATATTTTACCCAGGTAAAATTTAATCTTTGTTTAAACAGGTCTCATGTAAATTATAAATTCAATAAATCAGATGTAAAATTTTAGCAGTTATGCGTTCATAAATTTTACTGGTGAGGAAGAAAATTAATGTAAAAAAAGATCATACAGGACTAGTTAAATGTGTGATCTGTTCTTGCGAGACAACACTTGTTAACTTGCATTGCAATTTACATTATACAATAAACTGAGCATTCTATAATAAATTTTATGTCAGTGCTGGTCCTATTGATTAGAAAATAATTATATTTTTTAGTAGCCTGTGAATTAACAATAGCAAGTTTTCACAATGTGTGTTAATTTCCTAATTTATTAAAAATTTATAAATTGGGAAATGATCTTAAAACCTGTTTGGATGTTGCCTATTTCAACTTTTTTAGATAATTCAACTAAGTTGTATTTATAAAATACAGAATTAAAAAAAATTATGAAACTGATTATGATTTTTGTTTCAGACTTAATTGATGTAAATTTACAAAAAACTAATATTCAATTAACATTTAATTTTAGTTCCCATTAAGACATTTTATAAATGCTCATCACTTAATTTCAGTATTCTTTATATATATTTTTTCCTAATTTGCATATTTTATCAGAGGAATGTATGAAATAAATTGACTTGTTTAATACTACACGAAGAAAAAATACCTTAGTTTTTAGATTTTGGAAAACAACTGATTCCTTTCTTGGAAAATTTATTATTTACTCCTGCAAAGCAACAGCTCTTTCCAAAAAATTCGATTTTATGAATTCCTCTTAGCTGTTGGATAAAATTAAAGCTCCCAAGCTTACTGGATTAGTTGGACATGGAAAAAAATTTACGCTTTGCTGCCATTTATCTCTCTGCATTTCGATATAAGCAACCAGAATGCATTTCTGAAATTCCCCCTTCCAAATCTGCTTTAAAATGGGTATTCTTTTAATCCATTGAGTTTTGCAATAATAGATGTGTTTACTATTTACCTATAAATTCATTTTGATTTTGATCCTGTTTTTCAAAACTAGGATGTTTAAATTCTTAATGACTTTGAGATAACTTGCACTGCCATTTACATGAAACGATAAATACGTAATTTCGCCTTTGGGCACAAAAATGCCTACATGTTGATGATTTCAGTGCTATATATATATATAGAATACATTATCATTAAATACATGAAAAATCAAAAAAAATGTGCTGATCATATTAAAATTAATATAAACAACAGAAAAAAACATGTTGGCCGGCACCCCTGTAACAAGAGCTGAAGGCCGACTCAATTTTTGGTGACTAGAAATGCATCGCGATATTTTAAGAATGATCAATTGTAAGACCACGGCTAAAAATGGTGGCCTACAGGTAAATTCTTGAAAAGCACACACACTATGATATGCTGGGATTTTTCAGCTTATTAGTCTGATGCGAAGAAACTTACACGATTGGATGTTATTTTATAAGGGTGAATAGAATTCTCGTGGCAATCAGTTATGTAATACTCAGTTTCATAATTGATCAACTCCAAAGGAAAAGCTATACAAGGATCAAATAAAATAACCTCTAATAAATCGAAAAAGTTTTAGAGCTTTGCAATGGAGTAACTAATAAAAGAAACATAAAAAGCCGTGAAAAAATTTAGTACTGTTAGGATTTGATAAAAAACCAAATTAAATACAAAAAATGCCTTTTTGATAAAAATAAAGTAATCGAGAAAAAAAAGTTGATTCTATAATTTCACTCGTGAAGTTTTGTATCAAGTATCCAGTTTTTCAAAATTAATAAGTTACCACTTTTTGATTGTGCACGTATTTTCTAAACAACCATTATAATATAAAAATAAAAGACCGTTGCAATAATTTTTCTTGTAGTCTTTAATAATATCGTTAAAGCATTATCGATGATTTTATAATCAATGAAATGGTTACGACAAAAATTGTTTTGAAGCTTTATGATCGTAGGCTATAGCTCATACCGAGTAAGATTCAGTTTTTTCAGAAAGCGCCTGCTAACACAGGAAGCTATGAAATGGCTTTGAATATATTTTGAAAAGTTGGCAAGCGTGATACACTATTGGTAACTGGTTAATGGATTATAATGTAAGAGTGATTGACGATTTATACGGTACAATGGGCAATCTAGTACTATACGAACATTTTTAGAAAGAAATGTTTACAGCATTGTAGATGTGTGCACCTAGTAATTCCTCCAAGAAACGAACGTTCTAAATTCACTGGATGCGCATGTGAGAAACCTGGATAATTGCAATAGATAAAGATTTTTTTTTTATAAATTACGTTAATAAATTGTCACAACACCGTTTAATTAAATTCTTTCATACCAATTGTGGTGACTTCCATAATCTCAAAATTTGGTTAATTTGGGACGTTTGAATGATCGTAATTATGTAAAAACTTTTTAAATACGATTTTGATTTAAAGTGTCCTCCAAACTCGCGAGTTGGGTGTTGATCGCACGAGTTGTTAAAGTCAGAACAGTACCTGCGACTTAATGGTATAGTGTCATTAAGAGATCCAATCATCAATAAGTTATTTTGGATCGGTTCCATTTATTGACTCTAGTTTGATAAAAGATTGACGAAGATAATTATGATTTTAGACTTTGAAAGCCTGCACAATTTTTTTTTTTTAAAATTAGAGGGACCTACCACTTTGTGAAATAAAATTAATAGAAATTCCATAATTTTGTTGTTTCATTTTATTCACCATAATCTTCTTACTACATGAATCGTTTCCTTCTTGTATTCAAGAAAATACCAATTTAAAATACATTTAGAAAAAGAAAACAGAGAAATGGTATAATTAAAAAAATACAATTGATTTATTACTCGCATACAAGGAATTTTTTAAGCAATACTATGTATGTATTATCTACCATTTTGATTTACATCTTTTAAAACATTAAATTTTTTCTTAACATACAATTACAATTATAACTTTAATGCGGAAAAAGCTGAAGATGTGGCCAGGGCAGTGCTCCATGCCTTTGGTCCTATATGACTTGTCTTTTTTTACCTTTTTTTCATTTTGCACTTGTCACACGGCAACAACAAGCAAAATATAGTTTTGAAACGCTATTAATTAAATTTTGTAATGTTTTCATTTTAAAGTTTAGAACTTCATGTTTTCACGTTTAGACTAAAACCTAAATTAGAAGTGATTTGTCGTCGCGTTATTTATTTAATCATTCATTTTTTTTTTAAATTTAGCATAACGTAATCAAGAAATATGTGAGTACATTGTATTTCTTTTTTCACTGCATTAGTTGAATGCTTGTTTTTCAGTTCATATCTAGGTGGGAATTCCGATGTCTAAAAATATGTTTTCCCCCGTAAGCTAAGCATGCCGTTATTATAATCTTAGTGAACCAAATGCAAAACGTAGGAAAGCGGATATATTCAGATACTGATCTCATTATTGGTTATTATAGTAGACATATGAGTGAGGTATTAAGTACTCGTAACTGAAAATCTTTAAAAGATTTCCAGAAAATATCCGGAGACTATTTCATTAGCTGACATATTTGATCGCTATATAAGATTCTTAAAGCCATTTGATTGATCTAGAAGAGAAATGTTTCAATATTATGTACGGAAAACACAAGACAAGTAGTAGAGTTCTATTATTCAAATTATGTTTTTTATTATTAAATAATGCTTCTAATTTAATTTTATTATAAGTAGGAATATGAAGAAACGTTTTTGATTGTTCAGTAAAAAGAAAGCTCATTTATTATTCATACGTAAAATCGGGTGCTATAATCTTGATTTTTCTAATAAAGAAAATTTTTATTAGAAAATGAGTAAATAGTGAATTGGGGTTTTAAAATGAAATTGAAAAAAGTGATTTCTTCTAATATTTAAACGCATAAATGTAATAAAGCTTCATGACTTTAGCTTATTGGAACTTCGAACTAAATAGGATGGTTGTGAAATGAATAACTTTATCTAAAGAGCAATTTTTTATGTTCGTAAATATTTGATATTATAACATTTGAATGTATATCTAGATTTTTTCACTATTATGTGTAGCCAAAATTTAAGAAAAGAATAACCATTTCAATAAATTGCAATCTGATTAGAAACATAAAAAAATTTCATTTATCTATTTTAAAATTCATTATATGCTTAAGTAAACGCTTTTTCACTCACTATTCATTTTTGTCACCTATCTTTAGTTCTAATGAGTTACATAATTTAATAAATGCTTACTTGCTTTTTATTTCCATTTAAGGATTTATTTGCTATTTTAGATATAATGTGTTCGAACAGAGAATATTTTTCTTACTGGGTATTTTAGAAATCTGGGGAAAATGAATATTCTGAAAAGCTGAAAATATTTTGTGAAACTTAGAATACTTGTATTCATAGTAATGTTGTTATCCAATATGATGAAACTTAGTCCCAATAAATAAATATATTAAGAAGCCATGAACAATAACAATGTGTTTTATTTCTTAAAACTAGCCAAATACAATATATAAATATCAAATAAATGCACAAAAATATACACATCATTTTTTTCAACTTACGAACATAAAATATACATCAAAATGTAACGCTTTTCAACAGAATTCTTCCTGATGAATTGTTCAATTAAAAAAAAATTTCCTCTTTAAAAGCAAGTTTTTCGAATAAAGTCTTTTAATTTCTGATTAAAGAAATTTTTCCTATTATTGCACTAGCCTGTTATCTAATAGTTTTACCAAGCATCTAAAAAGCAGCTAATATTTTTTGCTCTAAATTCTCAATGATTTTTTTTTCTGAAAAATGACATCACTTTTTGAGAGAACGATTTACTTTTATGTATCCATAATTATCTTAAAAAAATTCTAATTATATAAAGCACTTCAACTTTATTTGTAAAAAATCATTTCTTTTTTTTTTAATATTATTTGTATACTTTTATGTATATATTTCCGCTAATAACCTATAATTAATAGTTTCAACAGTGAAGATCTGTAAAACATGTTTTCTTGTTCTTATTTGTTTCCTACATTAAGTTGGACATGGAATGCAGATCTCTTATGTTTTTTCTCTCTATTATATGCAATGCAATACGGTTCTTATTTATGAGCTTTAATTTGAGAGAATATTTAACAAACATTTGCTCTATAATCTTAATGATAGCATGAAATCTATATAATCTTCCTATTATTTCATCAAACACTTTCTGGTGAAAAATTATACAGAAACCACCTCAATCTGATGAAAAAAATGTAGTTTGAAATTTTCTTCTAAAGATATTGAGGGTGCAATTAAGTCTTATGGTGAGAGACATTTCATGAACTTCTATAATTTAAATTCAATATATTTTAGAAAATAGAAGCGTGGAAAATTCTTGACTACATATTATTGGTGAACGCGGTAAATCTGTGAAGTTGCATAGTTCAGATCACAAATATATGCTTTAATTAATAATTTAAGTAATTACATTGCAAAATATCTATATTTTATGATGTATTTATTTTTCTTTAAATACTTTTTGTTCCAAAAATAAAACTATTCCAGTTTGAGAATTGTTTCTTTTAAAATATACTATGAATGTATATTATTGTTATTTCAGCCATTTTATTTACTTATTTTAATTTCTTTTTATGTAAATTATACATATAGTTTGATCTAAAGTATAATAGTTTAATCAAAATTCCTTAAATTTCAACACAAGTATATTATAATGTTAAAAGTTGACTTTTTTATTTATTAACTGTGTAGTTGCTGAAATATTTTCCTTTTGTATTATTTTCATATTGCTGAATACAAAAAGTAAGTTTTATATTATAGTGCTTACTGAACCAATGGCAAAATTAAATTATAATACTCTGCTTGCACAACATATGATCATAATTTACTATTTCTTCTTAAAATTGTGTCTGAATATATTCTTAATTAGTCCAAACTAGCCACTTTTTGGAAATATTTTACTTTTAACAACCACCATTATCAAAAAATTATGAGATTAGATTAGCTCTGTGAAAGAAAGTGATCCCGTTAATTTACAGGAGATTAATATAATGTGTTTTTATGAAAAATTCTTTCATGTGTTTAGGATTTATTATTATTTGAGATCAAGATTATTGAGTAAATTGTTTGGAACTGTAAACTGCGAAATCAAAAATTTGCACTTGGTTAAGTACACACAGGCGTTGCGTGTGTACCCAAATGAAGCAAAACTTATCTTTGGTGAATGGATTGACGTATAGACGTCACAGCCCTTAGGCAGAGATGGTGACAGCTTCAGTGACGTAGTTGACGTCCACGTATCGAAGCTTTTGGACGGATGGCTTGCGGTGGCGGACGTTTTCATAGTCTTCGTGTTTCTCCTTTCTGGAAGAGGTAGCGGAATTAGACTCAACACTCTTGTCCTTCTTTTGCTGCCTCTTCTTGTAGGATTCGACGAAGAAGTTAAGGAACAAGATGAAGAAAATGACGGCTTGGGCGACGTTCAGAGCTAACATTGGTTTCGAAACTTCACACGTTGGGAAAAAAGTAAGTTGAAGCATGAATGCAAATACGAGCAAAAATTGTACCTGGGAAAAGTATTCAAACAATTATTTAGCTTGTTTCTTTTTCTTTGAAATTAATAAAAATTTTATAAAAGCTAATTGCTAAAGATATTTTTAATAAATATAATAATATATAATGACATTTTCTTGTATATTCAGTAGACGCTCGTTTTTACGAACTCGTAGGAACCTGTAAAACAGTTCGCAAAATAGAAAATTAATGTACTAAATTATAATACTCAAGGAATTTTTTACCAAACTATTTTTCTATAAATATAAAGTACTGTTAAAAAATTGTTTAAAATGCGCTATATAAGAAACGCATGCAAAATAAGATTCATGATTAAAAAAACAACTCTTATTTTTCTTTTATTGATGAAAGATCAGGCAAAGTAATAATTTATCTTTTTATGTACTTAAAACTACATTTCTTAAATTATGTATTTGCATTTTTTTAAAGTATAAAAGCATTTCACTGTTTTCTCACTCAAAAAACTTTAGTCCTGTTAACCATTCAACTGTTTGTTTTGTATGCGATCTTTTTATTACATCATTTTTTTCTTGTTCGATATCTAGAAGCTCCTTTTCATTCTCATTCATTATATCCTCAATAATTTCATCATCCGACATGTCTTTCATACGTATCACATGTGAGTATATTAAAAAAAATCCTGGAAAGAAATTTTAGTCAGCAAAAGGGTTCCTTGGAGTTCATGCATGAGTTGCTCATTTTCGCTCAAATCCTCAGATTTTTTTTTCTGTTTCCGTGAATTCTTTAATAAATCCAGAAAGGTGAAATACTCTCAATATTGTCTTTCCTTCAACATCCTTCCAAGTATTAATTGACAAATGCATTGCTCCTAAAATATCAATTTCACAAGGCTGCTCCAAATCTATAATCACTTATTGAAAAAGTACCCTACAGCTTATGAAGCTGTTGATTATGCCCTTATTCATGGCCTGTAAGACAGAAGTTGCATAAGTCAGGAGGAACTCTACACGAATCAATATAAGATCCGAGACTTCAACGTGTGTGTGTGTGAGCAGTGCAGTTATTCACACTTTGAAAAAATTTTCGATTTTCTGATAAAACATCGATTTAAGTCTCAGCCAGTTTTCATAAATGCTTCCTACCATCCAAGTTCAATATTAGCATGATATATAGCTGGTAGTTTTTGAACATTTTGAAACATGCCATCAATATTTTTTATGAAAAGCAGAGTGAGTTTTTTTTTTTATTTTTTTTATTCCATTCAAGTTGGCTGCCAGCAACACGTAATTCTTTGTCTTACTTTTCTTAATTTAATTACACTTATGGTCTTTAAAGCTAAGTGTTCATTCGGATAAGATCTTAAAAAACAACCTTGTTTCGTCCACACTGAAAATATACTTTTTGCCATATTCATAAAGCAATGATTTCATCCCTTCATATATAATGGAAAGAATGACTCTCAATGGATTCCTTCTTTCCATTTATATCTCGAAATTTATTCGCAGTTCCATTTTCACCCCACAATTTCCTAACAGTGTGGTTTTAAATTTTTGGAGACAACCATTTTATGCTTTGAAATCTTTATATGTTAATTTTAGTAGCAAGTAATTGGATAATCATATATAGCTTTAATGATATTACCATTAACAGGGATGTTCATTCTAATTTTTCTCAGTCAAGAAAGCAAAATTCCCCAATTTAGGATGTTTTACTTCTTTACAATATTTTCGAAAGGGAGCAATTTTACTTGAACTGTGAACTTTTTCAATGGATTTCCAAGTTAAAATTATCAAAATACTTTTCTTTGAAACTCTACACTTTTTGGCATCTTTTATCTGTAATATTTTTTAATCAACTTTAAAATTTTTTCTTTTATTTCAACTGATAAACATGTTCGTTTCCTCAATTGTGACAAATCCTCAATGGAATGGTTCAATTTTCCTCACGACAAGTGAAACTTCATAAATTAATTTGTTCAAATGAAACAAAACCAACTGCAAAATAACAGAGTTCAAACTATAGTTTTTCTTTCATTTCTGTGCTCTCGGGTACTGAGTTTTATTCCCTTTTCTATGTTCTTACACGTCTCTTAAGCTCTAATTCGACTACAAAGCTCTTTTCTTTCAAATTCTTGTTGCCACAATGTCTGGAATGTTTGCACATGTCGCTTCGTTGTTAAGAATGAATCAAATTTTCAGGCGTTATATAAAAACTTTAAAACACATCAAATTTTAAAAAATAAAACATGAAAATATAACTATTAATCGAAAATGAAAGTTAGCAAAAAAGAAATACTTCAAAATTTCAGTTCTTAAATTTGAGTTAAAAGTATCACTGCCTATGGTATCAGGGTTGAGACTAGCCACTAGTTTGCATAAGTATAAGTGTTTGTTAATTCAAATTCGTATTAACGAGCTTCTAATGTATATTGAATAAATTAATTTTTTCTAGTTTAGGCCTTAAATATATCTATATGTTAATTTCCAAAAAGAGAAAAAAAGTATT
This sequence comes from Latrodectus elegans, assembly GCA_030067965.1. Taxonomy (NCBI): domain Eukaryota; kingdom Metazoa; phylum Arthropoda; class Arachnida; order Araneae; family Theridiidae; genus Latrodectus; species Latrodectus elegans. Next base: position 99,172,498 of record CM057814.1, read on the forward strand.
TATAAACTTATTATAGATGTTTTATCTCAATTTGATAAATTATAATAAATTCTATACAATGGATATTTTTATTAAATTTTACTAAAAAGTAACTATATTCAAATATTTCCTATTTAATTCTAAAATATTTGCTTCAAAGTAAAAAGGTTGGATATAAAAAATATTTACTCTAGAATTTTTTTCTTAAAAAAAATTATTACCATTTGCAAAATAGTCATATATTTTTTCCACCACAGGTATTTTTGGTAAGCAGGGCCAAGAGCAGCAAGGCCATAATATAAATACATAAATGTATGCACAAAAGAATTAACGAAGGCAAATATTGAATTATAGCCACCTAAAAACATAAGAACAACATAAATATAAATAAATAAAATATGAAGTTCATGCAGTTGATATAAATAAGCTCTTTAGAGCAGAATTTTATGAATTAAAAAAAATTAGATGTAATGCTGCTCTTATAAAATTTAAAAATTATGTTAACATTCTACACGACAAAGAAATTTTTGAATATATTAATTATAGGAAATCTTGTTTATTATTCTAAAAAACTACATGTGTGTACTTATAAGGAAGTTATATGATTTAAATTATTCACTAGTCTCTAACTCATTAATGGGAGTTTTTACAAAGGCTTAAAAAGATCGGTGATAAATTATGTAATGCAAATAATTATAGAGTATGTTTTAATTAAATTTACATTTTTATAATTGTTTTAATTTAATTCGTTATTTAACCAAACAAAATTATTTTTCTTTCTTGACATTGTACAGCGAATAATCTAATAAGCAAAGTCTGTTAAAAGCATTTGAACAAATGGTCCGTCTTCTCTTCCGAGAAGACTTTTCCTAAAAAAGAACAGCTTGTTGTTAGAAAATTGTTTACATTCACGCCAACAAAGCGCACATAGAAAACAGAAGCACTATATCCATCTCCCGTTATTCAACAGTAACTGGAATAAAAAAAATCTGTTGACTCCATGTAATGAACGGCCTAACTGCCAATGACATTTGTTGGGCTTTTTAATATCTACCTCATTATACTTTTATCGGAGGAATTTTTGTTGCATGTATTTTCATGTTGCTAATAACAAAATCTAAAAAATTCTCAATCGAAACCTCACATACAAATGTTCATGCGAGAAACCAAAACGCATATCCTTTTGTTCAATTAAAGTTCGGATTGAATTCTGCACTTATCTTACTGAAACGTTCCTACAGTTAAGCTATAATAAATTGTGAACATTTTTTTATTCAAATTTCTTGAAAGCGAGTGCTTATGTGCATAAAATTAATATGGATTACTTATAAGTTGATAATTCATCAAATAATGCGTTGCAGTCTAATATTATTATGAAAAGAATATTATCTTATCATACTCTGCTTCAATAATTTATAGTTTTATGGTTCTAATCTTTTTTGTTTTATAATAATAATGGAGTGCATGAATGAGTAATGTTATGATTTTATAACTATGGAAACAAATTGTTTCTTTAAAGCTATAATTAACTAGGCCTATTACATATATGTTATAATACTTTTTATATTATAAATAATGTAGCATCAGTTTTCATGTTACGCAAAATATAAGAACATGTATCACACAATATTCAAATTATTACATTAGGTTCTGCTATATAATGATAGCGTGTGTGGGAGTTGTACAGCATACAAAAATATTATTGTTGGGCCAATCATACATATTTATCTCATGCTTTCAATTAAAAGCACTTTTACTCTATATTACAGTCTTATCATTCGATCCATTATCTAGTATTTGCAAACTAAAAAGTATTTCAAATAAAATTATGTATCAATTGGAATTAATATGAAGCTACTTGCTTGAGTAGTTTCAGGTTTATTTCAATTGATATATAATTTGTATAGAATTAAAAACTACTTTTTTGGTGCATTGTCTCTTTAAAAAGTTTTTTATGAAGTATTTACTTGTCGCAAAAGAGAGAATGGAAATATTTCCCAAGGTCTTCTATTCTATATATTTCTCGTTTCTTACAAGAAATGACATTGAATTTATTATTTAATTTTGAAAAAATCCATTAAGATTTCGAAATATTTAACTGGCGATTTTACAGTTATAGTCAACTCATACATAACGTCATAACGTTTGCAATTCTGCCATTATGTATCAGAAGAGAGATATAATATAATTTCATAAATAATGTAGATTAATATATGCAGCCAACATGTTTTTATAATATAATGATGAAATTGAAGTTATGAGATGTTTATTAAAATAAACACCTGGATAATTAAAATAATAAATGAAGAACACATGAAACAATATATTAATGGATAATCATACGTGTTTATATTTTTAAAAAAATAAAAAAAATTAACATTAACAGACTTAATAAAATTAACATGTTTCTTCTCTTAAGACATGACTTGTTTTATTGCATTTAACAATATTAGTCGATATGATTTTTTTCATATAAAAAATATATATAATGATTAAAAACAGTGAATTTAAAACAATTTTCTTGAGAAATAAATGTTTCATAAGAAAGACATTTCTTGTCTCTGATTAATAAGCAAATCAAATTTTTAAAGATTTGTTATTACGAAAGAAAGTTAATTTCATAGAATTTGCTTTTAGAAACACGAACAGTAGTTTTTTTTCATTTATATGAGCGGGATTTAATTATTTTTAGGAATTAAGTTTCATAATTTGTTTTAACATATTCCCAGATTAGTCAACTGGCTAATTTAGCCTTCAAACCTTAAAATAAAAATTTCCAGAGTTAAATGACAACTACTTATCCATTATTAAATTCTTGTAAAATAACACTCAGCACAATGGAAGAGACATAAAAATAGTGGGATCAGAGATTTAGTTGTTTTCTTATTAATTATCTTATTACTTAACATATTAATTTTACTTACGATGTGAAAGAGTAACGGTAAAAAATTACCTGGACCATATTTAATTCCAAACCATAATGTAATAGGCACCAGACTGTGGTGGAAAACATGTAAGGCAGAAATTTGAGAATCTTTCTTTCTTAAAATAAAAAATATCTGTAAAGAAAAAAGTTGTCCATAATTTAAAATAGATTATCAAGTTACAAATCATATTAATAATCATTTTTTTAAAAACATATTTTTTTATAAACATATAGTTAATATTAGCTGATGTCAATTCAGACAAGATTCTTAAGAACTAATGTTAGCTGATATCAATTCAGCTCAGAATTCATTTGTTTTTCATTTTTCTATGCCTTCCTCTTTAAAGATAGGTTGAATGATCCTAGAAGTGCTTTTGCTGTTTAGATGACATCCAAAACTGCAAAGTTAACGCTGACAGAAAATATTTTCTGACATTTCTCTAGCACACGTAGAAAATTAAGCTGTTTCTCAAATACATAATTTTCATAATATACTACCGATTCTCATGGGAGTTAATTTTGTTTGATGGAAATTTGCACTAAACCTGAATGCATTTATCTTTTTCACTCACAACTATTTATAAATGAAATGCAGTATTCTCGACCACTGATCATAGAAATTGAACAAGTCATCCGCTACGACAAGTTCATAGAGGCGATTATCAAAACAATTGAAATACTTATAAATAAAAGTGACATTTTTGAATGCGTTTGGTAAACATTAAATTATAGCAATAGCTACCAGACTTCTTACGAATAGAAATGCGTATGTTCCGGTAGTTAGTAGTAGCTTTATTGAAGTATATTCAGAAAATCTAAGATTTTTTTGCGTAAAATGTCGGATATCTAATATTTTCAAAGAGACCAAATTGAAGGAGTCTATCTATCAAGAGCAAGTGCAGCTAAAACACATAAACTTTTTTTATTTCTAGAAGTATGATGTAGTTGCCCCTCAGGCTTTTGAGTTTTGAAATCTGTGGCGGAGAAATACATCAACTCGCGGAAGGACATCAAAGGTGTTTTGTAAATAGTCTCGGCTTAAAGGATTTTCAGACAGTTTCGCCTCCGCAATCGATTGCTAGGGATCACAAAATATTTTATGCTCCATAATAATGAAACATATAAATTAAATCTTTTGCACGGAGCATTATTTGTTGTTTAACGTTTGTAAATATTTTAATAGTTTAATTAAATGATGTGTTTGAACCACTTCTAAGACTTATTAAATTTTGATATCAAAACACACTTAAGTTGGTGACCTTGATACTACATATGGTTTCTAATATCATTACGGGATACGCTGTGCTCAGAAAGAAAACATTGACAAAGCAAAGTAGTGGATGGAAAGAAAAGCTGAGTGAAAGAGACAAATGGTTATTGGAGCGAAATGAAATAACAAAGAAGTGGACAACTGCAGCAAAAGTGACCTCAGGGATCAGCATTTGGATTCTCCAATGTTAATGATTAAAGTTAGAAGGTGCCGCTATGAACAGAGCATTTAAGACAGCGCAGCAATTCCCCAAACACTTGTCAGAGATGTTAATACCAAAAGTTACGTGACTGTTTTCTTTTCTAAGTGTCAAAGATTGATCTGACATGATATAGGCAGCCATGTTGTGATTTTTTGCTAGACCAATCATATCACTGATAGAAGAGATCACTGGAGAGAAATATTGAGAAGTTTTAGTTCAGAAAATCCATTCTGTTATGCAAACTTTTTTTCTGTAGAAGATGGAATTTTCCAGGATGATAATGCAGTTTTCCATGCAGCCTAATGCTATCCATGGAACAAGACTTGTCGAATCATAGTTTATATTTCGCACAGTCACTCGAACTCAGTATAATCGAACCATTATGGTTTATGCTAGAGCGTTTAATACGCGGAATTGATATCTTCCACTGAAATCGATATCAGAACTTTCATAATATCTCAGAGAAGATGGTACAATATTCCTCTAAGCACTATTCAACACTAGTGTGACCCGATTTTTAAGCGAATTCAAGGTGTATTACATGCCAGAAGAGGTCATACTAATAATATTAATAAAGGATTCCTTATAAATTAAGGTTTTTCCATTAATTTGATTACTACTCGTGTATAGATTGGGTTCAAGAGGAGTTTCGAATACAAAAGACACATCACCCATTTTATTTATGTTTGCACAAATGATGATAGTTCTTAACTAAGTCCTTGGTTTTTATGAGTTTTAAGGAACAGAAGTATAGAATTTCAACCACGACATTTTTTTATCTATGTAAGAAAATAATATATATAATCATATTTGAATAAATAATTAAACTTTTACATATTTCAAACAAAGATGTGCAATAGAAAAACTTTTGTTGGAAATCTTTTATAAAAATGTAGTCTGATATTATAAATTACATAAAATGCAACTATTTTTTGATATATTTTTTCTTAGCATAAATCATAGTCTTCAATGATATGGCAATATTCAATGATAGAAAATATGGCAATATTAAAATAAGTTTAATTATTTCTGAGTTATAAGTATAAAAAAGCTTGAAAAGAAAGTTCAGAATGAAACGTTAAGTACACACTTTAATATTTTCTTTCGTAATTTTCTCGAGAGTTATTATGTAAGAGTATTTCATGAAATAATCGGAAGAAATATGATAGGTATTTCATTAATATTATACCTACTTAATGATGCTGTTGTGGTTCAAAATTTTATTAATTAAGGAGCAAAAATGTTTAAAAATAATAAAAAACTTATATAAGTTAATAATAAAATATTAAAAAATTCCATAAATATGTATATATAAATGTTAATATTTAATATTCTGTTTCACACAAATCTACTTAAAAAAAAAAAAAAAAAAAAAAAAAAAAAAAAAATGAGATGAAGCGACCGTATTTTTTAACCTTTGTATTACAAATTATCTGGGAATTTTTATTCTGCTTCTTTGATTATGGTAGAGGATCAAAATATTTTTCTTCACATGACTAATTATATCTGATTATTAATGTAATTAAGCCTATTATGTTAGAAATTTATGAGATCCGTCATGGGATTTTATGAGTGTTTTTTCTTACATCAGGAATTTCAAATGCATCAAAGACATGCATTGATTTTAAAGTCAACATTAACATGGGAAATTGATATCTATTTTAATTTGTTTTGAACCTTGATTTTGAGTTGAAAGTTTCTGAGTAACTTTATTCATTAATAATATTAATACAGGAACTACATTTAAACATTTTGTGGAATTTATTTTCAAATTAGCTTATGAATTTAATATTGGATTATTAATGATTTTTATGTATATATATAATTAAAAATTTATTTATTTTCAAGACCAATTATTTGCATTTGTAAAATTATTGAGTCAACGGAATATACGTTCGATTTATCATTATCGAAATAATATTGCTGATTGAAGCTCTCAAATTACGGCATTCGTTTTAATTGCTTTGATGAATTTTTAAGCAAATATATTTCTTAATGTAATAAATTTTGAACACCATATTTTGTTATTCTAACATATTCAGATTTTATTTAATAGCATTTGTTCACATTTTCATATTATTTCTTATTTCCCATGTTAAATGAATGTATGAAAATGAAATTTTTTTTTTGAATATTTTAAGTTTAAATATGATTTTTCTATATTCAAAAAAACTACACGAAGTAACATTTAGTTTTAATTTATGTAGCTTAAAATTTTTTAATGGTTCTTCAGAAAAATATAAATATCTATTAGTTGAAAATCAGTCTTTGTTAACGTTTTATAAATTTCATCGTTTTTTAAGAATAATAATTAGAAGATTTCAATTATAGTAAGATATATTTCCAAATATTAATCAAATTACCAACGAAGAGTAAGAAAGAAAATTATTTATTATTATTATAATGAATTATTTTTTAATCAAAATCAAATCTTTATTATTCTTTATTTTTTAAATTAAAAAAATTCATTTAAAATGAATTAGCTGAGTACACATTTACTTACAGTATCTGCGAACTCTATAAACTTTGTAACATAAAAATACCATCCTATTTCAGCCATCTGAAAAGAAAAAGGTTAAAATTAGAGACCTTTGAGCATTTCGGTACAAGTTTAATAATAGTATCTAAAAAATAAATATTGAAAATATATATAAATTTAAGATTATGATGCAAAAATCATTACAATAAATAGTGTTTTTGACTTAGCACAATTATATAATTTTTTAAATGGAAACACTACATTTTAACAAAATTTGTTTCAAAGTCAAGAATTTTTATTGCCTGCTTAAATATTAGTTCATTGAAAACTGCATAATTATGATATAAAATAAATACAATCTGGGTAATAATTTTAGAAAATAGTTTACTGTTTCAAAATGAATGAAGTATATAAAAAACAAGTCTTCCAGAAACCTTAGAAATTTTTATGACAAAGAATGTCTGAAAAGTTATTGATAAAGAGCTCAAATACAATGCATGAAATAATTAAGTTTATGAAATTAAACATTATAATTTAATTTCAACTAAGGACTGAACTGGAAAAAAATGACAGAAATTTCTATATTGGGTAGTTTATTTCAATCAAATATGATCTTTTATGAATGATATGGAAACACCAGGACGATTTCTATTATTTACGCTGTCTGATTTGAGTGTGGACTCCATGTACGGCCTTTTGAATGGCCTTTTCATCTTTACCCAATAAGGTAGGTAGGTAAAACACCGTATATTAGCCATTTTAAATAACACCATAATTAAAAATCTAGTGTTGTGAAATCTGATAACTATGAAAGCACTTGGTCTTAAAATCTTAACTTTCTACAACATCTCTATTAAAAATGATAAAGAAAAACTTCTTCATTGCACATTGACCACGGTATTCTGTATTTACTGTCTTCTGCTAAACCAGCCAGTTCCATCTTGTGTGGGAAGAGCGCGTTCATACTAAATATTGAAACATTGTCCTGAAATAATTTTGTAATAGTAAGTTATTGTGCTTGCTCTTCAAATAAAACAATGTTGATAATGAAAGACATGATGAAATATTTAACTATCTCTTGAAAATGATATAGTAACTTTACTCTTAAAAATTCGATGTTACCCATGGTCAAGTGTCTGATGTATTCAAGACAACTTGCAGAGAAAATTGGGCTTTGTCTATCAGTGACTCTTGATTTAATTTTGCCGGGCCTTAGAATATGAATAATTTTTTTTCACTCATATGTTTTCTTCGTAGTAAGTGATTTGATGGATAAAACTCTGTACGGATCCATTTGCGGAATATCATGAAAATATGTCGATTCTTATAATCTGAAATTCACATTAATTTTCTAATTAACGACTGTAGGATATTACTATGGAGGATTAATTAACACTCCCCAATCCATCCTTAGTTTGCTTTTCCAAATGGATAGTAGGAATTCAACCAAATATGATTAGTCTGATAAAATATTGTCTACAACAAATGAAGAATTCTACTACTTAACTGATTATCTGATTAGCATCATTCTTCTTAACATATATATTAGGACATTTATCGATGGCTTTTAGAAAAAATGCTATTTGGTTTTATCGAGTTCTCAAATGCTTTTGTAAGTTATTTCTAGGAAACGCTAGCTTAATTTATTTATTTTCATGTGTTTATTTTTCAAGAATTTTAAAGATTGTACAAGTTTTTACGCTTTCGCATATTATGAAAAGCAACTAACTATTGTTAATATTTTTCATTTAGCTAAAGTTCGATTTTAAATTTAATTTTATTTGAATAAAACAGTTTTTTATGTTGCAACAAAATTTATGAAAAAAAATTGCCCTTGTTTTATAAGTTATATACCAATGTTTTATGCACAATGGAAAGATTTTAAGAGTTAAATTGACATACTAGATGATCCTTTCTGTGAATAATTGAACGTAAACTCATTAGTTACCGTTGTTCTTCAATAGGTTGAAAACTCACAAGATTATTTTTAAATCATAATAATGTAGCATGAGCAGTTAAAAGATTTTTTATTGTATCAGTGGGATATTCTTGTAACTTAGAGAATGCTGACAATATGTTTGCAAATTATTAGGAAAATGTTACTCAACTAACGTTAGAAGATGCAAAATTAATTAAATAATCTTTATTATTTTTACTTAAATACTTTAATTTTAAGATTCACAAAAGATAGATGCACGAGTAAACTATACAATGTTAGACTGTGAAAAAGTAAATTTAAAAAAAATGAAAACAAGAAGACATTAATACTGAATTAAGGTGTATGTGTGGTATTCAGTGCATGGTAATAAGTTCATTCTATAGTCATAAAGAGAAAATTATAAACTTATATTATTTGTAAATAATAAAATATTTAAATAGAATAATTTTCATTATTTATAGCAAGCTTTATTTTTATGACATTCACAGCTTTTTATAATATTTAGCAAGCTCTCAAAAGCCAAATAAAACTATGTGAAGGATATTTATTTTCTAAGATTTTTCATGGATTAAAAAGCGTCATCACCTATTTTCAGTGTTTTTTCTCAAATAAAAAATACTTTTAAATGTAATATAAAATAAATAATGTAAGGGATAACGAATTGTTTTAAAGTCTCGTTCAATATGAGATATATTCATTTTTGATTATGCTTTTTTTTTTTGCTCTCAGAATGGGTATACTTAATTTTGGATAGGGCATTCACATCTTGGTTGATATAACCATGAGTTAATTGTTTGATACATAAAGTTATTTCATCAACTGAAATGAAGAAACTAATTTTCTATTGATGCAATAAAAAACTTAGATAAGGGAAAAATAATAATTTTAAAGTTAAATAGGAATTGATAAATTAATGACTTTCTGAACTTTCTGTTTTGCCTGATATTTGAAATTACTTACAAATTAATCAAAATTAACTTCGGGATGAAAAATAAGAATTCATATTTGAACATTTTTCAAATGGGAAGAAGAATGTTACAGAATTCAGTTATTTTATAATCAAGGAAGATATACTTACTCTTAATGCATCAGGACTATATGAGTAATCAATCGGTTCGCACCTCCAACTATATTTCGTAAACCACCCGAGAATTCCAAACTGAAAGATAATAAAATATTCAATAAGTACGGATGACATGAGAAAAGTTTATTCATTCGCGACAGTTTTATATAAATAAATAAATATATAGTTAAAAATCGTGCTAGTCATCGTGCTAAATTACTCGAGAAATAACTTACCAATTTTTTTAAAATAAAAATGAGCTATTTTAAAGGATGATAAAAAAAATTATTCCTTTGGAAGACACGTGAATATTTTTTTTAAAGTATGAATGATAAGAATAATACACGGATTTATTTTAATAGAGCATAATAAGAGAATAATTAATCTATTTCATTTAGTAATACATGCGATAAAGTTAAATATTCTGAAAAAAATTGCATTTGAAAACTGTATATGTAAAGGATAACAATTTTACAAAGAACATGACATAATGACATTTCAAAGGTATCAAGCTTTAATTTTTGATAAATAAAACAATATAGAGCTAGAATGATATAATTCATTTGGAAAAAGGTTCAGATCGCATGTTTAGAAAATAGTGAGCATGTTATATGACCATTGCAATGCACATTTAATAAGATATAATGTTATTCTACTGGCTTGAAAATTTAATGAGGGAAGTATTAGTATATGGGACTACTTCGTCACTTGAATATGTTTCAGAATTACAAAGTGATTGTTAAGATTTAGTTAATTTATTTATAAGAAAACAATATGGTGAGTAAAAATTAAGGATTTAAATTATTTTAAAAATGATGTCTGTTTTGTTGTCGGATATTGTTTTAAAAATATATTTTTTGTTTTATTCTTAAAATCTATACATTTTCAATTGTGATCATCACATCGGATGATCATAACAGTTGTTAAATATCGAATGAAAATGTTTATAGAGGAAGGAATAATTTGTCATAATTTTTAAATAAGTTTTTCTTTTTCTGCATAAAAATGTTCTTACAATAGCAATTAAGTTTTGTAAACTAACGTCAAGAAACTCTAATAATTACATATTTATGTTATAAAAATAATTTTATTGGCAAGAATGAAGAATGTTGAAATGCAAAAACAAAAGTCTCGTGTATAATTTAAAGAATTGCAAGTAGTTATTTTGAATCTGCTTAAGTGAGTTTCAGACTTCATCCTAATGAAATGGATGTTTCTAAGAATTATAAAACTCATCTAAATTTTCTTTTACAAATTTCAATTGGGTAAATTTATATACTTGTAAAAAATACAAATGCTAAATTAACGAATGCAGCAAACTCCGAATTTGATTCCTGTACTGTTAGGTTTATGAGAAACGGCATGGAATGCAATTGTATCTGAAGAGAGCATTTGCAGAGATAGAAAAAAGTCTGTTTTAGAAATTGATGCCTTTAGTAATGCAGAATAAATATATTTTTTATTTACGTAGAATTCTTTTTTTCGTCTACTTAGTAAGTAAAGAAATATCCCTAAATTGTGTTGTCTTCAATTACTTCAAATAAAATACATTTGAAGGTTCATGCATTAAGCATTCTTTGTTTATAATTTTAAAAAATATTTGAAGTTTATTGTTTTTCTATCTTTCCGTTTAATGTTCTGTTTTCCTTTATCAAGAACATACAAAGCTCTAATAATTGAATTCTTTTGGACGAAGACTTTACCTTATGATTATAACTAAAAATAATAATTTGATTTTTTATGGAGTATCTCAGAATTTCATTAACAAAATATTAATTAAGTAGGTATTATTGGTACATTTATAAGCATAGAAATAAGAAGGAGCAAAAAATTATTTTCTTTCTTTGATGCTGTGTTTAAATGATGTTATTCTAGATATACAGTTCTCTTTAGCCACAGTTAACTAATAGATGTATTTAGATGCACTCTCGAGAAATTGGAATTTTATGAATACATAATAATGCAGGGAAAATATAGATGATTTTGATAAGGTTTTTATAAATACATTTCAAAAATATTAAAAAAAATATTAGATAATATACTGTATGAAAAAAATATATTTTCAAGTTTCTTATATGTCATTATAAATGATATATATAGTTTTCTGGTGTTACACGATAAATATATATGCAGTTGATTTTGATGGATATACGACAGAATATATCTCTGAGAATGTTTAACCGTGCAACAATTATGGACAATTTTCTTTTACGAACATTGATATTTAGGAAAATAATCAACGCTGTTGGGCTATGTAAGCAGGTGTTACGTAAAGCTTATCCTTTAAGTATCCAAAAGTCGTTGACTATAAACTCATAGATCGTATTTATCTGAAGAATACCAGACACTAAATGCTGTTCGTTACTCACCACATTATAAACTTTAAACATCATCACGGTGGATAAACATGTAAGACATATATGAGATTTCCTTTTTTCGAGGTTATTAATATTACATGTTTGAAGACATGAGGGCATCAAAATTTGATGATTCAGTGATCTTGAATTTTGATGACGTTAATAACCATGATCAATAATCAGACGTTACTAATCAGTGAATCATATAATAAATAAAGGATTATTTATTATATATTTTTAAATATTAGGTCAGTTTGCTATATTATTCTGGACTCTGTCTGTAGAACTTTGCCAAAATGAAATCCCTTGACATGAAACAAAATGCTGGCTTTACTTGTGGTATTTCAAAATATCTGTTAAGTATGAAATTTTATTCATACGAAATCATTATTTACAGAACAAAAATAACAACCTTAATTGGAAAATATTTCTTTTATTTAAGGTGAAGCTGCGGTTTTTTATTAAGATAACGAAGCAATTGTAGATATACATTTTTCTGGTCTACACGGATTTATTAAAAAAAAAAAAAAAAGTAATAGATAATGTTTTTCTAGATTATTCTTAAAATATCAAAAATCAGACAATGTTCGGGAAGTTAGTTTGTTGGAGGTAATATTCTAATCAATAACTTTAATATAAGTTTTTAACTTTATAACTACTAGCCCCAGAAACAGAACTATGTTAGATAATTGCTTATTGCTTTCTGTAATCAAAAATAAAATATTTTTCCGAAGTTAGGAATTTTGTTATATTTAGTATTTTGCAATTATATTTGTTATTATAATATACATATCATAAAATATAAAAATATTTAGGAAGATAGTTGATTTGGAGTTTGTAAATTAATATGACTAAATAAATTTTTTTTTCTGAAAGAAAAATTGGGAATAACTGCTCTGAATGCAGCACTGATGATAATACAAAATCAGAGATTTCTCTAAAATTTGGTAATTTAAGCAGAGAATTCTAAAAAATTCTTTAACAAATGAAATTGAGATTTAGACACAAAATACCTTGAATGAAAAATTAAAGCTCGCGCAACCGCATTTCTAGATAACTGAAAGACTGCACCGCAATTAAGTGCAGTTTTCTGTTACGAACATTAATTTTGTGACTTTGAGTCATTTTAAGTAAGAAAATACGAAGAAAGAAAACCTTTTGACTAATCATCGAAGCTCTGATGTATTGTACTTTCTATAAATATTTTCTTGCCTTAAAGTATAGTTCAGATCGCTTTTTCGCAAGAATTACTGGAATTTGTTTCAGCCATGCAGAGTTTGAAAATGTTAAGTGGAAATTAAATATTGCGTTATTTCTAATTTTATCTTGAAGACAGTTCTATAAAATCTGCATAGGTAAGAAGAATTTTGACTTTATGTCACATTTAATGGTTATAAATATGATTAGAGTGATTAAAAAATCATAAAAAGATTTCAGTAGCTGAAGATCTCATCACTTCTGATTCTGGAATAGGAAAGGATAAAAGAGGAAATGAATAGTTTTTAAATGATAATGTAGGAACGCAAAGAAATATAAGTAATTTTTTGCTAGATGAAATATTAATATTAAAAAAATGATGCCATGCTTTTTAAAGAAATATGCTGAAAAAAAAGTATCCTTATTTTAAACGAAAAATAAATTTTTTATTTCATCAAAGAAACTTTAAAAATTGACTTCTTTAAAAATTATAATATATATTTTTAAAGAAGTCCCCTATAATTATATATATTATATATAAAGGGGATATTCTTTAAAAATATTTTATTTTAAATCTAATAAACGTTGAAATATAAAATATCTTTAAAGATAAATGATATGTAATTGTTAAATAATGATTATACGTAATTTAAATCATCTTAATAGTTTTCAGGCTGCTTAGTAATTCATTTCCTATATTGCTTTGACAACAAGTAATACTTTTACATAAGCAATAATTGAACTATTTTGACTTCGTACTTTTAATTTTTATAAGTAATTCAAATTGATTCTACGTTGAATTGGCTTTGTTTATAAACAATTGTAGAATTTAAAATTACTATGTGTTTTTATTTTTTTCTTTATGAAATTACTATATGTTTTTATTTTTTCAATAAAAATTGAAAATGTTTTACAAAATGCCGAAATATCTTTACATACATATACATGCATCCTGTGAAATATGTAAATAAGGGAATACATGTAAATAAGTGAAAAAGTGTTTATATAAGGAAATATGACTCGTACTTTAGTGACAATAGAGAATTAAAGTACGATAATGAAATAGCAAAAAATAGTGAAAGTAGAGGAAATATGCAAACAAATATAAAACATTTTCTGTACTTTTCTTATAATAAATATGTAAGTAAATGAAATTTGATAAAGAGTGCTCTTATAAAGCATTTAATTCAAAATAAAGAAAATTACTTACTTTTGTTGTAAGAATGTTTTTTTGTTGAATATTTCGTAGATTATTTGAATTTTATTACAACATATTCATATTCATTAAGAATTCTATACCAATTGGTTTACACAAAAAGTAACGGCATTAAAAATTGAAACTAACGTATGTCATATTTTTGTGTATCAAAGTAATATATTATGGTATTTTTATTACATTGTTTCTTTCAATGTATTAAAATTTGAATTACAGACTGCCTTATGGATTTATAAAATAATTTTAATTAAATTTCAATAATATTTTACTGCTTTCTTCTTCAATAATGCAAAGAGCGAGGGATAATTGATTGGTTTGTTTTCCATTAGCTTACAAGAAACATTTTTTAAGCAATAATTTTTGTTCATTTTATTCAAAATATTTCTAAAAAAAGTATTTGTAAAAGAATATTAAATGCTATCACGGAAAAAACGCATATTTATTTTACAAAATGTTTTATTCTCAACACGCAATTCAGTTGCTACATTAAATCAATATTTGACTTTTGATTGATTTTGCCCTTTTCCTTTGTTGAAACCTTAAACTTGATCTTAATCTATTAACAACTTTTACTTCTGACATTTACTTCTACTGTAAGTATGTAAATGCGGCTACTACATTCGCATTTATGGAAAGGAATTTTTTCGTGCTTTTATTATTAAGTTGAAAACTATCAATGAAAGTCATTTACCGAAGTGAACATTTAAGCACCATTTAGGTTCATTAAGAAAATTACTCGAGTATGACAATGGCTTGCTTACTCAAAGAACTTTCTAAAGGTTTAATACGCTAACCAGACATTGTGTGTGTAAAAAGAATAAGACTGCGAAAGAAAAATTCGATTCCTTTTGTACAGTTTCTTATATAGAAATATTTTGGGTAAGCTTAAGTGTTCAAAGAAAGAGATCCCGCATGGATTAAAATAACAAACTAAAAATAACATAAACTATATTTAAAATTATTTTCTATATTTTTGAAAAAAGTATTTGAAATCGTTACATAAAATAATTTTATATTCTTATCTAAATAAAAATAATGATAAGAAAAGCTATTATCTGGAATACTATTTTTACATGAACTTATTCTTTAAAATATTTATATTTACATATCACTGTTAACGTTAACAATTAATATTCGATGAATATGACTGCCTTCTCCGTGTTGGAATATAATAGATAAAAAAGAAGAAACAAATGTATAATTTATTAATTTGATATTTTCGCCAATAAATTAAAATAGATGCAAATATTTACAGCAAAAATTGAAAATCAATGTCTGAATTCATGAGATTATCCAAACACTATATTATTAATGATTTAAGAATCAATTTCAACATAAATGAAATCATGAAATACAAAGGTTATTTCAAAATTAAGATATCTTTAGTAATAATAAAAACATCGCTCATGAGAAAAAATTTTATTGATAGTAATATGTGACTACATATCTAATTGTTTTTCCCACATAATCGCCATTTACATCTATATACTTTCTGCAACACTGTACCAACTTCCTTAACTCTTCGGAATAGAAACCTGTCGCCTAGAATTGAATCAGTTAGTAACGCTCATCTTGAGTTCATCTTCGGTTTGAAATTGTTCAGCACAAAGCCATCATTTCAAATACTGGAAGAGGAAATTATCACTTGTTGCAAGATCGGCACTCCCCGGAGGTTTGTCAAGGAGTTCCTAATGAAATTTTTTATCTTCTTTTTTATTTTGTCAACGGTGAACAGAAGTGGGTTGTAGTGCAGGATGATAATAATGCCAGACGACAGCTTCCTGTCGCACATATCAGTTTAGTGAGTATTGCATAGTATATGTCCCCTACAAAGATTGCTCCATGGTTCATGAAATCGTTGAAAAACGCATTCTTTTCGTTCCAAAACACGGTACCTCTCATTTTGAGATTCGTGTACAGCAATTGCTTACACTTTTTTTTGGTTTGGGTGAACTTGAATGGTGACAATGCATTGATTATTTCTCTGATTCTGCATTGGTATACACTATCCACGTCTTTTCTCCAATAGCACTGTAAAAGAAGAAACCATTTCTATCTTGTCCAAAACATTCTAAAAAACTGTCTTGCAATGTGCATTCATTAGAGGCCATGGTGGCCTGGTTAGTTAGGGTTCGTTCATATTATTGAAAAGAAGTGTGTTCGAATCTCGGATTATAACCAAAGATCCGTCGTGGGTGGCTCGGGTAGATTAAAACTGAGTGTGATCGCAATGTCTTCCAAGTGAAATTATACCTCTGGAGGTGGCAGGCCAAGTATTGGGGGTTTTCTGCTTGGTCTTAGTTTCGAAGTCATGAAGACTTAACTTGGCTTCTTCTATGTAATTGGTAGAGCCCAATCTAGGTAACTAACAGGGAAGCATACTGATGCAACAACAAGTATGCATTCGTTTTTTTTTTGTATTGATAGGTGAGCAGTTTTGGCACTCACCTCACACAAAGTTTTCTTTATCCTGGCTCTTTAGTGCCAATCCTATAAATTGAGGTTCCAGCATCATTTGGACGGCCATTTTGAAATTTTCAGTATTAGTAGTAAGCTTGTTCGTCATTCATAATACCCTGTTCATTCATTAGACATAACTCACGGTGGATGTCTGCAGCAGAAGATTCTTTTTTTCTAGCGAAAATCTAATCATATCGGGCTCTTTACAACTAGTGGGAGCAACGATTGCCCCTGCCATTTTGATCAACCATCGATAGGCAAGCGTCTACTGCTGTACACCAACACTGCTGAATGTTTCACTGGAGTTGGTAAATAGACCTGTCGGGGCGTGATTCAAGACTATCATCCAAGATATTAGACGTAATTTAATTACACATTTTCTCGAATCTGAATTCAAGATCAAATGATCAAAGTTGTTTTAACTTACGAATAGAGCTTTTATCCTTTAAATAACTTATTATAGAATAATAAAAATAACAACAATTGTTCACATTATTACAATAATTTAAACATTTAATTAAAAGGGAACGAAAATAATAATAATATTTTTAAAAATGTAACAGAAACCGACTAAAAAGATTAACAATTGAAACAGTAACAGTCAGAAATAATCATACCGTGAAATGTTATTTATTTAATAGGCTCAATTAGTTTATTGCACTGCTAAAATAATATTCGAATAAACCCTTTATATTATGCATTTAAATTAATTTAATCAAAATTTTCTGTTCATTTGTAGCTTCAAGTTTTTTTTTGTTCTTGTAAAAATTAAATGTTTCTGATTTCCTTATACACTCACATATAACTTATTCGTAGAATAGTTTGCTAAGAGCCTCTATTACAAAATCTAAATAACACATATTTATCATTTGTAATCATAAAACATCTAAACACACGCACACAATTTCAAAAAATCATATAGTAATTTATGTAAATGGCATAAATTTACATAAATTAATTCAATTAAAAATATATTTATAAATTGCATAAATAATTAAATTTATAAATATATTTTAAATTAAGTTTTTTTATTAAATACAAACTTTCTTGCGAAAAATATTCATAATAACAAAATTTTCAGTATTAAATTCTAAAGAGAGCAATGAAAATAAATTTAAAAGGAAAAATATTTCCACTAATTACGGTTTTATTTAGGTCATCGAGACAAAATGCACTATGTTTTTAATGTGTATTTTTTGTCGGGGATAAATATTCAATGAACCCATTCATAATTTAAAACATGCAATTACTTAATAACATTTGAAAATTTATTTCTTTAAAACTTTGTTCTTCATACAATCATTAAAAGGCACGGAAAGAATGAAATACTTTTAGTGTCAACTTCATGCAAAATCGTTTTTTGTACTTAAATATTTGCTTTATAGTTTATACAAATCATTATATATAAAAACTATTACTACTATTTATGGAATAACGTTTCTTTTTTAAGAGAATATTTTGTTTTTGAAATAATTTATAAAAAGTTATTACTAACTTTTTCAGTCACGTTGCGAATAAAAAAAGTAATAAATTATGATTAAAGATTCAATCTAGAAGAGCGATTAAAACAATTTAAACTTGTTTTCAGAAAAAATTAAAAATATTCTGGCATGGTGGAAAGTAATTATTTTCTTTTTCTCAATAGAGTGTTTTTGTGTGAAATTTTACTAATATAACTTGTGAGAAGTATGGATATCCAGTAAACCAGTTATTTTTCAATATAATATATTTATTCACAAAAAGACTATTTAAAATTTTTATAAGTGTAAAGCTCAGTAAAATATTTCTTAATGAGTATTTAATTAATTTTTTAATGTATAAGTAATGACACACCAAGGATTTTATTAAGCAGAGTTTTCGAATAATATAAGTATGATTCATTTTTTAATATATTTATCATTTTAACAATGACAAAATATTTCATTTGACCTTGATTTTTATAAAGTTAATTTAATATACTTACAACAATTTTCGTTCGATTGATTCAACATTCCATATTTCACAATGTTTACTTTGTTCTGCCTTGAAGCATTAAAAATTTTATTTATGTCAAGGAGAATAATATAATCTGAATTTAAAAACTCTTTTTATATGTGTGTTTAGGTAAAGTTCGTTAATATTTTAAAATCAATAAAATGGATTTTATCTTCAAACTTTTTGTGATTAATATGACATCTCTATATTACATTTAGAAATAAATTAAAAGAGATTATAGCTCAATGTGTTAACATTTATTTCTAAAATAATTATATTATACAATACAATAGATGGTTTTATACTTAACAAATTGTGTGTATAAACTTGTCAACTTGAAATATCTGTATTTAAATAAATATTTATAACATTAACTATAATTAAGAAAGAAAAAATGAATTTTCAAAATGAGTTTGAATTTAATATAGAGATTTTACCATTTAAAGTTTATAAGGAAAACTGCTAATTTCCTTGATATGGCTTATATAATTTTAACAAAATATGAAAAATTAATTAGTTTAAATTTTTAGATTTATAACTTAAATTAGTTGGTTAAATTTTTGAGAATGCGTAAAGATACAAAATAAAAATATTAAGTATTAACAAATATAAGATTCGAAATAAAATAAAACCTGCAATAATATGATAATACTGCATCAGAAATTTCTTACCGTTAATATCTAAAACCGAACTCTGCATTGAATCGGAAATTAAATTAATATTACAGCTAGTGTACTTTCAGTTCCCATAGGCAAATGTACTTACAAATATATATAGTTCATAGTTGTTGGTTAAATAATCTATTTCAGGCAGATTTTTTTTGACCCAGTAAGAAACTGCCATACAGAGCGTGTCTTTGCCCACGAAATATATTTTCATAGGCATTAAAAATCTCCCTTTAGTATTGTTTTTACAAGGCAATACCGATTCTATGTTACATGGCACTATTTCATTATTATAAGATATCTGATAATAATGGGATTTAATCGTTAAATTGTTATAAATTTCTATAATCTCACACATCAATTTTATTAGTTGAATTAAAATATTTTGATCATTTATTCTCAGTCTTCTGCTAACCAAAAGAAAAAAAATTGTAAGATATTATTATATAAAATTACAAAAATGTTTATTGCTTTAAAAGATTTAGTATACATTTTATAAATGAAATATTTTAAGAATATACTTCAGTAATTCATTCAAAATTTAGTTATAAGTAAAAATTTCGAAAGCATTTTACAATCATGTGCAAGTTCTTTATAAATAAGAGCTCTCTAGCAAATAATATATGGCTATTTGTGAATGACAACTTTGATCTTATGTTCTTCTTATGAACTTAATAGAAACTCTTGTATTTTACTTGATGGGATGTAAAACATAGATATCCCTGAAATGTCTAATTTTTTAAAATTAAAAGGGTAACTTTGTGAGTTGAATGGTATTTTCAGGTAAAGGAATTTTCAAACCAAGATACTGATTATATGGGACCAACTTAACAGAGGCTATTGTTAAAACAGTAGCCTCAGTTAGGTTGTTCACATATTTCTTACATGAACAAATATCAACCATTGTTAAAATTTAAAGATGAATTTGGATTCGAATTCTCATCAATCAGCTGAATGATGAGAATTTGGGACTTTGATAATTAATCTATCAAATCTTTTCATTTCAACCAAAATGTGATTTGATCTTGAATTCTTAAAGAAAAGAAATGTGGATATGTGGGTATTTATATTTATAAACATGAAACATTACTTCATCCATCTATTCGGGTGTAAAAGTGTATTAATCCACAATATTTTACAAATTGACCTTGGCTTGCATACCATTGGCCTCTTTACGAATATGGAAATGCTGTTCAACCAAAGGTCCACAACAAGATAGCAACCATTGGAACTGTGAATTAACAATAATTTTGTACGTACACTTTTTCTCACAAAATGGTGAATTTAAATAACAACGAATATATGAATTTTAATTTTAGTGATTCCAAAGATTAAATATTAAAAACTAATATCGTTTTTGACTATTTTTACAAGTCTCTCCTTTCCATATCCACTTTCTCATAAGAGACTAGAGAGGTACTTGCTAAATTTTGTTTTTAATATTACAGGTCGTCATAAATTAATGTAACAGAAAAAACTGTGGATTCGAAATTAGCTTTAGTTATTTATATATAAAACGTTTTATATTCTTCCCTTTCTAAATGCATTGTCAAAACAAGGATGAATTTCAAAGAAGCATCAAGCAGATATTTTGTTTCAATGATATTAAAAATTATCAGTTATTAATTATTTTTGATTATTTAGAGATGCTTAAGGGTGTCTTCCCAGAAATACTTTTCCTATTGAAGCAATCTCGCTTAAAGATTAGCCATGTAAATTTTCTCTTTAAATTTTATAATTTTAGCATTTTCTGAAATCTTTTTTCTCAATTTTTTAGGAGATGTGAAGTAGAAATCCACAGTTTTTCAGTTCAAATGATACTTTTTAATCAAATTATAGTATTTTAGCTTACATGCGTAAATATTCCATACCTGCCTATAGAGAGAGTAAGTTGGTTTCCTTCACATGACGCAAAATGAAGAAATTAAGGAAGTTTCAAAGCACTCATCTAAACAAACTAGTTTAAAGTTACTCAACACCCATTAAAACTGTTTAATATTGATTAAGATTGAATCAAATAACTATACTCCGAGGAGTTTAGTCGTACTATTTTTAAATACCATATGGCATCAGATTTTTGTTCGCTGAAAATTTCTAAGAAACATAATCCAAGAAGGAGATAATTGTCATGGTATATAAACGATATTTGTGTTAATGAAAAAACGGTTAATTATTATTTTCAGACCATCTAGAATACATATAAATTTAATTTTATTGTAAATGTTTGTGTAACTCTTTTGAATTTATTTGGAAGAGTTAGATATGTGTTATTTATTATAGGGAATACAGAACGTCTGTTATGAATCAGAATCTGAAAATTTGATTGGAAAATTTTTGAAACACAAAACTAAATGAAACAACATAGTTTTCAGTTTTTAAAGCATTTAAGTATATTTTGAATGTCAGTTAGATAGAATCTGCCTAACTTCCATTAATCTACCTAACTTCATCGTTATTAATAAGAAACTGAGTATAAGAGAAAAATTGGAAATTCAGAAGTTTTATTGAAAGAAGATTAACTTATATTATTTTTAACTTATTGTCTTAGTTTACTGATGCATAATAGTCAGAAAACTAAATTATGTAATAGCATTGGAAAAAAAAGCGGAATAGTTGCCTAGAATTAATAGTTTAATTGATAAACAAGTGGAGCCAAAACTTGTTTATCAATTAAACTATTACCCATGACCTAGCTTCAGGTTATTGGCTCTTTTCCATGATATACATCAACAAATTAAAACGGTTCCTGTAAATAAAGCTCTGGATTGGAAAGTCTGGATCCAGATTTTAAGAACTTAGTTAACAGCTATTTATAATAGAATAATAATGAAAGTGAATGTAAAATACACTAGAGCAAATCTTAATTACTTTAATAATATTTTTATACATTCCTCTTCAGTCATAAAATAATTGAAAAATTCAACAATGTTTTCCAATTTTTGAGAAAGATTTGATGAACATACAAATTGAACAATATTCTTCTAAATTTTAAAAACTTCACAGATTTTTTGTTTAGTGAATTTTTGTAACAAGCTCTCGTAAATAAATACGAATTTAAATCATAAATTTAGCTAAAAACAAAATTTTGTAGAGATTTTTGTATAAAAACAGCCTTTACATGAAGACATACTGATGGCCTTTAGAGGATCAAAATCTTGTTTTTGATTACAAATTTCATTTTGATGCTAAATGTTAGTTTGCATTATTTGACGTGTTTTTAAGCAGTTCGTAATTTCGTAAATATTTTTTATTTGTTCTTAATTTCTTATTTGGTATTGCCTTAACTAATAAATATTATCTATTATGTTTATTAATATTTATGACGAATAATTTTTTTAGCTGTTCTATAATACATGCTGCCTCAAATAAGTGTAGTTAAATTATGATGAAGGAATATTGTTCATAAACGAAGAGTTTGTAATAATAACAGAAAATTTATTTTGCAAACATGCCATGCCATAAGAAATTTCCTTAAAACACCTTTCATAGTCGTGTTTGAAACTAAAGAGTTAATATTTTCCAAATTAAATTTCTTTAAATATTTTTGTATTTGTAATATATATATATATATATATATATATATATATATATATATATATATATATATATATATATATATATATATATATATATATTAAAAAATGCTATTACTTAAGCAGAATAAGAATTACTACGACATGTCAACAAGCGTTTTCAATATTTCAACAGATATGCATGTTAACAGTGCAGAAATCCGTGAGAGAAATAAATATATTTTTATTTTCGTGTCTGTTAAAAAAACGATGCTGGAAAATGAGTAATTCTCATTTTGCCGGGGAAAACAATAGGTTTCATCAGGCGTATGCCATATAAAATAAAACCTTGTCCAAAAGCAAATGTTTCAAAAATGAAATATGATCTAAAAAAAGGAATTGAAAAATTTAAATTCTTATTCCAAACATTTTTGCTAATTTAAGTTCAAGTGGGTATCAAAATGATGGAAATACCTGTGAATAAAAGTGTTAAGCACTGAAATATCATAATAATAATAATAATAATATTTAACAGTTATTTTTATAAATAGAAATGTAGATATTCTGATAAAATGGGCTAACCATATTGAAATTCTGTAAGAATTCAATTTTTTTAACTGTTGTTGGACTTCACAGATTTTTAAAGAGGCCAAACTTTAGAAACCCGTCTATCTGGAAAAAGTGTTACCGAAACGTCCCAAATTGTAGTTGTTACTAGAGGTACGGTATCTAAAGTCATGATACCCATATACACAGTGTGGCAAAACAAGCTCGGCAAAGTATATTGAAGGATAGAAAGAAAATATTTGTGAGAAAGACCGACAGCTACTGAAGCGGATTGATATGTCTACAAAGCGAACAACTGCAGCAAACGACCGCAGAAGTCAAGTAACATCTAGATTTTCCAATTCAATGACTATAGTAAAAAGGCATCTTATAAACGGCAATCATAAATTAATTTACAAACAACAGAGCAACAATTCTTAAGCCATTTATGACATATGTCAATGTCAAACGTTATTTATAGTGGTGCCATACTCACAAAACCAGGTTGATTGGTAAGTGGAAGAAAATAATATGGTCTAACGAATCATTTTTTATACCTTTCCCTACAACAGGATAGGTGAATGTTTGACAGACATCTGCACAAGCATATGATGGTGAGTGTCTTCTTCTAACTGTCTAGAATGCATGTGGATCTGACATGGTATAGACAGTAGTTCCGTAGTTTTGTGCTGAACCAATCATAATTCTAAAAAAGGATTACTGAGAAGAAGTATATACAGACATTTTAGCTGTGTTTCTTGCAGGAGATAAACTTTTTCAGGATGAAAATGTACCTATCCATGCAGAGGGATGTGTTCAGTCAGGGTTTGAGGAACATGAGAGTAAAGTTAATCTTGGCCATAATAATCAACCAACTTCAACATAGTTGATCGTTATGGTCTGTGATATAGCATTCAATACAGAATCTATATCCTCCACTGACATCTATCCCACAGCTTTTACAATATCTCCCTGTAGAATGGTACACAATATAACTAACTTTATTCAGTTATTGTATGAGTTGATTCCTAGGCGAATTAAAGCTGTATTACATGCCACAGACAGTCGTAAGTCATATTAATATTTTCTCTATATGAAAATCTAAGATGTTTCCATTAGTTTGATAACCACGTGTCTAATAGCATTTTTGAGCATATTGAAGTGATACACATTTTAAATTGCAATGACATATAAGTAATATAAATATAGTAAAGCAATTATTTGAAAATAGATATGGATAAAATCTTCCATAATGACAAAATAGTTAAATCTCTCAACGAATGATTTGGTTCATACTTATAAATCAATAAACTGAATTCACCTTAGAATACTGATTAAATAATTTAAAATGAATCAAGAAATCTACGTTTTAAAATAAAGTTGATATTTCTTTATGCAAACAATTCAATTTGTTTTTCAAAACAATGAATTAAAAATAAATTTAAATAACAGGAAATTAACAGTGAAATATATAAAATAATGCTCAAAGGCTTTTTGAAGTGTAGGAATTTTATAAATAGTAGCGAATTAATGGTAAACAAAACACATTATCCCAAGCATTTAATATTTACAATATTCAAGGCATCTTGCAAAGGTGAATGACAGTTTTTTTTTAATCAAAAAACAAAATTTATGATATTTTTATTTTAAAAAAATATTTCTAATCAATAAAAGTTCCTTAAAATTTGATGCATTTATAGGCTTGTAATAGTTGCATTTAAATGCTCAGATTTTTTTTTATAAAATTGATGTTGATCACACCAATTGACTTACCTTTAAAATTTTACCTGGAAATTTTTTTTAAGCGTTTGCTGGAATCTCACACAGAAATTATGTCTGAAAGATTAACTATTTAAATCAAGGTTAAAATTTTTATTTAAAAACCTATAAACAATTTATTCAGATTAAATTTTCAAATACTCATTGAAAATTTTTAAACAAGGAAGCACTTAAAATCTTTCCATATGTAATTGTTTTAAAAAATTTTACATGATATAAAAATATACTTTTTATTCTTTTTGAAATGAGTTTAATATTAAAATTATTTATTTTTGTAAAAAATATTGGAAAACCTTTATCCAGTGAAATTTTCAGGAATTCCTTTGAATTTTTATCATTTACTTATATTGATTCACATCATTTTATTTTTAATTAATTGTTACTTTTTCTGGGTATTCGAATTTGAATGTTGAGATGGGCAAATCTGAAAAATAATTTTCAGAAATGTTTTTTTAAGTATTTTAATGCATAGTAGTTTAACATATATTAATCTGTGAATGACGAATCATGTTTCTTTCCATCTGTAAGGAATTTCTAAAACATGAATCGCATTTCTTTAATAATCATTAATGTGGCATCAACTGCATCATTCATTGTTACCAAATCGAAAAGAAACAGTTGATTTATATATAATAAACTGTTAATTAATTCATGATCAGTCATTTTCAACTGCACGAACAAGTTGTCTATTATGCGTTAGAGATTCATAGAAGATTTCTTCAAGTCATAGTAATTTCTTTTATTTTCGAAACAAAAATCAGTGATTTATTTCATAAAAATGTGTACGTGATTCTTATCTCTGAACATAAATTTCTCATGTGGACGTGCAGCTCGTAAAATGGTGTGTTGTCACGCTTTATTGTATTTTGAGGTTTATCATGAGAAAACTTCCTGCTTCTCCTTATCAAATATTTACTCATCAATTGTAATGCATCACAGAAATCACAGCAATATTTTTCGGAGATTACCAGTGTGATCATATAATACTTTATACTTGTGAAACAAAGTCATTTTAAAGGTTTTTCTTCATAGTAATTTGAGATAGTTTTATAATAATTCCTCTTTATCTTGATAAAGTTCTAAGACAATATTGTAAGACATTCGCAAAGTTGTATTGACATCACAAATACAAAAATTAATTAGGTATGATCGTAGCTAATCTGCGTATTTAAGGTATTAATAATTTGATCTTTAGTTGATTAACAACATTCATTTTTGTTTTAGTATATACATTAAGTTCAAATAAAATTCTTTTTTAATATGTTGTACTATTTAAAAAAAAATCCATGAAAATTAAGTTTAATTTTTATTTCTGTGAAAATTTCTGAAAATTAAATGATTCTGTGAAAATTAAATGAAAATTTTCCGAGACGCTGAAATTATAAAAGTTCTCTAAGAGATGGTAGTAAAGAAAAAATAATGAAATAATATTCCTTTGAAAGTTTGTGTTTTATATTTTTTTCTCAATGACTGTACTAATTTAGAACACTACGTACAAGGTTATAAAATCTAATTTTTCATGTTATTCAAAAAAAAAAAAAAAAAAAAAAAAAAAAAAAAGGGACACTTTGTATCTAAGATATTGTTTTATGCTATCGGAACTCATATTTTAAGAAATTTAAGCTTCTCAAATCTTTCTATTTTGAAAGGTTGTAGATGCCAGAAAATAAAAAGGAGACACTTTTTATGCACAGATTTGTTGATAAAATGTAAGGAATAACTGATCTTATTAATAATTTTGTAGTATTTTCAAGTCATATATATATATATATATATGTATGGTAGTTTAAATGATTATATTCTGTCCCTATTATTTTCTATCATGTTCAAAACGTTTCATTTGTGTTCTACTACCCCAAGAAAATTTATCTTTTAAACTTCACTTTAAAATCAAATTTTGTAAATTAAGTTATTGTCCCAGCAAAAGTTATAAGTAAATTTAATATTATTGTCTTCCATGTATAGTACAAAAAAGGCATTTTATGGAATGATTTCTAATTTTAATAAATAATTATTTCAAATTTAATAAGTACGGCATCTCAAAATGTGTAGTTTTAAATTGAAGAGGAAGGATTACACTATAATTTATAAGATCACATTAGTAATATCCTTTAAAATATTTTAAATTCAGTGTGTGATTTATATTATTTATAAAGTGAAATCCACAAAAATTGAAGATTTACTTTCAGTTTATTTTAATTTATATGAAAAACCGTGTAAACTTTAAAAAAAATATGAGTTCTAAAAGAAACCATTTTTTAAAAATCGTCTTTCCCAAATTTCCTTCAATGTTTTAATTTCATACTTACTTTAAACAAAATTTAAAGAATTATTTTAAAAATTTGTTTAGTGAATTCCATGTATTTATAAAATCAATTTCATAGCTTTAATACCTGCATTGAATATGGAATCTAAGGTTATAAAAATTATTAGAATAGAATTGAATTGAATCTGAAATCACTTTTTAGATATAAATGCAGATTAGAATAAGAATATAAGAATGAACCTCACTTTTTTAAATAGATTCTGAGAACCTACAACATTTATGTTCAAGATGTGAGTTGAACCAATGAATATGGAACTGAAAATCATTAAGATACTATTATAAGAAATTTACATATCAAGTTGTAATAAAAAGTGTTCCACCAAAAATATTCTTAAATAAAGAACTGTGAATAAAAACTGTTCTTAAGTGGGAAAAAAAAAACATGTAAGCATGAGTCGAGTAATAACCATCACTCAAGTCTGATCTTTTACTTTTGTTTTGAAAATTTTCAAAGTCTGTCCAGAATTTTGGTGACCGCGAATCCAAAAACCACTCAACCTCATTTCGGACGTCTTGTGCGGATTTGAAGGTAGCTCTTCACGATGTAACTGCAGGTGGGAAAAAGCAGGTTTTTTTTGTCACACCCATCTGATTGATGGGTGTGGAAAAAAATCCCAATTGGTTACATACAGAGTCTAACTTGAGAATGTATATACACATAGTCTTGCATTATCTTGATGGAACAATACTTTATTGCTCCGAGATTCAGTTAGACATTTGGATTTGATAACAGCGTCAACACGGACGAGCATCTCAATATTAATCAGATTGTCGGTGGTTTTATTTTTTTCAGATATTGTTTGTAAATAAATACCATGACAATCAAACAAATAAATTTTTTACGACCTTGAACTTTTTGATCAAGTTTATCCTGAGAGACATAGTACTAACGTCTGATTCCTTAGTTAGTTCTCAAGTGGTTAAATATTGATTTTTTCTAACAAGATTTGGGAAGCGGGTGTCATCAACATCAGTAGGCAGCCAAAGCACTTTGCTTTTAAATGCCATAGTCCCAGTTTTTAAACTTTCGGTAAGAAACTCCTTCGTAGTCAAATGATACAACAGTAGCTAACGCAGCTAAATCTGTGCACAACCACAAACAACAATGGCTAAAGTTGTAGACATGATATAGTGACATTATGTAGCTGACTTTTTGCAAAATAATTGAGAGCAAATGATGATTTTAATCTGGTAGCGCAATAATTCCATTTCAGATACCTTGTACTTAATGATATTGATGTTTTTTACGTATCTCACGACACAGTGTTCTAATGCAAATCTTCTTTCAAGTACAAAAAAATCATCTGACGAAATATAAACGAACATGCCAATTTAACTGTTTGCGCAGACGGCATGTATCAGTATAAGGTGTAATAGCCATTAATATTTCCATCTTAGTTTGAAGTTCTTCACCCCAATTATTTGCAAATCATTTTATTTATGATAAACAATTTTTAATTCTCTTTGAAATATTTTCCTTTAGATTCTTTTTCATGCGAAAAGTTGCTTCTATTTATTTTCCTTAGTTTTATGGTTTATCATTCCTCAAATATTATTTTTCTATATTAAAAGTATTTGGAATATATTGGAAGTTTCAAATGTGTATAAAATATATTAAGAGTTCCTTGAAATTTATAAATTAAATCTTATTAAGAAAATTTATAAAATTTATCTCATTAAGAAAATTTATCTAGGTCCTAAGAATTATTTTAATGCTTTTTATTAAAATTATCTTAATCCTAAAAAATTATTAATTATTTTGTTACAAATTGTTATCATGTTACAAAATGCTGAGTTTTTATTAAAATAGTTAATAATTAGGCAATTATTAAATTTTTTGAATTTTAAATATAGATACATCATTGTAACATATATTACTTGTAACATTTAAAAAAAGATTAGCATATACTGAAATTAAAAAAAATAGAGTAGTCTAAATTAAAATAACATTTTTGTTCAATCTAACTTACATTTATGAAAAGCCACCCACTAATGGCAACAAGAATAAAGTTGTAGATAACCATTGGATATCTTAATTCATAAGGCTTTTGATCTCTCATCCAGGCTGGACCAATAACTTTAACAAAGCTCAAATACATGAGGACAAGAGTCAATCCTTTCACTGGGCTGTCCATCAGAGGCCAAGTGGCCACTCGAGGATCTGTTGAAAATAAATCGATCACAGGTGAATGATGTTTCATTGAAAATATTATTTATAATTTTCTAATGCAAAAGAATAAATTTAAATAAAATATTTACAAAAAGATATCGACATATATTGCTATTTTCAATATTCACGTCATTTTAAATTTGTACATTGAATTTATAATTACTCTAACTCTTGCAAATTAGTTAAAATATTTTTTGTTCTTATTGAAACTTTCTGCCTACTTTTCTTGTTAGTAGAATGCATTAAGTAGTTAATGTTGCTAAAATAAGCTATAAATTTTTGTATGCATAAATTAGAGATGTTTTTATGTATAGTCACTTTAGGTAATGATTGGGTAATCATATATATATATATATATACATATATATATATATATACATACATACATGTATATATATATATATATATATATATATACATATATATATATATACATACATACATGTATATATGTGTGTGTGTGGGATTGAAAGCGCCACCACCAGACCACCAGAGGGTCATTAACATCAAGTTTGCCGCCGGACATAGAGAGATGAGACAGGGAGAACGACGAAGAGAGGAAACGACGAGAAAAGCAGCGCGATGACGTGAATGGATATTGGACTAATTTCGAATTATAACTAAGATATTAGATTAGACTATGATTTGATATTCATTTGAGAATATGTAAATAGATTTTTTTATTTCAAAATCATAATTAAATTATTTAAAATTTAATGTCTTATTATTTCTTGACTACGAAGACAGAAACCACACGCACGCACACGCATTTCAAAATCATAATTAAATCATTTAAAATTTAATGTCTTATTATTTCATGACTATGAAGACAGAACCCACACGCACGCACACACACATACACGCACATGCATTTCAAAATTATAATTAAATCATTTAAAATTTAATGTCTTACTATTTCCTGACTATGAAGACAGAAACCACACGCATGCACACACACACACACATACACGCACATGCATTTCAAAATCATAATTAAATCATTTAAAATTTAATGTCTTATTATTTCCTGACTATGAAAACAGAACCCATACGCACGCACACACACATATTGAGGTTATAAGGATTATATTTTTACGTTTGAAAGAGAGAAAATATATTCGAATCCTTGTACTAAGGAGGCCTCCTAGAAATAACTAATGTAAAAGCAATTTTAATTAAAAAGCTCTATTATTTTAGATATAATAATATTTTAAAAAAGCGACACAATATTTATTCTTTTATTTTAAAGAAAATAGTGCAAAGTATAATATTTTATTATAAAATTGACTTCAATTTGAAGTCTGTATTTGAGTTTTTATCATTCTCCATTGTTACGTTTTACACATATAAATGATCCTTTATCATCAAATTCATATCCAAGGTTTCTTAAGGAAATGCATGTTACTATTAAAAATTTTTAATTTTAATCATGTCACTATGAAGAATGGAAAAATAGTAATTTATTAGTTCTTTAAAAGAAGGAAAAATAGTAGTTATCATTGACCTTAAAATATTCGGCATAGATTTGTACCGCTAAAAATATTCATTTATAAACGTAAAGCAAAAATATTTAAATGTTATTGAAATTGGATTTATAATGATATATTTTAATGAAAATGAATTAGATATTGTAGGCAATCCCAACTTCAAAATATTAATGAAAAATCTTATTAGCATATTTTAGATTGTATGTGATGTTTAAGTTTGTATTTTCAACACATAAATTGAATGTTTGAACCGTATGAGTTTCTTGAAATAGATGTTTAAAACTTACTTAAAAGAGTTAATAGTTGCTTACATTATTTAAGAATTGAAATAAATTTTTAACAATATTTTTAGGAATTTAATTTTTTATTAGAAAAATAATTTTATTAGGAAAAATCTATATCATAATCTAATTTATTGTTATGAAAACTCAGTTTTCTCTTCTATAATACATGTTTTCTTCAAGTTTTATTATTAGTCATTAACGTCTTTACATAAGAAAACATAAAATTTACAGTTATCTTTATACTTTTTTTCTGAATAATAAACACATTTAACCACAGTAGTATGCTTCTTAATTTAACTTAGAATATTTTAGCTATATATACTTTAGGAACACTTAATGTTTTTTTTTTAAATTCTGAGGCTATGAAAAATTTAATAATTTCTGGGTCAAATACCATATAAGAAGTAAAATGTTCACCAAATTAATTGATATTTTTGGTTATCATAGCGTATTTGTTTCTTTCATTTGAGAATATGTCACAAAATATTTTTCCACAAAATTTTTTGTTTTAACTAGTTTTTAAGTAACTTCTCAAAAAAAAAAAAAAGATTAATAGATTGTTGCATATTAAGTGGTAAACCTAACTTTTAAATTGATTCCTTTAACTATAATGAATATCAATAAAAATAATTTTAATGTGTGTGTGTGTACAATTTTATATAACGCTAATTTAAAATTATCTTAATTTAAGTCAATGTTGACGTAGATTTTAGTTGACATAAACATTCGTTTTTGTAAAAAAACTTGAGGCTCTAAAAATCATTCTTAGAAATAAGCTGAAAAAATAATTTAATTTTAAAATTGATTTATATATTTAAAATATCTTAATCTGTAATTTTATAACGTATTCACTCATTCACTTTCAATAAAAATTTTATAATTGAATTTGGTGAAAATACTTGATGTTATTTCTTTAGCTAAAGTTGCCAAAATCAACAAGGAGTCTCAAAAAATATTTTTATTAAGTTTGAGATAAAACTGCATGCTGATTTTTTTATCTTCAAAAAAGACTGCGTAATACACTTTAAAGTATATTGCCCATATAAGTCGTTTTATATGGAGGATATATATAATACACATATATAATTTTTATTTTATTTTTATACTATATAATACATTATGCAACGCTTAATATTTTGAAAAAGATCCTTAATATTTTCATATTATTTCCTCCTATTAGTAATCTTTACAAAAATCAAATAATTTTCAGGCTTCAGAATAATAATATGGCAAAGGGGAAACTAAATTAAAAAACATAGCATTTAAAGAGCTGTGTGCTTATTTCATAATTTTGTGGCTTAATAGATGAAGTATATCATAGAAACTAATGTCACAGAATAAAATGTTTAGTCACAAATTTATAATATATGGTCTGATGAAATTTGAAACAAAGATGCATGATCTTGCATTCATATGTACAATGGCTCCCAAGCTAAGGAACAATAAGTTTTTCGAAACTTTTCAAACAAAAATTGGCATTAACAATAAAACTTATAGTTTATAAAAATGATAAAAATAAACATATGTATAAAAACACTGTTTACCTCTTTTTTGATAGAAAAGAACAGGTATATATGAGTGAGATAAAAATATGCAAAAATTAGGTTTTAATTAACTTGTAACTTTTGATAACAGATTCATTGACAATCTGGTAATCCCGTAATGGGTAGGGTCCCTTAATGTCTGAGAGAAGGTGTTTGCCCGATTCATTAAGGTAGCTGGTGATTGAATGGGGGAAAATGGAGATATCGCAGGCTGAGGCTTCTAAGCGACTTAATGTCATCTCGCAATGTGGTCCACCATCTCTGGAATCAATATGAAACCGAAGCTTCTGTGTCTGGAAGACAAGTTTACAGGCCGATCATGATACAACAACTGTAAAAGACTATTTTATAGCTTTTTTATATATCATGTCATTTTACTGAAAGATAAGTAGAACTTCTGTGCCGGATCTTGTTGCAGACCACACTGTAGCACCAGGAAAATAATATCTGCTTACATGGTGTGAAGGCGTCTTCACTGCAGATCTCTATGCAATGCTACCAGTTCAGTATGTTTCTCACTCCAGAAGCAAAGATGGGTCTGCTTATTTCGGTCAAGAGCACAAGTTTCCAGAACCAAACAGCAATGGGCTTCTATACTTTTTAAAGACGAGCCCAGATTCAAACGGGAGAGTGATTCAGCAAATTTGTTGAAAGAACAAAGCACCAAATATCATCAATCCAATACTGTCGAAAGGCGCAGTTACTGAGGTGGTGGTATAATGGTTTGTTCTGGGATCTCCTTCAATGGTCATACTGAAATGCATGTATTTCAGGAAGATCATTTTAACTGGTATGAGATATCGGGATGAAAGTTTTCATACATATTTAAAATAATCTGGTACAGTTGACAATGATTTCGTTTTGGTGGATGATAATGCATGACTTCATCGGGCAGTAGTCTTGATGCTTTTGATTTGTAGCGAATGAAATAGCCAGCTGGATCTTCAGAAATGAATCCCATAGATTGTCTGTGGATTTATCTTGGTAGATAGTTTGCTCCTTTAAGTCCTTCAAAGACTGTAGGAGTGCTGGAAATCAGTTTACTCCGTGTCTGGTCTTCACTTCTCATTTCGGCAACTGGAAACTTAGTTGACTGCAGGGAAAGTCGATACCACCAATGCATTTAAACTAGGAGTAGATATATCTATTATTAAAACTCTTTTTGTTTGGCTTCAAAATGACATTTTACCACATAAAATGGTGTTCTTTTTTCCAAGAAGGGTTTTTTTCCCAGCGAGATCGCATTTTCCTGTTGTAAATCATTTATGCATTTTTCATAAATAAATTTCTAAATTGCAATCAGTACATACTTATTTTGGTGCACTTGTCGACCAAATTTGGTATTTCTACATGCATTCATTTGAAAATTGATCCTTAATTTTTGTCTCGGTTGTTCCTTAAATTTTGGAGGTCAGTATATTTAAGTTCATATAAATTAACGAAAGTTATAATCGTGGATACCTCTGTAAGATCATTTTATTCTTGTGTATAGTTGATCAAAATTCTTACAAAGAAACTGTAGCATTAAAATGCACTTTTGAATGAATTGTGTAATTTTTTGATAAGACTTACATATTAGTTTTTGCAATCCTGAGTTTACATCATCCTTAAATCATTTTCATTTAAATCATAATTTCTTTAAATTTTAACTCCAAGAATTCATTATTTAAAGTACAATTTATATTTAATCATTTTTTTCCAAAAAATATTTCGTTGCACTTATAAAGTGGCAATTTCGGTCAAGTTGTTCTTTTTATTGGTAAATTAGTAGTTCAAATTCTTTTTATTGGTAAAGATATAATTAATGAAATTCATAAAAAAATTGTTGTAAAATATATAAAATCAGTAAAATCTGGTTTTCGAATTGAAAAAAAATAATAACAATAAAAATGATTAGTATTCAAAAATATAAGTGAGAGAGATTTAGTTATTCTTAAGATAACGAGTAAAAAGTGAAATTCTTACCACCCATATCTAGGAATTCTTGATACTTTTGTGTTAAGTTTATCATTCTGGTCAGAGAGCGCGGACTTCAAATTGTGCGTGTTAAACTTCTGAAAAAGAAAAATTAAAAAGATATTTTTTTATATCTAAAACGAAGCAACTCGCAAAAGAATTAAAACTTAAAATATAAAATTTCAATACTTGTAAAATTCTCTAAATCTAAATTGAACTAAAATCACACGATAATACCAATGAAGCTTCAAAGAAAATATCACACCACGCCTTTTCCTAATTTCGCTTACAATTGTTTTATGCGTAGTTTGCCCAATTTATCTTTCGTTTTTTGAGTATTTAATTAATAATATTTTAGTCAGAAATGAGAAATACAATTTATTTGAGTAAAAACTGAATGCAATTTAATTTTTCGATTGTTAAAAATATAAAACCATTATCTTGTTCTAAAATAAAATATATTTTGTGTGTTGATTCTTTATATAATATTAAATTGCATAAAGTTTCCTAATAGGTAAAAATATTTTCTGTTGAGTGAGAAGAGTAATTATTTATTTGCTGGAATATTCTCTTCAGAAAAGAATATTAAGTCTCTTAAGATATTTCAACCTCTTAAAATTTAATGAAAATCATTGGGGATGAATGCAAAAAAAAAAAAAAAAACCTAAAAACTATACCTTTTCTATAACTAAAAACTATATCCTTTTTCTCTTCTTAGGATAGTTGCTTCATTAGTGTCCAATATAATTTCTTTATATATCTTTTTTTATAATAATATTGGACATGAATACTACTTAGATTATATTGGAACACCCAGCCGATTGTGAGTATTATAATTCGAAATTAAAATTAGCACTTCAAGTATTTTTATTTTTAATGATCCATAATCTTATCAAACGATTTGAATTTCACTTAAGTGCACCAAGATTTTCGCAGTTCATGTTAAAGATCCTAAATGTGAAGGAGTTTGACTTAATACCTCTCATTTGATATTATTTTAATACTTTAATTAAATTTTGAATTTTTTGAGTCTTTCTACCTCTGCATCACGTAAATTTTTAATTTTGTTGAAATTCTGATGATAAAATAAGAATCGAAGAAGTATTTATCATTTTAAAGTAGCATGAATATTTCTAAAAGTTTATGAAACAATGTTTTTAATTCATCAAAAGAAATATTTTCATAAATTATGAAAAAACTACACACATGTAAAAATGATTTTAAATTCGAATACATTATCGATCGTGTTTCTGAAGAAAATAAAATAACTACAACTGTATATTTCAATTTGAATTAATTCTGAGCCTTCAATTGCATTATGCATTTTTCAGAAATAATAGGTTGATCAAAAATATATTTGGATTTTTGTATTAACAAA
This sequence comes from Latrodectus elegans, assembly GCA_030067965.1. Taxonomy (NCBI): domain Eukaryota; kingdom Metazoa; phylum Arthropoda; class Arachnida; order Araneae; family Theridiidae; genus Latrodectus; species Latrodectus elegans. Next base: position 99,209,207 of record CM057814.1, read on the forward strand.
TAATTAAAATTGAATAATAAATAATTAAAATTTGAATTGTTAAACATTTTCACAAAATTTTTTGTTCTAAATTTCATGCAATCGCAATTTTTACAAAGCAAATTTCGAATATTTATATTTATTATTTGATTAATGAAGGTATATATAAAAATATCAACAATAAAGAAATTTAAAGATTATTATAAGCTCAAAGATAGCACAAAATCAAAAAATAAAATCCATTAAACTTATTTTAGAGTTATGTAAGTTATAAAAAATGTAATATATTGTATAATGTATTATTGTGATTCCAACAGCCAAATGAATAAATTAAAAAAAGCTATTAAGTTAAAAAAGAAATCATTTCAGAATCTTATTAATAAATTTAATAGTCTTACTTAGATGAATAATAAAATGATTGAAAATACCAGAATATTTATAGATACTATTTATTAAACAAAAATTGTATAATGAAGTTTCTTTTAGAAAATAATTAAGAACAGAATTTTTAAGTTTAAGAAAATATTCTCCAAAAACATTTAACATTGCTTGAAAAATATCACATTTATTCCGATGCATAGTGTTAGTCTACTGAAAGCTTTTAAATCAATTTTTCGTTTTGATTGTTGTTTCGTTTAAAGAGAACAGATAATGTTTCTTCTGTTCACTTGAGTTTTTCTTTTCCTGATAAAGAATTATAAGTGTAATCTGCTAAGCTTATTGGGTTATAAAATTGAAGACGTCCTATACAGATACTTTGCTCAGAAAATGAAAGTTCTGAAATAGTATTAGGCTTTAAAAAGAAAAATTAGTTTCATTAATGCTCCTTATGTGAGAATTACCTAGCACCTGATTCTTCTCCTTTTTCTTCAAGAAAGGAGGAGTTTGTGATCTAATTTACGAAATCATTCCTTAATGATTTCTCTAGGAATCCCTGCTTTTTAAGTAATTATTCAGTGTTCTGGTACATTTTGAAGCAATGGCTTAAAGATTTACTTACTTAAAGATAACAGTAATTTATTTACCCTTTTCACATATCATTAGATCTCATTGTGATGTTTATTTATTCTTCACTGTTAATCTTTTCGGACATTTTATACAAGTATATATTTTAAAGCAAGTGTATAATTTGGAGACCTACAGTAAAAACAAGTTTAATCTATATTAAAGATGTCACAAGATCCGTAATCGGCAGTTATAATGGTTATTTACTTTTTAAAATAGAAATCCATTGTTTTGGAATCAACAGTTAACTAATTTCTACAAATGCTGATATTTTGTATATTTTGTATCATTTATGAGATGCTGATATTTTGTATATTTATGAGATTTTTGAAGAATCTTTTTAATTAATACATAATTTTGTCTGCATGCTTCAATTTAACTAAATAACTTCAATATCACCATGTTTTCCAATTTAAATTTTCCATCTCAGGTCTAAATCACTGAGAGAATAAGATTCTCTATCACTTCTACAAAATCATAATTAATTTGAAATGCGTTTTTTAATCATTAATGATTTCAGTTAGAATTTTTCTTATTTTACTTTTAATGATATTTTGCAGTAAATAAACCCAAAATAATAATAATTCTCAAATAATTGTTCATTAAAAAAAGATAATGTAAAAACAGCATGTGATATGTTTTCGGCAAGAAGTCAATCTTTATAAAGTAGTAATAAGTATTTAGTTTTAGAATAAGAGACAAACTTTTCGAAATCATGTACGGGAGTTATAGCTATAAAGAAAAAATAACCTAGTTGAGAATTTTTATATGTGAATATCCCTTCAAATAGAAGTTAACTACGTTCAAGTCGTGACTTTATTTTTTCACAATTTCTTAGTGAAATGTAATCCATAAATATTAAAAAAATATCATCACTGTAAGAAACCGAAATTTTCTAGTAAAAGAAGCCGTTTTTTGTATTATATTTGGCAGCTTTCTTCGTGCCAAGCGAAATTTTTTGTAAAACAAATTCCTTTATAAATATATATTCTCTTATTTTTAAATTCTGATAAAAAAAACATGGCTTTATTTATCTAAGTTCAACTGCATTTAAAAATACTAGAAAATTGTATTTTGTTTATAAAATAAGCCAAGCTTTTTCCCAATAACTTGCTTTAATAGATGCTGTACATACCAGGTCAAAAACGATATGAAAAACGAATATTTATGAGTCTGTCCAAAAACTTCAGTTCTTATAATCTCAACTATGTAAATAAAAAAAATTCAACAAAAAGCTACTATATTTTGCATGAATTGTATTAGACTGATTTTTCCATTATTATTTAGGTAATAAATCATGTGGAAGATATAATAAAATTACTTTTATGTATGTATAATGGTCTTATTTCCAGTTTATTTGCTAAATTTTTCTTTCAAAATATCATGAAAGGTTATTTACTTTTATAAAGCAGCATTCTTGTTTCCAAATAATTTGCCATTGAGAGAATGGCAAAATCCAATTATTTTCAGCACGCATTGTAAGCAATAAAAGACAGGAGTTAGTAAAGTGCATTTTTATTTGAATAGCTTTCAAATGTAAATTTTCTGGCTTCTAAATGTTATGATTAATCGGCTATGATACCGGATTCTGCCAAAGTAAAAGATATAAAGATAGCTTTAGCCAATTACTTACAGGAAGGAAGGAATTTATATAGCTTTCATTAGGAAATAATTCACTACCCTTATATTTCTAAGAGAGTTTCAGACAAATACTAAATTTTATCAGTAATCGTTTTTTAGAAATGTGAAATTTGCGGAGTTAATTTATGACTAAAAATACAATTTCATATAAAAATATTCGTTCATTTTTTTTTTCATTTTGAAAATAAAGGTTAATTTTATTTTAAAAACTTAATTTTTTTTTAAATTTCAAGTTAGCTCTGATTTTAATAGCAAATTCTTTTGTCATATTTTCTCTTCACAGTAAATGAAGCCTATTTTAATTATAATATTTATAGTTTTGCTCTTCTTTAAGCATAAAAAATGATAGACGTTTTCTAATTAATGTTAAAATATCTTTTTCCTAACTTTTTATTGAAAAAGGATTGAGAGGCTTGAGAATCTTGAGTATATATAATGTACTCCCACGAGGAAAAATCATTGAAGTGTATAAAAAAAGGCAAGGAAAAACTATTCTCTAAAATTAAGAGCTCAGAGCGATAAAAAATATAAGAAATAAATTTATACCCGCCCACTTTAAATCTTACGAAAATTTAATTTACATTTATCTCGCACTCAGAAGTAAATCTTCTATATGCACACAAGGGAATTTTTCTTTACAATAAAAGGTAGTTAGAATTCATTTCCTTTAAGCATAGAAAATATAAATTTTGAATGACTGAAATTTTTATTTTGTTTTGAGTTATTAGATTTTTAGTTAAGTTTGAAATGAAATATAAATAAAAATCAGGAAGACTGCTTCTTTTTAATAATAATAAGAAGCGCATACCATAAATTTAAGTTTTGAACTTAGAACTAATAAATGGAAACACATTTGAGGCAAATTTTAATAGACACGTTCATAATGATAAATTTATATTTAAATAATAGTAATAGAAAATGTTTTAGATGACTATGTAAAAGACGACCATTTCTAGACGAGTTAAGACTACAAATAAGTGAATCGATGGTAATCGATACACAGTAGTGGCAAGAATTTCATCCAGCAAAATGTCTGGACAGATGGAAACGTAATGATTTTCTTTAAACGTGCCTTTCGTCATTTCTATTAGGCGCAGAAGTAGCGTCCAGGGCTGAAAAAGACATTTTTATGTTGCTCTGTGCATGATCAGGTGTATGAGCGCGTGAAACTCGTGCTACGAGAATATCGATTCAGTAGAGGCAGAGAACGTGCCGACGGCCACTTTTTAAAACGCCCAAAATCGATCCGTCAGAAACTTCTCCTGGTGACTCTATTCCTGCAATAGTTCGTCGTACAGCTGAAAAGTGGGAGTCAGAAAAGTTGCTGAGCTTATATTTGTACTTTAAAAGCAATTAAATAGGAATGATTTGTTTTACTAGCATATACATTTTTTAGTTGAATGGAAACTCTATTTTCTTCTTGAAATTTGGTTCGCTTTATATCAATACTGAAACATTTTTCAATTTTTAAATACATTTTAAATATATTAATTAAGAATTATTTTACTTTGAATAAAAATTCCTCCAGTAACTACTATTCTAAGATATATTGCTTTCATTACTGGGATTTCAAAATAACTTTAATAAATCTTATTTATATTTTCTAAAGAGTATTGTGAGCCAAACGCGCCTCTTGTACTTTTAAAGACATTTTTAACTGATAAAAATGCAATATGCTTAGGAAAAAATCTTAAAAATTAAATTTACTATTAGAAATAAAGAATAATGAATTTTAAGAATAAAGACAGTTATAAGTTCTAAAAATGAAAACAATAATAAGTTTTAATAATTTGCTTAAAACTTAATATTAAGATCTCAAGTGCAAACAAATAATATATAACAAAAAAATAAATAAGATAAAAAATGAAAACGTTTAAAAATTTTACATGGATTCTGTTTAGTGTGATAATGAAAAATACAAAATTTTACATTTTGTATTTTCCATTTGGAAATGTTTTTCTCATTCATGTACAATCGCCTTGTGTATGCAACTTATGTGCAAAAATTTCAAAACATTAAATATTTTAAAATGTATAAGCATTGAAGGACTTAATGAATATAATTGCAGGTCAAGGAATATTATAAATAGCTTTTACAGTATTGCAATCTCTCCTCTAAAGATATAAATTGAAAATCGATAGCTTTACGCTTATTCATTTTACTCTTTATAGGCTTTAATTAAACTCACATTTGTTATTGGTGTAAAAAAAGAAAGATAATTAAATGTATATTGATTTCCGGACTTTTTGTTATTGTTCCATTTGATAATCACTATTAAGGAAAAATGTGAAAGTGATAGGGCTTTCAAAATATTTAAGCCTACATGGTAAATAAAAGAATTTCCTTCGATGAAGACTTGAAAACTAGCTTTGAAAACATAAATAGTTTACCCTTCAAAGTAAATTTGTGTTTAAATAAAAATTATTTTATTGTTTTCTATTGAGATACTAATAAAGCATGCATTGTTTTTTAAAAAAAATAAAGGTATAAGTGTTTACTCATTTTGTAAATAAAAAAAACTTAAAAACAGAGTTAAATTTTCATGATCATTGAATAGAATTTGACTTATCATAATTTTGTTTGCAGTTATGTATTGAATATGATCACCTAAGAACTTTTGTCATACATATGTCTGCATTCATGTTTTAAATATTTTTATTTAGGAAAATATTTAATCTTTTATTTTACTTTTATTAAGCATTCAGCTTTTACTTAATTTATGCCACTGGGATTCGCCGAATTCATTGATTGAATAAAAATTTTTAATAGTTCCCTAAATTGAATTATAACTAGATTTTATTTTTCGTATAATGAATCATTTCATCGAATTTCTTCTGTATCTTAATTATAGAAAATATGGTTTTTGAAACTCTACAGCCTGTTAAATGAGAATCATTTTAAGTATCAATATAACATGAAATGTTTTATAGTATAATAATTGAAAAAAACCCCAGATATTTGTTGTGTTAAACAAATTATTCTTACATGAGTGAAATTAACAGACTGGCGTGATCCATCAGCACTCAAAGAGACTTTCCCTCATTACACCTTGACATTTCCAGTTCTTCAAAAGATGGGAATTTAAGCATTATGCCTGTTCAAACTTTCAATGATAAAGGATAGTCAGTCAAGTATGCCAGCTCTGTTTATGTATGCCAGGAGTGTTTTTCTGTTTCAAAACGTGAGACAAGTTTTAAAGATCAATTGGGACAAATGTCTTAATCCTTATACATACACAAACCCAAATTTTACGTTCATGTAAACATGCCTCTTAGATAAGACACTTTCATATAACATAAGATCAAATGAACTTACAATTAAGATTCAGGATTAAGTGACTGACAGTTGATTTCTAACATTTTATTACTACAGGTGGAAGACATAAAAATGTCGGAAGTGAAAATGATTTTCCAACTCTCGTTTCTTTATATTATTACTTGGATGTATATTAAAATTTGTGTATTTCTGAAATGTTTATAATAATGTGGATATTACAATAATCTACTTGATTTTGCTAATAATACAAACTAGAAAATTACACTTAATGGGATAAAACTAAGAACCATTGATTATGGGTGTCAAATTTGATAAGAACACAAAAAGAACAAAAGAATGTTATTTCATGAAAATAAACCCAGAAATTTTATAAGAACAGTTAGAGTAATGACCTCTTCCTGCTTAAATAGAGTTTTACAAGAAAAACGTAATTATTTGTATTAGATTCAGGATGAAACATAAAAATACAGAATATATATATGTAATGTTTTTCATCGAGACACAAATGACAAATTCCATTACGTAGCAAATACTGGAAAAAACTATACAATATAAAGAATTTTTTATAATTTTTAGTGGTATAGTAAAATAAAAAGATATAACAGTATTGTTGAATAAAAATGATTCCCATTTATTTTAAAATTAATATCTCACATCATTTAAATATATTAATTTTAAAATAAAGAGACAAAACTTCAAATCAAAAGCGATTTTTATATTAAATCAACCAACCTCTTTTTTTCTCACCTGTGTTTAAGGTTTAGAAAATCTTTAAATGAAAAATTTTTTCTCTCAACATATTAGAAATGTGAATGACCATATTAATTCAATTTTTTAATTACTTTAAAATGAGTTTAGGTAGTTTTTTCCAAAATTATTTTGTAAATTTCTTAATTGACTGTATTTACTCATGTATTAATACAATTTAAGAATTTAAGTACTCGAAGTAAAGGAAGATGTGAATTTAATTTTTTTTCATTGTAATTTGAAATAAATGTTTATTATAATTTAATACTTAGAAAAATTACTATATCCATACCTATATGTTCTAAGTATTGGTAGGTTTAGATGCAGTAATCATAGTTGATATTTCATATGCTTACGATAATTTTAATGCATTTATGTTGTGAATAAAAATTACTTTGTCCTTCCACAAATTTATTGAATACTTCAACATTACATAACACATCTAATAAAACATTTATATCATTAAGATGGTAACATACTATTTCTCGTCAGATTCAACACACATTCATTTCATGAGCAACTATAAACTTTGATGTGTATTACTTATTGAATGGAAAGAGATTAAATTTATGCATAACACTGATTAATAAAAAATTTAAATTTTATAGTAAAATATACTCAGCTTCCTTTCTTTCTTGTTCAGTTGTGAGAAATTAATGAGTATTTTTCGTCTCCTCAAGTTACAATTAATTTTGTTTAGCAAGGGGTTAACAAACTATGTTACCCAAAATAAAGTAATGGTTCTTTCGCATATTTAAAGAATAAGTAACCATTTTATATTTTATCATTGTCAGGATTTAAAATTAATTTTGGTCTTTATTCCCATTTAATGATATCTAGCTCAATTTTATTTAAATAATTGTGTAAGATATGTTTATTTTGAAAGAAATTTATTTTTATTTTCATGAATGTATAATATTAGCGATACATTTGTTGATATTTTTAAAAATTTATGCAAATCTGCATTGATATAAGCATTTATTTTAAATAATGAAGTGCTCAAAAACACATATTTAGCGAATTTGTTTAAAATAACTTAAAATTCTAAGTATTTAAAGCAACTTAGCATTAAAACGCTTAATAGAACATAGCATATTCAGAGTTATATGCTGTAACTTTATAAACCTAAACTTTTTGTAATTTTTAAAAATAAGATTTGTACTTATTTATATGAATATTTACATTATAGCAAATTACGTACCATTTTCTGTACCATACTCTATTGATATATTATGTAGAATCAATTATTCTTTCAGAAATAAATGCTTTTTCCTTTTTCACTCAAGTACTATTGCTTTGGAATTATATCCCAAAAGTAAAATTAAACAGTTTCATTGTTATTAAAATGTTATTAAATATATATATATATATATATATATATATATATATATATATATATAGTAACAAATTGGTGTTACAAAAATATTTTCATGTTATATTTAAATACTAGCTTTTTGATTTCATACATCTTTGAACATCGGAATTTCTGAAATTTCCCTTGTTCACATAAAAGTGATTTCTACCTGAAATCTTTTAAACATTTAGAAATAGAGATGAAACATATTTTAGTTTAAAGCCAATATAAAATCAATAAATTATTTTAATGAATCCGTTCTTCTTCACCTCACGAGGTTCAAAATATGAATGCTTGTAAATAACATTTTATGCTTTTAATTTAAATCAATTTAGAAATCTATCTTTTGTAGATTTGGCTTTTATTATTAACATTATGTAATAGATAGTGGGCAGGCTTATTATAAGGCTGGTCTTTTAAAAATAATACAAGCACGACATAGACTATTAACAAGAAAATGAGCTCACTTGTTAACTGTTCAGCATCCGCTGTTACAGTGCGACTCTTTTTGACATCGCATCTTCTTGAACGCGTGGTAGAGGGTCTAATAACCTAAAGTCGCTGTTAAGTATTTTAGTGCCATGTGTAAATTACCTCAGAAAGACTGTTCATACATTGTTGACCGTATTCACGTGTCGCAAATGGGAAAACATAGGAAACTGCCAAGCAGTCACCTGAAATGCAGACAAAGCCAGAAGTGCAGCATTTGTTTAATAGTATCTGGAATTGAACTCTACATTTCTCTCTCCGAAGAGAGCCGTCCTATCACTAAGCCACAATAATTGCGGAGTATCACGGATTGTCAGAACTTTGACCATTACTTTATCATTCTTAGACAGTGTAGCATAGATAGAGACTACAGTGCGCCCAACGACAAAAAGGGATGCAGAAGTGGAGGAATGTCCTCTTTCAATACATAGCACAATTCTGCTTGCAATAGATAGTTGGCCGTATACAGTGGTCACCTGGTTGCATTTGATGTCATCTTAAATATCATGCATCTTATGCGATTTTATAGAAATCCATTATAGTCATTATAGATTGTACAATTGTAATCATAAATTTAATACACTGTGTATTTTTTGATTTTATATCCAAATTATTAAATTAATATTTTTTTGATTGAGTGTTTAGGATTCGAAGATATTCTTTATAAAAGCTTGTCACCACAGTCAAAAGTCGATACTTCACAAAATCAAGTAAACTTTATTTGAAGTATGATTTGTTTTAAAAAATTGAAATATATTTGTCTATAGTACAAACGACATAATTTATTGTTGATACACTATTTTATCTAAAAATAATCTCATATTTTCCTCAATGTGTGGTGATATTATTATCGATAATTTATTTTCAGTTATAAAAATGTGTATTTTCCATTTCATCCGAGAAACTTATCTTCAATCTAACTGGCATTTTTAGTGACAATACATAAAATGAAAAATATATAAAAAGGTATAGTTGTAATAAATTTTGCTTTGCAAGCTTATTGTTTACAAAAGGATACAATTTGTTGTATTTTATTTTAGATTAATATTATCAAGACTATTTTATCACCGGCAAAATTTATAAGTTCCCAAAAATACTCTCCATTAAAATATTGGTTCACAAATCATATAAATAGCAATTGGTTGGTTTCGATTTAAAAACTTATGAATTAAACATAATCTTCCACATATCTTACTTTAATTTTAAAAGATAACTATATCTTATAATCAAATTAGATGCCAACTATTGGAGTAATCAAAATGTATTCATAGCAAAATCATCATTACTATAAAATTAAATTTAACTGGTTCTTCTTATTAATGAGACATTAATTTATTCCAAGGGTCAGTTTTTATGCAAATTATAGATATAAAAATGATAAGCATAAATATACAAGTAATTTCAGTATGAATGTCGCTATATGATTAAGTTTGACACACATAAATCAATAAAAAATATTCTACTGGTTTTCAAAAACCATTCATGAAATTCATAACTGCAACTAAATAAATAAATAAAAAATATATAACGTTTTAAGATTTTACATACCTTTTAATACTATACTATATCCAAATGGGATTATATAATTCGCTAATAAATTATTCAGATAATGAAGTAGAGTCGCAAAAAATCCATTTTATGCTGATGGAATTGTATAGAAAATTATATAGTGATCATACAATTATCTCTGTTTAAATAATACAAAAATATATAGATAATGTTTCTTCTTTTTTACTTAAATGAAAAATTTCTGCAAAGGTCTTTTGATATAAAATTGTTCCTTCAATGAATTCAAGTACATTGAACGGTTTATCAAGGTTAATTCTTTAAAGTGAACTCATCCTTGAGAATTGTCTGCAAAATCTTCGACTGTGTCTAATCAGGATGGTAATACGCTCCCACAATTTCTCTTCAAGATGAACGGATTATCCTATGTTACAGCAAAAGTCATCGCTTAATGAATGTGGAACGTGTGATAAAGAATTACAGCGAAATCCTTCTGAGTCACAGTAGAGAGTCGCTTCATTTATTGAATCTATTGGATGGAACAGATTTGTAGCACCATTAAAAATATAAATATCTTATCTTTGACGTGCATGTACCCATAACGACCTAATTACTGAATCAAGAATTTCCTGTTCTGAACTTTCTAAAATACGAAAATACGATAATAATGCCAACTATTTAAAGTAAACTTTTTTAATGGAATAATTTGCAAACGAGTTTTTTTTTCTTTTGTAATTTGTGAAATTCAAACTTGAAAGAGTTATTTTATTTTCATATGTGTGATTAATAAGAAAATAAATAATTTTTTTTAAGTTTGAATTTCTATATTAATCATTAATTACAAAATCGATTTGTATTTTACAGGTTATCAAAATTTATATTTGTTACAAGAAGAAGTAGGAAATTTTATAAAAGTGGACAATTATTTTTTCTCATTTTTCCCCCGTTTTTCTCGTGATATTTACTGGAAAAATCGCAATTTTTCTTCATGTATTGAAAATGTTATTGCATTGCATAATTATAAATTTAAAATAGGATTTCTAAATTTTTATAAATGGATATTTCTAATTATTGACATTTTTTCTTAATATGATTTGAAATTATTTTGAAATATTTAATGCAGAGATAATTTTTAAATGATTAAAGATTAATCATCGTCTGAATGAATTTAAAACAGCTTGTATATTTTTTGATAAAAAAATGAAATTCTTCAATAAGAAAATTATGTTTAAATCTAAATTTATATTTATTTATTTGTATTTAAGGTTAGGTTAGGTTACGACAAAAAACTGTTTTGGAGCTTTATGCTCGTAGGCTTATAGCTCGCATTGAGTAAGATTCGCTTGCATTCATTTTTTATTCCATGTTTCACTGCAAAAAGTTTTTAAAATTCATTATTGTACTAGTTAATTTTGTTGCCATTTTATTGTGTGGATTAATTCTTTATATCTAGCATTTATAAAAATAAATAACTTCATGCAACAGACGATAATATTAAGCGGTAAAATGAAGCAAACGAGTTTAATTAAACGATTTGGATCTTTGTATTTAACTTGATTAATTCTCTTTTATTTTACTAATGTCATTTTTATATTAGTAATATTGAAATTATTACTAAGATTAAATGTTAATTTTTCTTCCGAAGTATTCGTTGTCGAGTAGCAACATTGCTTTTAAATTGAATTGAATATTGAAAACACAATGATTGCAATTCCTAAATGGAAAACAAAGAAATACTAAAATAAATTTCAATTTTTTAAAATTAAAGAAAGTGAATAAACTTTTGGATGGTATTTTAAAATAAAAAAATTATTAAATTAAGAATGAGTAAAAATAATAATAATAATAATTTAAAAAAATGATGTATTTGATTTGTAAGTCATAGAAAGAAATTTTTCAGAGGCTGTTAATATTGTAATAACCATTAAGGTTAAGAATATTTTTGTGTATGATTCTGCTAATGGAAATGCACAAGAATATTTTTGTATGTCGGATAAATTATGAAAAATCTTGGCAAAGATAGATCATAATTATTTTGATTAGTTCAAAAAGTTTAAAAACTTTCTTGATTTCGATTTGAGAATCGTTAATTAATTAATATTTCTTAAAGTTAATAAATTTTTTCGTGATTAAAATTGCAGTATTTATTCTAAATATGATGCAATTATAAAAGTTACTTCAGTTTTATGTTGAACTTTTAAAAAATTAAATTGCCAAAAGATTTGTTTTGTTAATAAAGCCATTTATATTTTTATCTTTCGTTATATTTTTGTAAGTGTTAGAATTCGCAACTTAATTAATAAAAAAAAGTGTTAATGGACGAAAAAAAATTTTTTTAAGTGTTTTATTTTAGATACGAACCTTACATATATTTTTTTCTTTAATTTTACTAATTCTTAATGAAACGAATTCAATAATATGATCAATTCTTTCAACTGTCCATTTGTTTTTGAAGTTATACAAAGAAAGCATTTATCTTTGAATGGCTCCATTTTTTGTAATTTATAATGAATTACGTAATTTAAGTGCGTGAAGGAATATATATAATTATATATATATATATATATATATATATATATATATATATAATTCTTTAACTAATAATAAAAAAGAATTTATAAATTCCTAGGTAAATATTTCTTTGATGTGTTTCTCTGATGTCTCTGTGATGTGTTTTATTAATTACGAATCTGCTTAGCATTTATTTGATTTATTATTCAAAGACAAATTTTAGCGCAAAAATGACTAATTGGAAAAAATGTATAATTAAGAATAAATTTCAAAACCAATATAAGCATGTATAACCGAAATAGAAATTGATCGTACCAAGTAGTGAATTGGAGAGCCAGAAGTGATGATTTGCAATTCATTTTAATTAAAAAGGAATTACTATTAGATATACAAAAAGTTTGACTAAAAATGAAAGAGTTGACTTCACAGCATGATTCGTTTTAAAAAATTCATATTGTTGATCGGGATTAACATGAACGCTCACGAGTTGATGTTTCTTTTAACAGGCTTACAAAAGGAAGTTGGCATAAGTAAGCCTCGTAAAAGGAAGATGAAATATCTCATGCAAACAAAAAATGCACACCTGTTTTATTCTAACTACTTAATTAATATATAAGATCTATCAAAATATTTGCATCAATTTATAAAAATTTATTAATTGATGTAATATTTTTCAGTGTGAGCTAAGGGCATTCTAGCATAGAGCTCCAAAAGTATACTTTTCAATAAAAAATATGTTGAAAATGTGCTTTGGGTCCCCTGTTTGGCGCATTCTCAAAAAATCGCCAACTGGCGCGTTTTTGCGTGCTCTTTCGCGGAGTTGAATGCTCTGAGAGACACTACGCAAAAACGGCGTTTCTATGGAGACGAAACCGAAATCCGTGTTTTTAACGAATTTCATCGTTGGTATGGCAACGAAAACAAAAACAATGGTTTCTTTACGAATTGTTTAACAAAAAATACACATATAATTGTATAACAAAATATAACAAAAAAGACAGGATTGCCACAAGGAGTGCATTTAGGATGAAATAGTGATTGTTACCACGCTTTCCGTGTCTATCGCCCATTTGGCGAGAAAGGGGTACCCAAACCACAGATTAACCAAAAATCTTAATTAAATAAGAGTGTTATAATAATTCATTGTCATCTTTTACGAATAAGAACAACAGAAATTTATCTTGCAATATATTTGATTTAATATTTCAGTTATTTGTAATTTTCAAATAAGAATGTAAGTTTAAAATTGGATTAAGTATTAATTTATTTTACGGGACTAAATTATAACTTTTTTGCAAACATCATTGACAGGATAATACACAAGTACCAATTCATTTATAATTTTTCTTATATTGATTATTATTTATTTATAATAAATTATTTTTCACAGGGTATTTTTCGACTACGCACTCTATATTACCTTCCTCTTATTCCATTCGAAGAATTAGGGAGATTTCTAATATCGCCAATATGGTTGCGATATAGTGTTTACAAAATAACGGGTATTTATGTATTATATATATATAACGTCAAACATAACTACGAAAAAATTTATGTCATTTAATAATTCGATTTAGTATCATATAAACTACAAATGAAATTTTTATCTATTTATGACAATAAGGATATAAATAAACTATTCCGCTTTTTTCATATATATATTGAAAAAAATTATTAAAATTTGCAAAATTTGATGAGGTATTTTTATGACGATGAAAGGGATAATACGTAAGCACAAATGATCTTTATGATTATATAATTCTTGCCTTTATTTGAAGATATGTTAATTATGTTTTGGCGGAAAATGTAAACAGTTTTATATTATAATCTAAACAACCATTTTGTTTTTTTTTGTTGATCTTGTTGTCATACGAATTCAGATAAGTAAAATTCGATACGATTTCTGGCTGTACCCTGGCATCTATTTCAGAATTCAGTAAATCTTAGATTCGAATTTTAGTATTTGAACTTGCCATACTACTGAACAGTAAGATAATTGAAAGACGGTAAACACGGAAATTTAAAACAAGAAGTGATTGTTGCTAATTCAACACCTTACAGATGCAAAATCGGAGTTGCCAATTTGGAGAATTATTCCAGAATTTAGTATGGTTGCAATAGTACGTTATTATTATTATATAAATAAAGTACTTATATTAACTAACTGAATGGCCTATATTTTTTATTTTATAATAAAGAAGAATATTTATGATCGTTTAATTGTAGTTATAAAGTTAACTTTATAACGCTAAATCCAAACTCTGTTATTTAACTCAGTTTATAACTGTTATAACTCTGTTATTACATAAAAAATTACTATTATCAATATCAGATTCAGTTATAGTGAAATTCTCCTTATTTGGCGTAAAATTTAAAGCATAAAAATAACCACCAAAAGGCTTACGATTTTTACGTTCATCATAAAAATTTCAAAGAAATAAATTTTTAAAAATTTATTCAAGTAAAGAAAAAAGGCAATTATCTTTCTTGGTGGTTTCTAGCTGAACATTTAACTTAACATTCATCTCGGCAACAGAAAAGCAATTCTCTCGTCAGAAAAGTTTTACAACCGTATGAAAGTTATTTAAATCAAAACTGCTCGTATAATCGCTTAAAACTGATCTAAGCAGTTATTATTTTACAGAACTTTTAGACGTAATATAATATAATCAAAATTATATTATATTATATCTAAAAGTTATTATTAATATATTATATAATAGCACTTTTTTATCTTAACAATTTTAAATTAGACTAATTGATAATGAAATTTGTTTGAAAGTTCTGACAGCGCAAATACTTTTGTTCCTATCATACAAATAGGGAATATCTTTTTCCCTAATAGTGGGATATTCTATTTAAAAGAATCTAACTTAGAACGCTTTCTTCATATACTACTCTTAACAAGAAGCAAGTTTTCACTTTAAGATTCGAGTATCTATTAAAAACAATAATAAACACAATATTCGGAATCAGTTAGATGAATAAAGAATGAAAGCTAAAGTGATAAAATTTTCAGTTTTGAATTAAATAAAAACGGATTTTGAAATAGAGCAGACTGACCATTTATAATCAATCACGATGAAAAGCCGCGATTCGTTTTGTTATTACAAGCTTCCTATTTCAAATTATAAATAACGTGGTTATAAAATATAGCAGAAAAATTTATGTTGTTTCTAGTAATAAGAAAAGAAAGATCGTCATACCTGCAAAGGATTACTGAGCCAAATCTTTACTGTAGTAATATATTTCTCGCTTCACTTAATGAGGAAGAAGATCAACAGTACATAACTGTGACCTTAACTTCCAACAAAAAGGATTAAATACACGACTGGAACACATGAAAAAAATGCTGAATAATTATTATTAGTTTTCTTCCCATTTAATGGATGACACATCAAACGAATTTCTTAACTGTTACCTCACATTTTTTTAATTAAATAAAAAAATTAACTATGCAAAAATTTAAATAATAATCTCCTGAATTGTTTGTTATCAAATGATTTAACGATATTTTAACAATTTTCTACGTGACGTTTCAAAAATTTTATAAAGTAAAATGTCAATTTTTGCTGAATCATATTTTAATTTAAGAGTCAGCAAAAAAATGGACGAAATTTTAAAACAAAATGGGGATTTCTGTTTTCAGATGATTTGAATTTTAATGAATTATGGTTTAGTTTATTAAATTAATTTTTGATATTTGATTACTAGTGAAGATAAGAATATGAAAACTAAAAGGTATTTATTTGGTAATAGTTCACTTTTGCATTTTAAATTCTCGTTTCTTATATTAAAATTTAGAGACACATTCAAAGAAATTAAGAATTAAAAGTGATCTTTAATTCACACTTTAATTTTTCAGGACGATCTCTTTAAGGAAGCACATTCAAAATTCTTGATTAAAATCCCCCTAACCATTACAAATTTTAACTCTTCGTGAATTTGTATAATCTCTTCACACACCGAGATAGTTAACTAGTAGTATTTTATTGAATATATCAGATTTTATCATATAAAATATCGTACATAACTTAATTGCTTCCTAAATTAAAAAAAAATCATTTCCGTTTTAAGCATATTTTATTTCTTTTATAAAAACATCTGACCAAATATTTGCTGTAACTTTAATAAAAATAGTGCATATAAATACATTATATTTATATATATGTGTATTCTATTTCTAAGCTTAAAAACATCATATAGAATACTGTATTAGAATACTGTATGTAAATATCATATACAATTACTGTATTATTATGGGTGATCAATCGTTTTTTTTTTAGGAAAAGGGATACTCCATTACAAATATGTTCTTTTCTGTGTGTTGAAAGGAAATAATATATTGGATTGTATTGGGTAAATTCCATAGACCTGTTATTATTAATACAAATGCATCATAATAAAAATAATATTTATCTGATCATTTAATGGAAGAAGCAAAAAATAATGACGTTAATTACTGAAGAAAAACAAAGGAATATATGAGATAAAATACAGAATACGATCTGACTAATCGTGGTAACAAATACAGAGTAATTTGTTACCACGATTTTAACTTGGTTGCTGTTATCATTCAACGAATAATAATTCGAAGAATTTAATTTTATAATGAAAGAAGTACTTCAATTGAAAATTTGATAATTAATTATAAATTTTGAATAATTAATCTTGGATATATAAAATACTAAGAAAAAGTTGAATTGAAAAAAAATTCCTTTAAAAAATTTAAAAAATCATATCTATATTAGTTATGAAGTTTATACACATCCTTGATTTGTCTCTTAGGATAAAACTAAGATTTTGGGACCTTTTAAAGTTATTTAGTAGAGGGAAAATTTTGAATATATTATACAAATTTATTATTGGTGTTTTTACACATTACATAAAAATATTTTTTTAAATGCTGTGAAATAATATAATATAAAATATAATATGTGAAAAAATTATAATATAATATAAAATGATAAGTAAAAAATGAAAATGTAAACCTTAATACTATATCCAGGCAACACGATATAGACAAATAAAAATTCAATCGTAACTCATGAAATTTTTAGGGAAAAATAAAAAGTGCATATTAATTTCTCCTTGTTGTTACAATATTCCAAATCAAAGTAATGTAATTGAAATATATGCCTAAATATTTTTAAAGCATTATTAAATAAATTTTATTAAATTAGGAAAGGAAATAATACTCGAATTATCGTTTTTTCATACAAATCATATTCTTAACTGTGTTTGTCGAAAAATTTGAGAGTGTTTTTAAGTAGAGAAAACTTATAATAAAAGCTAAAATTTGTCTTATGAGAAAAAGTGCATAGACCAGAATGAAAAAAAATCTATTTATTTATTTTGACGGTTCATATAATTAGAATAATGCCATAATCATCACTGAAACAACAAATGGAAAATGTTTATTGTTCACACGCAGTTTGCGATAGCCACACATTTCTGCAATTGCCTTTATTACAGGATTAATTCCATTAGTTTTTTCTGAGGTATTTTGAGCTACATAGAATCTACAAAGTGGTGACAATCTCTATCCCATTGTATTTTTATTTTACCCTTTCTCAGATCCTTTTGTAAACGAGTAGTATTTATCGAGCTACTAGAATAATTTAATGAGTCAAAAGTTAGTTACAATTTAGAGTCCGTTAGTTTTTCTGTTGGCAATGGATTGTATTTTTTGGTGATTTATTACGGTGACCTAAAAATGTACAAACCCTTAAATAAATGTTTCAAGGGCCATAATATCGAAAAGTAATACTTTTTGACACACTTTATTTTTTGTTTGTATTGAAAATAATTGCACATTTTGACAGATTGAGTGAATGCATAGAAAAAAATTTAAAAACAGATAAGTATAAAATATAACTGAGAGATATATAATTAAAAAATAATTCCATTTTATAATTTATATAAGTTAATGGATATCAACCAGAGTTATTATTTTTATTAGCATTATTTTTAAATTTTGTAAAATGTAATTGTAAGTACTGTAAAAAAGGACAAAATATAATTGCAAATTTAAGATAGAAGTTATTTAAATATTAAACAGGGAATAAACAAATGTTTTTATTAATTCACATGTTTCATGTAGTTTTGTCTTTAAAGACTAGAACATTATATTTTTCTTAATAGAGTAGAATAGACGGAAATTTATTATTAAGTTTAAAATGTGCAATTTTGAAATAATATTTTTGTATGCAAGCATTTGTTATAACTTTTATACACATTGCTATAATGCAGCTTAAAAATTATGAATTTAGCATATTTCGATTCAAAACTATTTTGATATTATCATTAAATATTAAGATTTTTATTAATTTAAAAATGTAAAGTGTTCATTTAAAATGCTCATTTTTAATTTTTAAAATTTCTTATCAGTAATTATCAATTTATAAAGTATAAATATTAAAGTTGCTGAAAAATTATTTTTTTTTATTTATAAGAGAATTAAATTTACTAAATCAATATTTTTTATGAAATATATTTTAAATACTTTGTAATTTGTCCTAAATATGAGTTGAAAATAATTTATATGCATAAAATATAGGCATGAAATATAAAATAATAAATTACATTGGTTGTAATATTGGAAATATTTCACATTATTAAGGATATTTTAATGCCAATTGCTGTCTAAAAATATTCAGAAACCTTTCATACTTTTCTTATCTTTTTAAATTATAAAAAACTTTTCTTTTAAGCTAATATTTCAGTTAAATTATAAACTTTTTGATGGCATTCCTCTTTTTTTAGCGATTTTACAGAAATTCTAATTAAATAATTTTTTGTTTCTTTATTAATATTTTTTGTTTATTTTTATAACAAAAAATTTTTATATTAAAAATAATTTTTTGTTTCTTTATTAATATTTTTTGTTTATTTATTAGAAAAGCCATGCTTCAAAAAATAATCACTAAAAAAACTTGCATTTTCTTATGATTTATGTGAAATATTTCTTCCCGTTTCTGTTTAGTTTTAATTATTTTATTCTATAAATAGCATACTTCCAAACCATTCCTTTGATTGTAAGAAATAATATTAAATTGATATATTCATACAAAGAATTATATTTTCAATTTAATAATTTAAAAAAAATGGACGACTAAAGAATGTAAGCATTTTCTATTAAAAATGAGAAATCCTTACATCAAAGAAAAAATATTCCTGTTGAAGAAAATGTTTATGATTAAAGATGGAAATTTCCATATTCTCAAATCTTTTTGTTCTTCTCTTTCCTTTTCTTTCTCAAACCATAAGTTGAAATACAGTTACAGTTTCAACAAAGAATAAGTAAATTTTTTTATATTTACTAAAAAATATGTACTGAAAGCTTAACTTTAGCTTCATTCACACTAAATATATTTAGTGTGAATGAATATAATGCATTATTTTGAAATTTACATGATATTTAATATTTATTTTACAATTTTTGAACTGAAATTGTCATTTATAAAATTTTGATTTAAATATTATTGAGGCAGAGATATTTCTTTTTGCGTTTTCAATTTCATATTTAAGCACAGCAAATTCAACACAGGAACTGACATTTTCTTTTTCAGATCTACATACAGGGACATGCATTATTTGATATGGAATTATATGATTTATTTAACGTACATTATTTTCAATAAAACTGTCGGCCTTGTTTGGCCACTGTTAAACTCTCAATTTTTGTGTTTTAAAAACCAACACATTTCCAAATGCACTGTTATGCAAAGTTTTTTGACCAACAATAAACTATATCAATTGAGTAATCTTACTCAGAAATGAAAATTTAGATGGAGGATATAATCTTTAGCGCCAGATTAAAGAGATTAGTTAATCTAATAACTTTTTCAAATGCTCAACCATTTTTGGTACATTTTGACTTTTGTCTAATATTATAATGTTCATCAATGAAATAAGCAAGTCGAAATTATAGTTACTGTTTTGTATCGTTTCTTTAAATTATAACATTTTAATAAGTGCAGGTGTTATTTTCGGGTAAATTAAATTATTTTCCACTCTTACTTTTTCCATTCAATTTTATATCAATTAAAAAAATTGTATTCTAAAAAAAAAAAAAAAAAAAAAAAAAAAAAACATTAGACTTGGAATTAAACAGAGAATTATTTCTTTTCCTATTCTTTATGAATGATGTGTTATCCAAGAGATATAAAAATGTTAAGCCAAAGTAACCATTGTATCAACAAAATCGCGCGTCCAAGCATTAATACTCTTTTGTGATTCAGAAATATATCTCTGCTTTCTCATCCGCAAATGAAAAAAACTCCTCAGATTATAAAAAATCGCCACGAACTAGGTTACTGAATCTCGAGTGACATAACCATTGTCTTCCTCCTGCCAACCGCGTATATTTAAAATAGGTATCTCTGCACGAATTCCCGAGCTATTTTGTCCGCCTTGGCGAGAAGTTTCAAAGCAACTGCTCGTTTCCATTTTCGCCAGATTTCGTTGGGATAGTTTCCTCCTGTGGGGACTTTTTCTTTTTATAGTCCGACGGGAGTGGAGGGACACGGTAGAGGGGTGAAGCGTAACTTGTAGGGGGAGGAATAGTTTGTCTCTTCCAAATTCCTTGGTCTCGATTCTCTGTCTAGCGAGACTAATCTAATCTGAATCTGCCTAACGGTACATGGAAAAGCGTCAAGCTCGGTTGCGTATCCGCTATCGTTAGGCAGGTCCACATTAAGAAGACTTCATCACAGTTTCGCACTTTATTGTTGATGAACACGGAAGTGGAAATTTCATACTCTTGGCAACAGCCTGCGGTTTGAATTTACTTCCCTAATTGGATTTTTTTTGATGTAATTGTTCTCGTTGGATAAATTTCATAATTTTAATTATTTTGTACACTCCACATAAGCGACAAACATGAAATTTGCAATTTATGAATAAATGTAAATGAAAAGAATAGTCCCAAAATATTCTTTTTTTCTGCACTATTTTAAAAGAGTTCCAAGACTTTTTTGTTGTTATTAAGCTTAGGAAAAGTGACACATTATTCATTTAATCGTCATTCTTTAGTTATAAATAAATTTAGTAGATCAGATGGTTTGCTTTTTATTCAGTCCATACATACATTTCACTTTAAAGTCATACTGGGAGACAAAAATTTAATGCTCTGGCCATCGGTTCAACAGTTTGTGAGTTTGCTTCCCAAATCAAGCGGAGATATGTGTAGTGGTTCGGAATCCACTTTAAAACTATAGTTCCTAGTCTAATAAATATTAGGTGAAAATTGACCTATGAAGGCAAGCAGATCGAAACTATCATTCTAGCCCTAATTTATTCATTAACTTAGATTATTAGCTAAAACTAAAATTAGCAATAACAACTGTTTAAAGTATTCAATAATTGGAAAATATCAGCATTGTATTTATTGATCTGGAAAACGTAAGATTTATCATTAAATTCACATTATATTTGAGTTTCATAACAGAATATTTGAAATGTTATACAATGAGCAGTTGATAAAGCCTAGAAGCTTTCAATAACATTTCAACAACAGATGATTTCAGCAACAGTTATGAAGATTCTCCTTCTTTCAAGGCAACGGAGGCCGTTAAGTAATGAAATTTTTTTTTGTATCTGTAGCCACTATTAGCACTTGTATTTGGGGCATAAAGATCAAATTTTTATTTCTTCGTTCGCGAAAATGATATTTTTAGCAAAATGAATACTGTGGCCTTTCTGGAATGGATGTGGAATCTCTGAAATGTTCTGAAACGAATCGATCTTGGTATTTGAAGTGATATTGCCTTGTGCGTTCTTCATCCCATAAGTCTGAATCTAACTTTCACTTAGAGCATCTTTTCCTAATAATGATTTAATAATTCTAATAAATATATATTAAAATTATTAACTTTTCAATACATCAAGTAAGAAATTAATATTTCTGATTACATACTAGGAAACGAATGAAAATTTGATGTATGCAAATGCATGCATTAATTGATCTTAATGAATTTCTGCATGTAAAAGATCTAAATTCACTTAGGAAAATTATTTTGCTTTTAAAAACACAATCCAAAAGTTATTTTAAGAGCGTCTTGTATTTATAAAAGGACTTATCTATTATTTCTTGCTTCTAAAGAATTAGAAAATTGTTATTACATTTAGGATAAATATTCATCTCAGTTTTAAGCTTGCACGAGAAAACTATCAAATTTGGCTCATTTGTTTTAGAAGCACGAAAATTTTATAAATTTCTTTCTCTTGAGAAGTGATTGAAAAGTGACATTATTTTTGTCAATTTTAAGCCAATTGACTATATTTTGGTTAAAAAATATGTCATAATAAAACCTTTCAATAATGAGACCTTTGAATATTAGTAAGAGTTTATATACTCACAGCAACGTTACACAATAATGACTGAGACAAATTTTTAATTAAGATTCTATGGATTGAATGTTTTTGCCTAAAATGAATTCATTAGAGCCATGTATTGAAAAAAGATTCTGATGGCATAATCTCGCCATGCATTTTTTTTTACAGAAAGCATTTGTAAATTTTTATGAATATACATAAAATATTTATGTTGTGTATTATATAAATGTTATCTATATTTATATAAGTGTTATCTTTTATTTTGTTTATTATTTATACTTAAATTTACTTTTCTTCTATTCATTCTTATATTTACTATAAGATTGGATATATAGATACTTTTTTTCTTCTCAATTAATATATTATTCCCTTCATTATAATATGGTGTATCTTAACGAGTTATTAGCTAAATGTCTTTCTGTACTTATTTAGTTTAAGCCACGTGTGTTTTCATGTTATGATTATTCTTGTAAAAAAAATTAACTCGAAAGTTACAAAACATCAACATAAAACCTCATCTATTACATGGTCGACGTCTCATTCGAAGCATACTTTAATTTCCCAAAACCTAATACATCGATTTCATTTATTGCAGCAACATAAGTTTGTTTTTTAATCAAATTATAGGAGCGAAAAACATTTTCCAATTTGATTTGATTAAATTTTTTTCAAGTGCCTTTGATTGACAACTTATGGAAATTCATCGAATTAAAATTGGTGATAATTTTAAGAAACTTTAATTGAATTATAATGCAAAGTAGAATAAATTTAATCACATGAATATGAAATATAAGTTTTTCAATGCAGGTTCAACCTGACTCAATGCTACAGTGCGAAAGATTCCTGGTTCGATCCAAACCCCTGACGAAGAAGAGGAGTTGATTATTGTTCTTCTGCCTTCTACATGCATGCGAGTTAGGCTGAGGGATTGGAATGTTTTTAGGGTTCTTTTCTTGTGATATGCAAATACAGCACACAATCAATAAAATGTTGATTGTGAAGATAATATATACATACATATAAGATAATTTATGCAATGGATAGTAAAGTACTTGAAAGAACCTCTTGGGTGTCAAAACCCTTTATAAAGCTAAAGATGAACTCCGTAAACTATATGTTCCAAGATGAACTTCGTAAATTATATACATATATATGCTTATGTGTGAATAAATAGGATCAGGCTTAGTATTTTTTTCTTCAATATATTATATAATCTCGAAGTATATTACTTAGGATAACTTTTCATAGTTGACTATTGCTTACTTCAAGAACTGTTTGATACATTGCTGTGCAAACTTTTATTCGTAGAATATTTTTAAATGAGATTTTAAAATTTAACATGCGACATTTTTTAAATAACATATGTGGGTGTTATTCTACAAGGTTATATAATGTTGTACAAGAAACCTAATTATTCAATTGTTAGTTTGATAAAATGGGATAATTTTAAATTCTTTGTAACTGTTTAAAAATGTATACACATTTCATATTTTAAAAATAATTTAAAGCTTCTATTTTTAAACTCTTTTTAAAAGTGTTAGTTTAGGTATTTATAGACGAATATCTTATTTTCACAGATACGTATAATGTATGATTAATCATTTTAAAATCTATTTTGCTTTAAAATAAAGGGAGCATTTATAATAAGAAAGCAGGTTCCCGAATAATCAAGTTTGATGATTAGAAAACATTTTCGTCCGTTTAATATTTATTGAAAGTTCAATCTGTTAATCAACTATTCTTCAAATTTAAACACGGATTGTTAAACACATAAAAGTTACATGCAAATTTATGTGCACGTGAAAAATTATTGCTAGTCAAACTTGATGATAAAAGTTCTGAATTGTATATGTTCTGATTTGTATGAATTGCATATATAATGTATTTATTATATAAAAATGGATTTATAATTTTTATAAGCCGTCAGAGTTTATAAAAATTATTTTATAAATTCAATTTTATTGAGGTTTTTTCCAGTCTTTTGGCATAAGGGAAAATTAAATGCTACAAAACTTTTAGCACACGTAAGATCACAACATGACGGGACTTGAGTAGATCATGTATCGAACAATCTATCTTCCAGACCAAGTTAATGATTTATTTGTTCGCCAAACTCTCACAGGATGCATATTTCATGTAAAATATGTATGAATAAAAAATTTTCTATTTGAAATTAATCCTTAATATATAAAGTCTGCTGTAGCCTGGTTGGTTATGGAGTCATTCTCATTATAGAATGACAGGGAGTTCAAATCTTGCTTAATTGAAGATTCCTCATATTCACTAAGTGTAGCTGGGGCACGTTCATTAAGTCTTGGTCATATTTTTTTCCAAGTCCAATGATCTGGGGTCTCTGGGGGTAGTATATCAATGATTAGGGACTCTTCTGCTTGAATTCTGCATCTAAATTACGAAGACCGCAACCCGGCCTAAGCAGCAAGTATGCCTGTGCAACAATTCTTTGATGTTATTTTATCATATTTAGAAAAATTAGGATACTTTACACAAATTACTATAACTAAATATTTTAAAGCTTTATAAAATATTATAGAAACAATGTATATTGTATTTTGCAAATTCATAGACATTAACTAATTACACACATTGAAAAAATTATTGCACTCACACATTTAAAACATTGAGTACTATACTCAAACCATGTATTTTCACATTTTTGCACTTTAATTTAGAAATAATATTCTTTAGATATTTATTTTTCAGATACGTGGGTTTAACGAAGAAATGCTAAAACAAAAAATATATTATTTTATTGTAAGGCCTAGCTCTCTGTATGTATAACCTGCTTGCTGTGAAGACGTGGTCTCAGATAATGCATTAATGAACTTAATTTATTGTCAAAGTCTGAAATTAAAAGATAAATAAATTGCAGTCTTACACCGTGATAAAAAATTTGCTATTGATTCCTAAATTTATTTTACAGATCTCTCTCCTTAGTTAATTTTTTCGTTGTAGCAATGAATCCAGCAATCCTTTCGAAGAAATGGAGAAGCAGTAGTAGCGCCATCTATTAAATTGTACAATTCGTATAAAAATAGTTGAAAGGTACCTCCAGATTCCGATTCTTTCCTATCAAGAAATTTCTTATAATAGTCTACAAAAAAATTCATATAGACATGCATAAGAAATTCAACAAACATAATAGGGAATATTTACTGTTTGAGAAGGAAAATGTGTACGCCAACCTCAAAGGAATTTCACAAGGGAATAAGTAATTCCATATGTTTTAGTGAATTAAACATAACCGCTAATTAGTTTTTAGTTCTAGCAAAATCAATGTACAACGAATAAAATTTATAATATATCCCAGTATCGTTCCCTAAAATTTCAGAAATGTAGCTGTTTACTTAAGGTGTGAGTTATTAAGGAGCATTTCTTTATTTCACACGTGAACTTTTTTCTTTTGAAGAGTATGATATCGTTATTAAAATCATTTATCTGATTCATATAACTTTAAAACTATTTCTTTACTTATGTGTTATTTTAATTATTTGGTGATATGATTTTTAATGTCAATTGTATTTAATGAAAGAATCAACGTAGAGGATAATTTTCAAACACTTTGACATGGCATGGTGGATTACCTCAGGATGTTGTCAGGTATTCTAAATCCCACTTTAGCATTGTCTTTCAGAAGAATGTTTCCAAGACAGTGAGCCACATTTACATGTCACAAGGGAAGGAACCCATAAAACTTAAGCACTCATTCCGACTATAATTCATGAAGAACTGCAACGTCCATCTCCCGTTGTTCAACAGTGCTTGGGATCAAACCCCGGATCTTTTACTCTGAAGAGCAGTGTTGTATCACTAGGCCATCTTAATCCCAAACACAATTCATTTGAAATATTCGTTAATTTATTGTTCTTGAAATTAATTTTTCTAATTTCAAAGTATGAATTACAAATATTTTTACCTCAGAGGACAAACAACTGTAAAAACAATAATAATGAATTCTTCGACTGAAGCATAAAAGGAAATTCGTCATGAGAAGGCCTGCTTTTCGAAACAACTGTAAATATTTCGCTACAACGTGTAAAAGGGGGGGATTTATAAACGAATATCTTTTACCTTATATCCTTCCCTTACTAACCCGAATATCTTATTATTTATTAATTGATATAATTATAATTTACGAATTTCAGTAATTGTATTTTTAATGATATCTTTTTATTTTCAATTCACTATGAAATGATTTTTTTAATTTTTTCTTATATATTTATTTGAAATAAATTTCTTTTTCAACAGCCTCATAGCGTTGGTTATATGCATACATTTTTTGATTACTTAATAAAGCTGTTATTGGTAACAATTCTTATGTACGAATATATTCTAAAATCGTAACAACAGGAATATTCTATTTGTCTTTTTTTTTATCAAATGAATAAATATGTAATTTGAAAGACAATGTTTTCACACTGCACAAGCATTTTAAATAAGATCAATTTTAATACATGAAGTCATTTAAATTTTAAAAAGTAAATTTTATCAAAAAGAATTATGTGACATTAAAAATTTTATTGATTACAATGTATGTTTCAATCAACTTAACCATAAAATCTATAAATTTATGTGCAGCTAAAGCATGATGATGATGGATCACTTTTGAAAACACACATGATAACTAAATTTGTAAAGGAAGATTTAAAGAAAAATGCAATGTTTTTTTTATTAACTAAGATTTCTATTATTTCATCAAATTGAAGTCCCTAATAAATTCCAATTAAAATAAATTTTCAAATCCTTTCTTTATCCTATGTTCTGTCTATATCTGATATGAAAAATGGAAACTAATATTGGACTTAAATAAAAGCAAAATCGCAAATTATTAAAATGCGTTTTCCATGAACAAGAGAAAATGTAATCATTTATGAATATCCTGCAGCATTCTTTCTACCTATATCCGATGAAGATTGCTTCATCATTTAAATAAAAAAAATAAGGTTATAGTCATATTACAAAGCATTTGATAATTGGGAGAAAAAAATCAAAGCATTGCACCCGAGGGGAATGTTTAATACATACTCTATTTAATAAGTTATAGAATACTTCAATAACTTTCCTGAAACAACGAAAAACATTTAATGATCGGGTAGGTGACACCATTAACACCGAAGAGTTTATTGTAAAGAATAGAAAACTAGTTTGGTTTTATTTGTTTACTATTATGCAGGAAATGTTTTTAAATCATATTTACAATAGTATTCATGAATTTCCATGTTTTTATTATATTGTAGAGTTACGGTTAAAATCAGCTGTTTTTATGGAATAAATTAAACGAAAAAATTTTTTTGATTCTATAAATCGTTTAATTTTTTACAGTTTATCAATTTTTTGTAAAGAACTGAAATATGTAAAGAATGTTGTACCAACAGTTATTAAAAATTGAAATAAGGGTTCTCTATAATATTAAATATATTACTCTTAGCTAAATAAAGCTTCAGAAGTTAAAATTTATTCGAAGTGTTCAAAGGGATTTGTTTCGATATCAAAACAACAAAATTAAATATAGAATAAGATCATTGAAATTCTACAAAAACTGGATGGAGTTCTTGTTAATAATGAATTCGTAATGAAGCCCTTCTTCACAGAGAAAAGAAGCAATCTTTGAAAGACTAACAATTTTAACTTTAACGTATTTCTCTTTAATAATGGAGTGAACATTTTCAATTCCGTTATCCACACGAAGTTCACTTTTTTTTATTTGGTCTTACACCTATATATATTTGTAACATAAATTTACATACATATGCTTAAAGCCATACATTTACATGGAAGAGATTTGATATTTTCCAAAAAGTAAGTATTTTTAAGGAAAATATGTCTATCAATATATTTACATATCTATAGAATAGAAAAAGAAATCAATATACGATTTTCCATACATGTACAATCTTATCATGCTTTCTCTACTGTTTTTTTTTTATTTCAGTAGAAAAAAATCCCTACTCATCATATTAAGCTTTTTATTACGAAATATTTATTCTCTTTTTTATGGTAAAACCCCGCTAGAAACAATGAACTCTTGTAATGAATAAATGAAGAGATGAAATAAATAAAAAGAGAATGGATAAATGAAAAGATAAATTTGTAAACAATAGAATCTACTCACCTGCCGAGCCGAAGAATATGCAGATTAAGAAGCACCTTGATTTACTTTATCACAGTTCTAGGAGGGAAGTCAAAAAAGCAGACAAGAGTTTTAATCTCTACTAATTTGGGCGTGGATGGGGCAAACGATTCTTTTTATTCTCCCGAACCCCCACCGTAGTGAAATATCGACTGGTCACTTTCTCTGAGCTGGAAAAGAATGACCAAGAAGGCGGGTATTTGTTTCCTTAGCCGGCTGGAATCATTCCCGTGTAGAAAGAGATGATGTAGGAGAGAGTGACCTGCTTTCTACTGCAGCGACTAAATAATTGAGAGGACGTTTTTCCCGTCCTGCACTTCTGCTCGGCGGAGGAGTGTCTCTCCTCCAATCGGCATTCAGAGGAGGGGGCGGAGAGAAGGACGTGGTGCACTCATTCACAAAAATTGCACGATAGTCGGTTTTTACCTCTCATCGCATTACTCTTTTCCATAAAATCCGTGCATCGATGCAAAAATTTCATTTGAGTTATTCGCTGGACGATCGATTTTGGTGTCGGTGAACTGTGGCTGACGTCAAGGGCAAACCTTAGGGCAAGATGCGTTACGAGGCAAATTGGGCAAAATGCGCCTCGCATTTTATGGATTATTTCTACAGTTCTATGCTGAGATGAAATAGATGTTTTAAACATTAAGATGGGATGTTTCGACAATATTTATTTACAAATTTTGAAAGTTCATTGAGTGAAAAATTACTTATAATACTTGTGATTCTTTTTTATCTGATTGAATAAAAATGTCTTGAATCTGACCAGAAATGCTTGTG
Organism: Latrodectus elegans; assembly: GCA_030067965.1. NCBI lineage: Eukaryota > Metazoa > Arthropoda > Arachnida > Araneae > Theridiidae > Latrodectus > Latrodectus elegans. The sequence goes on from CM057814.1 coordinate 99,238,984, forward strand.
TAATTCACGTTTTACAGAAAGCTTCGTTTTAAAGAACAAGTTCTGAAACTGATGTAATTTTTTTTTAAAATTGAACATTTTCATAATTTGAAAAAAGTGGATACATTAAATTATAGAGCTGCTGAAAATGTAATTAAAACATTCAATTCAGAGAATGGTTTTATTTTAAAATTGAAATTTTTTTTAGAAAGCTGCCGTTATTTTTTTAAAGTTGAAATTTGCAAAAAATTTATTCGCTTTAAAACTGAAAGCTTCTGAAAATATTACTGAAGAAATAAATTTTTAAAAAACTTAGTTTTAAGACATAAGTTCCGAAATTGTTGTAATTTATTTAATTGAACAAATTTATATTTTGCGAAAAATGCACGTGTTTTAAAATTGAGAGCTTCTAAAAATGTAACTAAAGTAATCTGCTTAAAAAAAAGATTTCATTTTAAGTATAAATTCTGAAACTTGCAATTTTCTTAACTGAGCCTATTTCATATTTTGTGAAAAATGCACATGTTTATGACGGAAACTATGGAAAATGTAACTCAATCAAACTAATCAATATAGAAACATCTTTGCAAATCAAAAGTTCTGTGAAATTGTTATAATTTATTTAATTGAACATATTCATAGACATTCCAAAGAACGCGCATGTTTTAAAATTGAGAGATGGTGAAAACTTGTGTCACTAAAAATTATGGTTATAATTAAGAGTTGAATTTATTATTAGTTAAATATTTTAATGATAATTTATCGGATTTCTTAAAGATAGGTTTTAAGAATTCAAAAAAAGTTGTTGATCATTTGTAGTTAAAAAAGGATTGATAATTAGTTACGTCTTTCGTACAGAGCTTTATTGAGATAAATATTCATAGTTTTTACTGATAAACCTTTATATCATGAGCATTTACCCCTTACGTTATCTTCTTTTTATTTTTCTTCTTAAAAAAAAGAACTGTTAGGGTGATAAGAAAATATAGGACATGTAAATCATTTTTTATGGATGTATGAAATATGCTAAAAATTTGTTTTTTCAATAAGAAATAAATTAAAAATTTACATAAAATTTATACAAAAATTTGATTTTGAGTTCATATTTAAGTGTGTAAATCTTAAGATTAGATCTTTTGAAACTATTAATTGCTTAAAATGGTTTTTAAAATGTATGGTCAAATTATATAAAAAATTGAAAAAACTTATGTTTAAATGCATTATATTATATTTACATAAAATTTTTTTTATATAAACTTGGTGTAAATGTTTTTGTAATTTCAGAATATTATTAAATCTAATTGAAATTCCTAAACCGCTAAATAAAAAAAGAGTCCTAAAATACTTGCAAATTTCATTATTATTATATTAATTAATTTATCGAAACAATTTTCAATTAAGAAAATATCCATTTAGTTTTTTTCTATTTTCAATAAATTTCTTATTGTTAAATTAAAACTAAAAATAAATTACATACAAATTTTGCTAAATAATATTGTTTTTTAGTTATATATTTGTTTATAGTAATCCATCAATTCAGCTATGCAAAATATGATAATAATTCACAATCACAGCATGTTTTTCTGTGCTATGTAAATGCACAGTTTCTCACTCAATATGAACGAACACCTAGAAAAAGTTACTGAAACCACTTAAGAAATAAATTAGATTAAATTAACAACACACAAGAGAAATTATCTTAATTTATCTTTATAGTTTTTAAAAATAATTTATCACAAATTCTACATACTTTACGAAATGTTCTCTTGTTTTACATTCATATTTTAAATTATTAATTAATTTTAAAATTTTCGAGAACTATTAATCAAAGTAGTGACTTGGTTATGCAGTTCAATCTGATACATTCTGTTGTAAAACATTCAACATCTTATTTCAACTAAATTTTTAAACTAATATACGAAAGTATAATAAAACTGATACAATTTCCATGTTGAACCCATTTTACCAAAGACATATAATTTTAAAAATGTAATGGTTTTATATTTTGTAATGGATGACCCAATACCTCGAAGGTGATGTAAGAGTTTGCCCGTCTTCTCGATGACCTATCTATTAGGAAAGACGCTTCGCTGACAGAAAGCTGTATTTATGTGTCAAAACGAAAGAAGCTCGAGAACTACTGATGGAAGCAGGAGTGCAGCATTCAGTCCAGCCTCACTGCCTGATAGTGGCCGGACACCTCCAATTTTACGTCAAAGAGAAGCAATGTTTTCTTTATTAGACTAATAATTAGCAGCGTTTGAAAATAAAATGTTGAAACGTAGGAAAGCTAGATATTTCCATATAAACGAATAGGAAAGACCGAGACACTTTCTACAGTTTTTTTCCAACACACACTCAATTCACCTGGATTACAGCTGAAATGCGTGGTCATCCATCCAATGAGAGCTAAGCATTGATGCTTCTCATTTCTTTTCCCTTGAACAATTGTTATGACTTCCTTTTATTCTGAATTATTTTGTCAAGCAGGGAAAATAAGTATTTCTGAAGAAAAACTCCGAATTCTTCTAAAATTGGAAAAAAAATAATAATAAAAAAATTCGTCAAAAAAATACAGTAAGATCAACAAGTTAATTAATATGAAAATATTTTTACCTTCTAAAACATACTTTTAAATTTTTCGATTTCAGAAATTAATTTTAGTTATTTTTGAAAAAAAATGGATAACGAAATATAAGAAAAACTTAATAAAAAGTAACTTTTGTTAATAATAGGAGAGAGAGAGAGAGAGAGAGAGAGAAATTATTTAAAACGTAAAATAATGGATAAGAAAAATGTAACGTAATGTGAAAAGTTACATGTTTAACTTAAATTTTTACAGATCTTCTTATAGCGCATAAACAACATGTTGAGAGTTTATATAATAAAAATTTGTATCTCTTAAATAAGGAAAACACTTTTCGCTTTACTAGATGCAGATTTGTGATAGTAAATGGCGATTTTTTTTAAAAAAAGAAAGGGCTGTATAGTTTAAATATTATGCACTGATTGAAATGAAAACATGTTGTGTTTTGCTGTCGTGAACTTTTTACACACAGACAAAATAGCCGCTGGTTTCACCTGGCCTCGATATTTAAACATTAACTTTCACCTGACCCAAGCGCTCTCTGGTGATGTAACACCGAAATAAAAAATTAACAGCGAAAGAAGGATTCAGGTGGGTCAAGAGGAGTTTTCATTCTCCTCGTGCGAGTAGAAAAAGAAGACTTGATTGAAAATTTCTCACACGTGTTTGGCAAGAATTTTTTTTTATAGCAGATAATTGTATAAATTAACAATCATTGTTTGTTGGTATATTCTTGAGTTATAAAGTATGTCTTTCATTTACATATTTATTTACAAAGCATTTTTATTTGTTATTAACGAAGGAACCAGAGCAAGAGTGTTTCATTAAGTTAATTATAAATTAATATGTTGTATAGTAATGACTTAAAAATTAAGATTAAAATTTATTTATTTAATCTAAATAAATTTATAACTCAGTAAAAACAAACATATTATAGTTACATTTTATTGATCTTGGTAATTTTTTTTATCCAAAAATTCGGAAGCTACTTTTAAAATATTTTGGAAACTTCATTGAATTTAGTAAATATAAAATTAAAAAAAGTGCTTAAGAAATTGTTATGAGAATGAATATCTTAGATTCGAAAAGAATTTATATTTTCAAATTCTTTTCTAGAATAAATTTACTTTCATTTTTAAAATTATTTTAACTTTCAATATGCAAATAAATATTTTCTGAATTAAATCGGAGAAGAAATTGGATCATATAATAACAAAAATTGACATTTTATGTACTGATACCAAAGTGTGGATATAGTGCTTAACCTAAGCATACTGCTGATTTATCTGCTATTAACTATATGATTGCTCAGAGAACAAATTGGATACTTATTTCCATATAAAATACTCGTGTCAAGTTATAGCCATATTGTAAGCCTATATTTGATATCCTAGTTATCAACTATATGATTCAGAAATAAGATTCTTAGCTGCATATAAGAATTAGTACTAATGCTTCTAATGCTTTATTCTCTTACCATAATGCGTATAAATTGTATAAGCATACTATATATATATATATATATATATATATATATATATATATATATATATATATATATATATATAAATATATATATATATATATATATATATATATATATATATATATATATATATATATATATATATATATATATATATATATATATATATATATATATATATATATATATATATATATATATATATATATATATATATATATATATATATATATATATATATATATATATATATATATATATATATATATATATATATATATATATATATATATATATATATATATATATATATATATATATATATATATATATATATATATATGAGATTAAATATAATTCTTCAAATTCTTAATGTCATTCAGGAAAATGGGTGCAGTTTTACACTTACTTATGGAAAATTATATTTACAAGAATAATTTTTTTTTAAGTAAGAAAAAGAAAGTAACACATGAAAACAAAAAAAAGGTTTATAACTAAGATTATTTTTAATCGGTTTCACAAAGTTCAGATATAAAAAAAATTGCAAATGGCCAACTTTTGATAAAATCTGCAAGAAATGCATGATTTTAATTATCTTACATACTAATTTTTTTTAAACTTTATAATTTTGGAAGCATTTGCCATTTTTAGTTTTCTTTAAAATTTTAATATTTCTGTTTTAGCAAACTGAAATTTTACGAAGAAAAGAAGTAAAATACTATATTTTGCAATAATTTAGCAAAACGGTATTTTTTAAAGTATTTAGTAAAATAGGTTTTCATAATAATTTATATTAAAGCATATAATTTAAAGGGAGCCTTTTTATTTTCTCACTAGAAATTTAGTCTTATTCTAACTACACTGCATCAGAATATTCCCATGCGTATAAATTTCCTAGTAGATATTGCAGCAATAACTTTTTTTACTTTTTTTAATTTTTTTTATAAAATTTTTATTTATTGAATTATTGAGATAAACTGTTATATTTTTACTTTTTCCGTATGAAATGTTATGTTAAATTACTATGAAAAAAATTACTATCCACTTTCTACTTTCTTTATTTATAAATTATTCTTTTGTTAAATGATTGTTAAAAAATTATCATTCATTTTCTCCACCTTTTGTTTATAAAATATCCTTTTCATAAGCAATTGTTAAGAAGTTATTGTACTTTTTTTCTTTGTATAATAAAACCTTTTTTAATTTATTAAGACACAAACAATATTTATTTTTACTGAATATCTTCTTATTAAACTAGTTTTAAAACATTATTACTTTATTATTTGCTGAAATATTTTCTAAACAATGTTTAAAACAATTTTTAACAATTATGTTTACAACTTAAAAATATAGGCCTTTTAAGTTCTTTTAAAATTTTATACTGAGACTTTAGATATAAATTAAAAAAGATTTGTGGATCATACTTATAAAAATATTTCTATTTTATGATTCATTAAATTTTTAAACAGGGAATTAATAATCCTTCCACAACTCGCTCAATTTTCATCGCAAACTTTTAATAGCCACTTGAAATGTTTTTTTTTTGTGTAATATATATAAGGACTTATTAAGTCATAAAAAGGAACAAAAGTGCAACGATACAGTATTCACTGAGAGTGAGCACCAAATCAAACTTTTTAACGTATGATTAATGTTGTAGTTAAATTAAATATCTTACAAAAATAGTGAAAATCTTCTCTATTAAAAGTATATTTTAAAATATTTTTTATATTTTTTAAACTTTGATGTATTTAATTGCATGTTTTTTTTTTAACAAATACTCATATGTACAATCATTATTTACTTATTGCAAGAGCGGATTTGCAGGAGACAGCATTTTAAAATCAGAATAAATGCTACACGAAACCTTAAATGAAATGATATATTTTTCGTAAAGAAAAAAAAAATTCTTGTTTTGGCTCAGAGTCAAAAGAACAGAACAGGCACGAACAAAGATAACAAAAATAATAAATAAATAAAATTACTCTTCGAGATATTTTTCATTTCACACATACGACAGTTAACAAAATAAAACACTTCAACAATTTAGAAAAAAAAAAAATCTTCTACTAGCAGGAGTGAAAAATAGCCTTTGAAGGCTTAACAAATAGGATCTTCTTTTTCGTTTTACCTTTTGACTTTCTTAGAAGTTTTAAAGCAAAGAATCAATAGAAACTAATATGAGAATTAATAAAAGACACTTTTTTGTCAACAGAGAATGCATTATTTGACGATTATGAATTTTGTAAATGAAACACACTAAATAACTCGGAGGAATTAAATCAATAAAAACTTAAAAGAATTACTAAAAAATATTATATGTTATTATAATAATGAAATCATCAATTTAAACAAAGTTCAGAACATTGGATTTACATTAAAAAAAAAAAAAAAATCAACTATTACCACCCACAAAAATAAATAATTTAATTTATATTTATAGCAAAAAAAATGTGGAGAATTCCATGTAATACTTATAATTACTGGAATCCCGTTACATAATTTTTATTATATTTAAGCGCAACGTTTTATATTTTGAGCGCATGCTTATTATATAAAATGCAAAGTTTTGTTTATGTTTAAAAAATTGGAATTAAAAACAAAATACTTATCTATTTGTTTCAATAAAACAATAAAAATATCAGCTTGTTACAGATCCATGTTAACAATATTGACAGTAGATGGCGCTGCTGCCCAATAGACTTACAAACAACATAAAATGAGATGAGGGTAGTGATGTGAGAAATGGCAAGGAAGAACCATCCGGTTCCTAAATACGTTTGTTTTGTACCACCCTGGTACTATGTAACCTTAATTTTATTTTATAATTATTAAGTGTTTTCTTTTTGTAACTAATCTTAATTATGTGTAATGTAATAAATGTTTCTTTTGTTTTAACTTCCATTTTCTTACGTCACTGCAAAAATGGCGCTCCAACTCGTGGCCTTTCCCACTGAGTTCCATCTAATTGGATATGAGTTTTAACTCTATTGAGTTGTTTGTTATAATTCCACGTCGGAATTTATTTGATTATGTGTTCATCTGGAATGCATTCTATTTGGAATTTTCCCGTGTCGTCGTTCGTTTTCACCCAGAAATAAAACAGATGTATTTCATGTCGGAATTTCGTCGAGCTATATTGTTTTCATCCAGAAAACAGGTAAGTTCTATTATGTGTTCTATCAAATTTCCTTATCATCCTGATAATGTTAGCATGTTGTAATAATAGCATGTTTTGTATTAAAACTAATCCAAAAATAACATAACTTTTGTTTTGTAGTATTAGTTTCGTTATTAGTCGTTATTCTTCTAACTTCTGGTTCGATTAAATTTTGTTCAGACGTTTGCATGAATGTTAAAAATTTGTTTACTAATACTGCATGTAATTGATATATATTTTTCTGCACGTCATTTTGCATGTATAGTGAAATTTAATATTTTGAAATGTAAAATATATTCAGTAAAATTCTTGAATTTAAACTGTTTATAATGAAAACAGAACTGACTCAAAACGCTGTTCTATATTGTTCGTTAAAGGTTAAAAATTGATTGATTTTGTTACTGCTTAAAATTAGAATAAGCTGTTCCTATTGCATATTTAAATTAAAAACTGATTTTTTTCTCATTATTTTCATTGTTAGAATAAAGTTAGAATAATTCCTATGTATAAAATGAGTTAATGTTCTGTCTAGAAAAAGTATGGAAGTCGAAGTAACGGCTCCATGAATATTGGTTTTGATAAAAATAAATAATTATTTTATTTGTTTATTATTAAAAAACAGTAAAGAAATAATTCGAAAGAAAATTCATATATATTTTTATCTATAAGGAATCTAATAATTTTTAAAACGAAAACAGAACAAAATATAAGAATAATATTTCTGTTGTGAATTGATATTATTATTTTGTTTTTACTATTGATACCTTAAGATTTTTTTTTTTTTATTTCTTTTGAAAGAAAATAATACTTTGTAGAATTTTGCATTTTATGACATTGCTAAAATAAGTTATTAGAAATAAATGTTGTGAATTTATTTGTTTATCTTGAATATTTTCTATGAGTATATTATAATTTAAAAATTTTTACTAGATATGGTTTTATTAAATAAAGTTTCAGAACATTAAATGTTTTAACATTGAAAATAACTAGCTAATAAATTAGTAATTATTCATCTAATAATGTAAAATTGATTGTCAAGTGAAATGCAAAATTAATTTTGAATTTATTTAAAAATGTGTAAAAGATAAAATACTGTCATTATTTTTAGAAATAATTGTTTTCACTCAGAGATAACTGTGTATTATTTGTTTAATTATTATGGAAGTATTTTATTAATTGAATAGCCATTGAAGTTGTTAGAATAAATTGTTTTTTTATTCATATTTCTTCTTTTTTTAAAGAAATAATGTTAAATATTTATAACAACTTTTGGGTTTAAATTTAATTTGAATTATAATTTCAACATATCTTTACTAGTTTTCTGTATTGTTTCTAGCCTTCAAATATGATAAATATGAAAAAATGTTTTCAAATTATATTTTTGTTTAAAAGTAATTGCAAAAACATGTGTTTGATTAATTTAATAATTAGTATTTAATTAATATTGGTAAACAAGTGTTTAAAATTCGTTTAATTGATAAATTTAATTTAAATAATAAGTTATAAAATAAGAACTTTTGAGATCAAGAATGACCTTCCTTTACCGTGCCCGAAAGGAAGTTTTAAGGACCTTAGCCGACGAGCTTGGTTTGGTAGTGGGAGATAATTTAAAAATAGTCCAGTTAACGGATCTCATTAACAAAGCCCCTAATTATGATGAAACTATGGTCAAAAGTATGCTTCAAGCAATTACTGAAGAGAGAATTGCGAAAGAAACGGCAATTTTAAGAGTAACTGAAATAGCTGATGCGAAGGAAAAATTGGAGAAACAACAAAAATATGAATTGGAGAAACTCCAGCTTCAAGTTGAATCTCAGCGTTTGGCAAGTATAGATCCTCTATCGTCAAGTGGTCCCTCGGTAGCACACCAGAAACTGGATTTGAGTAATTTCAGCAATCTTTTGCAGAAATTTGAACCGAAAAAAGAAGAACTATGTACATTCTTTACAATCTTCGAACGACAAGTTAAATTTATGAAATTACCCGAATCTTCATGGATCCCTTATTTACTAGGCACCCTGCCACCTGACATTGCAACTCTCATCGTTCAAGAACCTGAAGAAACACAAGAATATGCTAAAGTAAAGGAACTACTTCTAAAAAGATTTAAATTATCTGGAGATAGATTTAGACAGATGTTTGCTCAACACAAAAAAGACCTTGAAAAAACTTGGAGAGACTTCTATTTTGATCTGTCTATTTACTTTGATGGCTGGCTTGAAGAACTTAAGGTTCAGGATTTCGAAAAGTTAAAATAACTTATCATTGCAGACCAAATCAAGAAAAAAGTTCCCCCGGATGTTAAAGAGCATTTTATCGATATTTGGTCAAAATTTATTTCTCCGGTTGTTCTTGTGGAAAAATTAGATGCTTACGAAAGTGTCAGGTGTGGTGTAAAGAAATCTTTCCTTCCAGTACATCAAAAGAAGCAGTTTCCCTTTAAACCCTTTACTATTCAAGAAAGAAAACCTCAACATGAAAGAAATGGGAATCTTAAGAAAGAGTCAAGTGAAGTTGCATGCTATGGATGTGGTAGTCTAGGAGTCATTAAACCTAAATTTCCTACCTGTAAAGGAAAGGAAAAGAAAAGCTCTGGTACTTTTAGCAGCGTTATTCTTCAATCGGCTTCTAGTGCACCCGCACAGATGGCGACGTTAAGAGTAGCTATCAATGGAGTCATGGGTACCGTTTGCGCAGACACTGCTGCAACCCACTCAATTGCAGGAGAAACACTTAATCACATACTGAGGAAACAAGGAGCCAACTTTTGCTACCAGTACACTACTAATGACATTAGCAGACGGTAGTAAAATAAAAAGAGAAGTACACAACAAAGGTAAAAATTCGTCTTGGAGGCCGTACATTGCCTTTGAACCTTGTTGCCATCCCTGATGCAAAAGGAAACAACACCCTGTTGGGAATAGACTTTCTGAATTCGGCTGGGATTGTACTAAATTTGAAACGAAACTGTTGGTTTTTCCATAATCAACCCAGACGACACTTTTCTTTTGAAGAACCGACGCCAACTTTTTGTGGGTCGTTACAAACGGTTGCACCGCTAACTGTGAATGAAAAAGGTAATATTGAAGATTAAGCATCCCATTTGACTCCCACCTGGGAAAAGAAATTAAAGAATCATCCTCATCATTTGCGTGAAGATGAAGATCTGACAGGTGAACAAAGAATTAAGTTAAATGAACTCTTGTCCCAGTTTGAAACTATCTTCAATCCAGGGGGAGAAGCAACCCCATTTATTGAACATTACATAGATACGCAGAACCATCCTCCGGTTGCTGTTCCTCCGTATCGAGTATCTCCAGCAAGGAAAGAAATTATGCAAAATGAAATTGATGGACTCTTGAATGAAGGAATTATTGAGCCCTGTGAATCTCCTTATGCAGCGCCTGTTGTGCTCATCCCGAAGCCAAATGGTGCTTATAGATTCTGCGTGGATTACAGAAAATTGAATGCCATCATGAAAACGGACTCTTACCCTCTTCCACACATAGATGATTTACTTCAAGAAGCTAAACAAACTCGTTATATGTCGACCATCGACCTTAAAGCTGGTTATCACCAGGTAAATGTGGCTGCCGTAGATAGAGACAAAACTGCTTTTATTTGTCCTTTTGGTACATATCGTTTTATACGAATGCCATTTGGATTGAAAAATGCCCCAGCGACCTTCCAAAGACTGATAGACAAATTCCGAAATGTTCTTGGTGACATTTTTCTTCGTTCCTACCTAGAGGACATTATAGTACTATCAGAGTCGTTTCAGGAAGAGTTAAAAAATTTAAGAGACATTTTTCAATGACTTGAGTTATTCAAATTAACAGCTAACCGTGAAAAGTGAAATTTCGCATGTGCAAGGATTAAATATCTTCGGCATTATATTACTCCTGAAGGTCTAGAGGTTGATCCAGCCAAAACTGCTGCTATCTTGGATATGCCTGAACCCAAAACTGTTAAACAAGTTCAGTCCTTTCTGCAAACTTGTTCTTGGTATAGGAGGTTCATTCCGAACTTTTTTGAAATAGCCAGACCTCTCAATAATTTAACCAAGAAATCCGCCTCCTGGTGTTGGAACGATCAAGAAAAAGCTTCGTTCCAAAAGTTAAAGACATTACTTACTTCACCACCTGTTCTTAGGCATTGTGATCCAAGTAAACCGTACATCTTGCGTACTGATGCTAGTGGGTATGCCTTAGGTGATGTCCTCCTCCAAGGAGAATCCTTGACAGATCAACATCCAATTGAATATGCAAGCCGACTACTAACTAGTGCTGAGCGAAACTATACCTCTACAAAGCGTGAAGCCCTTGCAGTTGTTTGGGCTTTAGGAAAATTCAGATGCTATATTGAGGGACAAGAAGTCACAGTTGCTACGGACCATCAGGCGTTACGATGGCTCATGTCTTTAAAGTCCCCATCAGGACGACTCGCTCATTGGGCTCTACAACTTCAAGAGTTCAACCTCCATATCAAGTACGTTCCTGGGAAAAGCAACGTGGTAGCTGATATGTTATCTCGCCCTCCCTATCACGAAGGAGATAACCCATGCGAGATATGCTCCATGACTGTTAACCAACCCACCGTCATTTCAGTAGATTTTCCTACCAAAAGTCCTAAAGAAAAACTGGACTGAAAAAGGTTTTATGATGAACAGACGTGTCCTGTACAAATATGCACCTGATTCAGGATCTGATGAGGCTCAGCTTGTCATTCCAGAAGATGCAAGAGAGCAGATTCTTAAAATTCATCACGATGATCCCACCGCAGGTCATTACGGTGCTGAAGGAACTTTTGATAGAATTACTAGAAGATATTACTGGACTGGCATGCGAAAATACATCACCAATTATGTGAAAGGTTGTATAGAATGTATGCGATACAAGCCTTCCAACCAAAAACCTGCTGGTCTGCTGCAGACTCCAGTACCATCCCAAAGGTTTGAAACATTATCCATTGATTTGTTCGGCTCTCTTCCAGTTAGCCATGGGAAAAAATGGATATTTATAATAGAAGATGTTACTACGAAATGGATCGAGCTATTTGCCTTGGAAAATGCAACAGCAAAAGAGTGTGCTGTCACTCTTGTAGAAGAAATCTTCATGAGATACGGAATACCACGCAGAATTATCAGCGATAATGGACCACAATTTGTTTCTGCTGTTATGCAGCAACTATGTTATCTTATGAAAATTCATCAATCTTTAACCCCTGTTTACCATCCTCAAGCAAATCCAGTTGAAAGGAAGAACCGTGATTTGAAACCTCGTCTTGCCATATTAGTAAAAATCGGCATGATAGCTGGTCCGAGAAACTCCCTGCAATTCGATTCGCACTGAATACTTCTAAGTGCAGTTCAACTGGAAAAACCGCAGCGTTTCTCAATTTCGGACGAGAGCTCCGTACCATTGATGATGTTACCAACGACTTTCGTAGTATTATCGAGAACGATAACTTTGTCGTTGAAATGACCCCGTATCTTAAAAGACTGGAAAGATTCACATCTGAAGCCAAAGAGATCTTTATTGAAAAGCAAAATAAAAGCAAGCATTTTGCGGACCAGAGAAGGAGACCAGCTCCTACATATAAATCAGGAGATTTAGTTTTGGTTAGAAAACCAAACTTAAGTGATAAAACTGCTGGTGTTACAGCAAAAGTTTCGCCTCGCCGCGATGGACCATTTATCATCGTTACTCAAAAATCCCCTGTATCGTATTCTGTGGCAAACACAGATTCTCCAAATATACCAATAGGAGTATACCACACTTCGGCATTGACGCCTTTTCAAGGAAAGAAAACCCCTGTTAAAGCTTTGCGCAGAAGAGGTAGACCAACAAAATTGAACTGTCCTAAAAATCCCACTCCTGCCAAAGCTCATGCTCAAGAGAAAAACCATTCCAGGAACACTTCTGCCATAGCTCATGCTCAAGAGCAAAAACATGCTAGGAACACTCCTGCCAAAGCTTATGCTCAAGAACAAAACCATTCCAAGAAAACTCCTGCTGACCCCTGGTCGGGACGTTTTCGGGGTCAGAGGGGGAGGTTGTAACAGATCCATATTAACAATATTGTCAGTAGATGGCGCTGCTGCCCAATAGACTTACAAACAACATAAAATGAGATGAGGGTAGTGATGTGAGAAATGGCAAGGAAGAACCATCCGGTTCCTAAATACGTTTGTTTTGTACCACCCTGGTACTATGTAACCTTGATTTTATTTTATAATTATTAAGTGTTTTCTTTTTGTAACTAATCTTAATTATGTGTAATGTAATAAATGTTTTTGTTCTAAGTTCCATTTTCTTACGTCGCTACAAGCTAATTAATTTGTTTTTCCCTTAAAAAAAATAAAAAAAATTGAAATTTGAAACATTTGTCAACTTTATTTTGATGAAAATGGTCAACAAAGTTCAGGTGTATTTCGTAAATACCTTAAAAAATTATAATTAAAAATATGATAGTGAGAAACGCCTAAAGTATGAACTTCTTAACGAGATATTATTATATTACTATTAGCTCTCTGACGAACAAATTAATTTGTAAATTTCAAATCACAGGCAGTCATCTTAATGTATCAATAAAAATACCATCTCTAAATGCGAAACAGGATAACTGATGGAATTGTCAAGTTATGTTTCTTTATGATCTCGGTTATTTTTTGCATACAACATCTTTTATAACATACAGTATCTTTTAAAATTTCTTAAATTATTTTCTATTTTCCTTAGATTAAATAAGATGCAACTGTTGCAACTTACATGAAAATATCTTGAATGCATTGCATTGCTTTGTATCGCAGGGATTCCCGCAAGATAATATTGACATCCAAAATATGGGATTCTATATTGTGAATAGTGCATTCTCAATTTACTTTTTTATCGTGATTTTTCAATTTCACTGATGGAAGAATTCTTAGGCAGAAGGCATCAAAGGAATTTTCTGCTACAGCTAAGTTTGAATTCAGTGAATTAAATCATATTTGTTTTAATGAAACGAGATTCTCAAATGGTTGAATAGAATTAGACAATTTTCTTCCGATATAAAATGGTTTATGCTAAATTTGTGAATTTACAATTAAAATTTAATTTTAAGAAAAAATATTTTAATTTTTCTATCACTCTAACATTTAAAATGCATAATTTGTAACTTTTAAGCATAATCAAATTAAAAAAAACTACATAAATAAAAATATCTTACAATTAAATGTCTACAAACATTAAGATATTCAAAATATCATTTTGGTAAAAATATGATTATTTACTTAAAATTTATAATTTTCCAATATATTTAGCAATGAATTACATTTTTTGTGCAAGAAAAATTCAATTAAAACATTTAATTAAACTGATATTGGACTAAACCTTTTCCAAACTAATGTAAATTTACTTTTTTCCTTATTTGAATTTTTAATTCATATGAATACTGTCGTAATTTCTAAATGTTTTAAAAACTATGACATTATTTTTTTTTTATAAAAATTCTTAGATGAAACTTTTGCTTTCATTCTATTAGAATATAGATAATACAATATTAATAATAAGGTAGTATTGAGAGAGATGAGAGAGAATAGCTTAATAATAAATGAGCATTGAGAAAAAATTATGTTCTTTGAAAAGTTATTGTTCATTTACTTTTAGTTACAGGACAAAGAAGAACCTTCAATTCAAAATCATAATATATTTGGTTTAAAAAATATCTCTATTTTTATTTAATTTACATTTTTAAATTAGACGATTGTGATGCTATTTTTCCCAGAGGCACTGATGTAATTAAAAATTAAAAAAGTATTTAATCAACATTATATTATTGATATAAAAAATATTTATTTTTTATATCATTAAAAAAAGGAAACATTCATCTTTTAGGAAAAAAAAAGCTTTACAAGTATAACAAAATTATAAACGTTAGACAATCGTTTTTAACCACTGCATTTCTCCAGTTACTGTCTTATAATATAATAATGTATATTACAAGAAATAAATAATTTTAAGCAATATTCAATGCATAATCTTTATTATTCTCTATATTATAGTTGAAGTGTTATGTGTATTTTACAATGGTAGGCATTTTTTGAATTAAAATTTAACTCTCGAAATTAAGATTTAATGTATCAAATAAATTTTCATAATTGTCTTACAAATTTATACATTTCTTATCATATTTACATCAAATAAATTATTTTCTTAAATATATTTATTACATCGTGAGACATTTAATAAAAAGTACATTATTGTAATGAAATATACAAAGTTATATAGATAAAATATTAATAATAAATGTTTGATAAGAAAGAATTTAATTTACCTGCGAGAATTGGCGGTAAATATTTTGAATTTTTTTTAAATTTTGGCAGAAAGATTTAGCACACAAATCATTGCTAATATATATAACAATTGTTAAGTAAATAGCCATATTTCTCCTAGTTTTTATTGCAAAAATAAAATCAAGGATTTGTTTGTTTTCCTTATAATAAAATTTTTTTCCCTGAAGAAAATTTTTTTATGAGATTTTGCTGTAGAATATTAAAAGCAGTAATAGTACTTTCAAACAGAAACCGGCAGAGTTTAATTGATTCAAAACAAAAAAGTTTTTTTTAAAAACGTACCTGCTATTTTATATTTTCTTTTTAAATATTTTACACCACTTAAAAAATGCAATATTAAAAGCAATAAAAGACAAATTTGTAAGTTGATTTAACAGAGAAAATAATATTTTAAATATTCAAGAAAATCAAAATAATCAGGTATTTGATTTACCCAAATTTACATTCTCAAATGTTAGTATCTGTATACTTTGAAGATAAATTTAGGTATGGCATCATTTGTGATTTAATTTTAATCCATTATTGTAGAAAGTATAGGTCTGGAGTGTAGATTGAAGCAATAACTGATTATAAAATATATAGTAATACTAAATGTGTGGTATGATCCAAGACAGGATGAGAACTTTAATGAATTAGTTAAAAAATTTTTTTAGAACTTATTTATTAAAATTCTAATATTGTGAAGGTATTAAGTTCAGAAATCTTGTCTTAGAAAAAGAAGAATTTTTTTAGTTTTTTTAATCTTAGTATGCTTTGAAAATCTAAAGTTTCTGAAATAATTCAACATATTGTATATTCATTTTTTAAACAAATTCAAGGATATAATTCAAGAATTAAATATACCAGATATTTAATTCTTAAACAGGAGAAATATAATTTAAGAAAAAAATAAACTTTAAATATGCTATTAAACATAAAAATATAGATTCATTCGGCACCGTGCTAAAAATGTGCTGTAATGTTAAATCTTGAGAGAAATGTAGGTAAATATTTCACAAGTGATATCAAGACTAGAATTTCACTTTTTGTAGGTTTCGATAATTTTCGAAAAAAGAAAAATCTGTAATTGAAATTTATTTTTAAAGTTGCTTTAACAATTTTTGAATTGCCTCAATATTTTAAAGATGTATTTAAAATATTTAATGCTTAAAATATGTAAAATAATTTATACTTAAAATACACATGAAATATTTTGAAGATATACTTAAAATTTTAAATTAATTTCAGAAAGATTAGAAGATTTCGAAATTTTAACAATAGAGTTTAGCTATATATATATATATATATATATATATATATACATATATATATATATATATATATATATATATATATATATATATATATATATATTTGTAAATACCAAATTAGAAATTCTAACAATAGAGTTAAGCTATATACATATTTGTAAATACCAATACATTTTTTTCATTCCATCTAGGTAGATTTTTCTTATTTTCATAATTGAATTTTTTAAATTTTCGGAAATTTATAACTTTTTTAAGAGAATAATCGGAGTATATCGGGATGTATTGTCCCCTTATACTCAAGTAACCGGCCAGAAATAGAGACCTCTTTGCCGCCGAGGTGTTGACCTGGCTGCACAACAGGGGGTGGGCCACCATCACACCCTCACACATGCCATAAGGACCCGTTTATAGCGTAGGCACCATTCATACCTCATTCACACACAAGGAAAGGACAAAAACAGGATAGAGAGAGAGAGAAAGTGCATCCATGCCTGAACCGGGATTCAAACCCAGGACCTCCTTATCCATAGTCAGGCACTCTGACCACTAGACAAATCATTAAGTAATATATAAACATCAAAAATGCATATGCAATCTTTATTCTTCTTAATATTATATTATATTTATTGCAGTACACTACGTAAAAATTAATTTTTACAATTTAAAACGTACAAATTAGCTCTATTTTACTTTTTACAATTATTGATGTAAGCTTTATTAAAAAATTAAAAAAAAAGTATATGCATTTTACAATAAATATACTAATACTGTTAAGTGATGCTTGCGTTGTTATTTATAGTACAGAACGTTGAACATATATATTCCACAAAACGCAAGCTGCTAAAATAACGTAAATACATTGTCGTATTTAAGCTTTTACTAAATTTTTGATGATCATTAAATCTTACTTAAAATATTCGAA
This sequence comes from Latrodectus elegans, assembly GCA_030067965.1. Lineage (NCBI taxonomy): Eukaryota > Metazoa > Arthropoda > Arachnida > Araneae > Theridiidae > Latrodectus > Latrodectus elegans. The sequence goes on from CM057814.1 coordinate 99,256,703, forward strand.
GTGAATCACTTAAATCTGTTGGTAACAAGAGCTCATTTATGATTACACAAGACAGGGAAGAAACAATCTGTTTTATGTTCAAGAGGAAAATATTAAACAGTTTTCTAAAAGTTTAAGTCAAGAGTAAATAAAGTTTGAATTTCTCTTTCCGAGTAAATAAAGTTCTTTTCCTTAATATATATTTCTATAGTGTTTAAAATGTATAAAGCAGATTTTATTTTTTTTAATTAGAATGAGGAAGAAATAACAAAGCTCTATTTTTCAGCCCTGTTTACATTTAAGATTTATATGTTTAAATTATTAGCATGGAAATTGCTTATAAAATCACAAGGAAAGAGTTTTACTTAAAATGCTTCGATATATAATTTTTTAGCTTATTTAAATATTTCATTTATTTTGTAAAATGACATTTAAAAATATCGTTTAATGGAAATCCACACATTTATTAATACAGCATATTCTCATTCATTCATTTCAGTATTCCATGTTTTTAAGTTGTAGCCTTAAAACGGCTCATTTCAAAGAGTTTTTGACTCACAAATGGATTGATTGATAACCTGTCGTTATCAGTCAAAATCGATGTATTCAGACTTTTAATGCATGGTCATGTGTTTTAAGTGTAAGAATCAAAGATAACTTTAAATGATACGTTGATCTAAGAGTTATCGATAACTTTAAAAGGAATATGTCATTATTATCAAAAATTTTATTATAAGCAATTAAAATATCGTTCAGGTGGTACTTTTCCCCATGATAACAAGAATTACATAAGTAAATTCTTAATCATGTTTTTACAGTAAGTATGAAGAGTTCATAATGTAAACTAAAACTAAAATATTCCCATTTCACACTAATGCAAATTAACTATGAATAATACGTTGATCTAAGAGTTATGAGTGGAATTATTAGTTGTGTGTGTGTGTGTGAGAGAGAGAGAGAGAGAGAAATAGAAAATTAAATAGATGAATATGCAAAACACCTCCGATATGTCCCGATACTTACAAATATCACTACTTATATCAAGATGATTTATTTATTCAGGCTCACTTCACTTGATTTCTTGGTTTGCAAAAGTCTTGATAAGTTATAATTTGGAGGATAAAAATAAATAATGGGTCGTATTAAAAATACTTTTTTTGATAAAAATATTCCTTTCGCGCTATCTTTACTGGTATTTCAAAACTGATTCATTTCATTCATACTTTTGTTATTTCTGATGGAACATGGTAGCATCAAGCTCGGGTTAGAGGCTTTTCAGGAGTTATACCATTTCAGCATAGTATTTTCGTTCCCTCTTTGGTTTTTCAACCAGAATTAATGAATTGAGTTTCGATAAGCAATTTAGAGCCTTTACGATGATTAAACCAATTAATTCAAGATTGATAAAGCTGCTCTCTGAATTATTGAACCCTCTTTCAGGTCAACATTTTATTTTTAATACTTACCACAGGCGTTGAAGTTTGCAGTGGTGAGGAATACACTTTAAGCCATAGCTTCCCGTTGAATTCGTCCTCGTGTTCAAAAATTTAAAATAACTTTTGGTTTAACTATATTTTTGTTCATAAAACTGACTATGGGAGGATGCAATTAAACATAGGCAACAGCACCACGTATAATTTTATGCCATTTACTCGCTTTGTAAATATGAAGTGACGAATACTGATCAGGTACTGGTTTCAATCTTTGACCAGAATTCAAAGCTACATCATAATTTCAGTTTCATTCTTAGTATTAAATTTTAGTATGTCTTATAAATATTCAGATGTTTATTATTTTTCAAAATAAGTAAAAAATAAAAGAAATTAAAGCCAGATCTTTAGTAAAAAGTCATTATATTGAATTGAAAACACACACACACACACACATACATTAAAATTAAAAGCTCTTATGTCTAAAATTATAGCTGATTCTGAATAGAATTTGAATTAATTATTCACGATTACGCGATCATATAAATTAAACATTGATTCTAAGAAATACTCATGAAAATTAATTACTTGGATTAGCTAAGTTAGGAAACATCATAATCAAAGTAATGCAACATTTTCCCAAACTAATAAAATATAATATAATGTTACATTAAAACCTACACAATGATGTATGTTGGTTTTGATGCAACATGACTGAATTAGTGAAAGTAAAAAGGTTGCGTTGTAAAATTTTTCTTGACGGTAATGTAAACTTTATACGAGGAAACATTTTAATGTAAAAAAAAATATCTATATATATATATATATATATCACAATTTCTAAATCTAAAGGCAATTTTTAAGCAGTTAGTTAATTAAAAATATCAGGACTTCAATACAGAAAATATTAGGCATTTTCTAAGTAAAATGAAAGAAGCAGTACACTTTATTTAGATATTTTTTCCCAAGGATTAATCTCTAAACTGTAACTTCATAAATCTTAAGACTTTGTTCTTGTGTGGGTCAGTAAACCTTTGGCATTTTGTGTTAATTGTTGTTTAAGAAGAATTGTAACACATTAAGGACATGCAAGCAAGAGTTGAGGAAAGAATTATCTAAAGATTTTCAAGCAAGATTATAAAACTAATATCTAAAGGAAGGTTGTGGAGTGAAATGCACTTCGTAGGCCTTGGCTTTCACAAAAGCTACAGAAACTGGACATTGAACCACCCCAGGACTACCATATATTTATCTCATGTCTGATCAGAGCAAGATCAATATCATTCCCGAAGCTATTCTTAAAAGCTCCCTTTACTAAAAGGGTTTTTCCGGAGACATCCTTGGCTCTCAAGGCAGCAGCGGAAACGAAATAGGTATGTGGTTGAACTGCGCCAAGGGCGTTCTTTGTCTTCGAGGAATGAAATAGATTGCTCTTATCCTAAACACGTTACTCAAATCAGCTTAATTAAAAGTTACAAAAGCTTCGTTACATTAAACATTTTAATTTTTTATTTCGCAGAATTTGTATTTCGCATATATTTTGGTTTAGGTTGGCTTGCTATTTTATTGAAAGATAGTAAGTACCAAAACAGAATGATTTTGAATTGAATCTTGTTTCTTGTAGTAAATAAATTTCGACTACTTAAAAAAGTGAGAAAAAATAAAAGGGAAATTCAATCAATGATTCCATTATTTCATTTGAAAAATTACTTATTAACTAATTGAGTTTTTCAAAAATTATAATCAACAAGTTTAATATACACAATAAAGATCAATTTCACTATAAAATACGATACCAGAATTTTTATTTTTATTTCAAGTTAGAAGAAAGATATTTCTGAAGGATATCGTCGAGTTTATATACAACTACAATATAAACAACTTCATATATCACTATTTAAATAGACTTTTTATATAGGTTATTATTTTAAAATATTCATTATTAAAATCATCTATATTTTATATATTTAATATGTGCAAGTCAAATTCTAATATATTGAATTAAATAATATAAAATTGAAATAAGTAAAGTTATTTGTTTTTACAATTTTATTTGTAATTTTCCTTATATTTAAGGTTTTATTTGATTGTAAAAAATTTATTAGACCAAAGAGATTTGCAAATAATAGATCTTTTTGGTAAATCATAACATGATTAAATAGTAATCGCTTCAAAAATGAAATCTATACTTTTAGTATGAATAAATTTTCAGAAGATTAAGAAAAATGTAAAACGCATGAAATGATAATTTATTTGCCATTTTAGATTGAATAATAAAATCTAATACAAAGCAAAGAATTTTTTAAGAAAAAAAAATCGAAAACACAAGATAATATTAAGTAATTATGATGTAAACTTTATTACACAGTTGCTTCTTTATCAGTTGTAAAAAATAAAGAGGAAAAAATAAAATAAAAATAGTTTGTTATAAAACTTTGTGTTGTTTTGAATGATTATAAAGCAATGAAAGTGATGATATTCAGCTGTGTTTCAAGATTTTATTCTATTTATCTAAAAATAAAAAACAGAAAAGCAACAAAAAGATTTTCGGTGCAATATACTGTAATAGACATTTTTATTATTAAATCAACAACATTTGGTTATTTAAAATTTTCTTTAAACTGTAAATCTGATTCGTTCATGTTAAACAAAAGCTGCTAGACTAAAATACATATCGTTAATGTTTGATTCCGTCTTCTCAACAATGTGGTTATTGAAGAGTTTTCCTTTTTTCTCTCTCTAATTTTTTAATTCCTCAATACCCGAGTGATCAGTTTAAAAATGGGAATTTCAAATAAGCTTTTCTACTTAATTTTTGTTTTTCAAATATTTCTAATTAGATACAGGAGGAATTACATATATGTGTTTATTCAAAATATTTGTAGCATAGCCTTAAGTAGATGAAATAAGCCGCTGGAAACAGTAGAATAGAAGATACTCTGATCAAAGAAGATTCCAATTCCCAAATATGTATACCACAACACTACTTATTGTAATTTAGATAAGATCAGACACTCTTCGGGGGATTGGAGGTTAGGAAACTCACACCTTGTTTAAAATCTTACCACTTCAATCGTGTGAATCCTCGATTTAAAATGGTTGAACTAGTAAGCCAAATTGTAATCAGAGAATATGATTATTTATACCTACTAAAATGTTTAATCGAAAACATATAACGCGCTTTATCTTAAACAGCCTCTATTTCATAAGTATGAATTTAATTTACAGTAAATAGTTAGTTTGATTTGATTTTAATTAATTTATCGATGTCTAAACACATAGAAAAAAATAAAAATAAATTAATTTTTTTTTTTTTACATTTTTGTAAAAGAGATTACTAAAAACATTTTGTTTCTGTCATCATAATATAATAATATAAGTTAGAATAAAATGTTAGTTACTAAATTTTTCTTGCGAGATCGATTGATTTGAGAAATTTCTGATTAAGCGTGCATCAGAAATTAAGATTAAGAGCAAACCTATTTTTTTATTTCATTATCTTTAAAATATAAAATCCAGTTAGATTGACTATATAACACGCAAAACGTACATAAAAAAATAATAAACTTCTTATGATAATGATCTATATAATTTTGCAATTAATAATATATAGTAAATATGATTAATTAGCTTTTTAAAAACTGAAACAAATTCATTATTTCATTTAGCATTTTCAATGCAGTGTTTAGGAATAAAAGAAAGGTAATACAAATTAGGGGGGGGGAGGTAAAACTTATAAACAATTTAATCACTGCGGTTGTAGACAGCATTTTTGGTTGTACACAACAGAACAATAAATGAAGTCAAACATTCTGGAGGGAGTTTCAAGAGAGTTTCTACTGAGATTGCATGAAGAATATCCAAAGTTACTATATCAAGATGAAAAAGTTAAGTAAACATAAAGAAACTTTAGGTTCATAATACAGGACACTGTTATGGCAATACATTTCACTCGACTAATATTACCTGAGCCTATGGATTGATTAGGAATAATGATGCATTAAAATAATCGCATTTCAGCAAGAGCTTAGTTGGGAATTAAAGCGTTGAAAAAAATAAAACTCAGGGATTCAAATTACAAAGAGGAAATTTTGTTTCGCTAAGGGAGAAAAGAGAAAGAAACATTTTAAACGAAAGAAAGGAACGTTACATTAGTTAACATAGCATTGCAAGCATCAATTAAAATTTTGTAAGGCCATTTCCGACACTATTTTGATACCTTTTGAAGAAGTATTTCATACTTAGTCGATGTGTTGCAAGAGAAGAAACCCAGTCACTTTCCCAAGCACGCACTCAACACAATAATAGTTGTGATGCTTCATAATCACAGGACAAAGATTATTGTAATTCACAGACCAAAGATTATTGTAATGCGTTTTAATATTGGCCATATAATGTATTTTCCTTAAGAACAGTTCAAAAACAGTGGGTTTTACTCACAAGTCATGCACGATTTTTCAACAGTGTCTGGAATCGAGCCACTTGACCATAGTGAGCAGATAGACGCGCTGTAGAGGAGCTTTCAATAATTTTACGTACGACTAAATATTGTCTTAAGTTGATGGTTCAGCAGTAACAAATAATAATCATCTATATTTACTTATTTGGGAATTTTTCATTCTGTATTTATACTACATACTATGAGAAGATTCAAGCTGACAAAATTTTGCTTCATTTGTGTGGTACCAAGGAGAGCTACTATCAATCATCTCGTAATTTGTTTCCGTAGATTTACTACTATTTTTTTTAAAAAAATCAAGAAATAGAATTATTAAGTTATTCGTTTATCATTAAAATTTATTATAATATGTCCAAATTGGGAAGATTGTTCTTCCTGTTGAATGTACACATGTAAATTGTTTATACATTTTTTTATGTGTAAAATATTTTCTTTAAAATGAGACTCGTTTTTAGGTGCACGAAATCGAAAATAAAATTAACATCAAATACTGTCTGTGAAAGCTCAAAGAGTGGCGAAGTATGTATATAATTTCTAAAGTTTCCATTCAATGAAATTCACTGGATCAAACAGTTATTCTGGTTCAAATAATCAATATAATAATGCAATTGATTTTAATAAAGGTTACAAATCAAATCTAATTTTTTTGTACGTTTCTTAAGTAAAACATAAGAGTTATTTGCAATATTTTGTAAATTACTTTCATTATTTTATAAAATCAAATCATCTAATCATTTTCATGTAAAGATATTTCACTTGATTGCAGAGCCTCACTGAGGCAGAGACCTATAAGGCATTTGCCTGGGGCCCCCAGAGGAGGGTCAAAGGGAGTCATAAACTAAACAGAAAGTTTGTGTTTTACATTGTCAATCGAATAGAAACATTTGCAAAAAGAAAGTTTGCTATTGTGAAGCAGAAGAGACCCCAAAAAGTTTTTCCTCGGGTCCTTATTAAGATAAGTTAATTATTGTTTGATTACATTCTGTATAACAATTATTTATTAACTTTTTCAAATAAGCTAGATTTTATTCCTATAAAAATGGGAAAGTTCTCTTTGTAATAATATTTCCCCTCAAAACTATCCACACTTGTATTCTATTGTATCATTTATCTGACTTCTAAGCACTGTTTTTAAATAACTGAAGAACACACAAAATTTTATTTTGATCTTTTAAAGGTGTGCAAAACTTACTTAGCATTTAATATTTTAATAAGAAACTTTTATTGCTTGAGTTTGTAAATTTTTTATATGATTCAGAAAAATAAAATAAAATTTTTATCGAAGTTCAAAGAATATTTAAAACATATCTCGAAGCATTAAAATCTATTTAAGACTGAATTATTTATTTTCCAGTTGTATAACATGCAATTTTTTACATTAATATTGTTTGAAAATCTAAAAAGAGTATGGAACTTAATGTCTCAATAAAAGGATTTAAATAATTGAATACTGACACGGAGACATGAAAATGTAATTTTTTCAAAAAAGTTTTAATTTGTAAAATGTCTAAGTCAAATGCTCATACTTGCAAGCAACGATACTAATTATTTATAATTTTATAATCTGAATTAAATTTTTTAAAAAATATTAGATTTATTTATTAGATATTAAAATATAGTAGTGAAAAGATAAATTGGGTGAACAGTATCAATATGCGAGAGATTATTTTTAAAACAAAAGTAAATACTTGGATATATAGTTTCTGTATGATTTAAAAACATGTTAATAGATGGCGCTACACAAAGAAAGCATTCGATTCATTTCTTTAGAAATTGACATATTTGAAAAACGTGTTAAAAAACTTGTTAATTAAATATAAAGTCTGAATTTTTATTACTAAAGCATAAATATAATAATTAATTTGCATTTGTAACTGGAAATATAAATTTTAAAATATTTAATTGCTTTGATTGTCAAATTTATAAATGCTAATGTGTTCGATTTGACCCGTTAGAAATTTATTTTAACTAACAAATTTAATTTAATTTTATAGTAAAACACCTATTTACGTATTTTTAAAGTAAGAACTTTTTATAATAATGCTAGAAAATAGATACAACTTTTAAGCTACTGTGAAACTAATTAATGTAAAATAAAATTGAACTACTGAAAAAGACAACAAAATATTTTAATTAATAAAATTATTACTGCATAATTTTTTTGAGTTGTAATAATTTTTTTCTAAAAAGTATATTAAAAAATATAATCTACAAAATGCAAGAATACAATCATAAAATAATCTACCCAAAATGTTTCAAAACTACTTAAATTATTTAACAGATGGCGATAGCAGCACCATTGAGTTGCAACTTTTATAAATCCTATTGAGAAAAGTTAAAGTAGCACATTTCTAATTCTAATTATTCAGTAATATTCATTCTATACAAAAATTATGAAGTAAAAATTACTATTAATATTTGTCTCCTCTTACAATATAAAATATTCAACATTTCTTCACTGGGTTTTGGACTTCTATAGATAATCTAAAATAAATTAGATGATTGGTAAACGCTTTCAGAGAAGGCTAAAAAAAGCGTTAGTAGGAATCAAAGATTGTTATACAAGAATTAAAACGAATAAAACATTTGCTTTTATTGATTTAAATAAATAAATTTGTGTAGTGAAAAATGGAATTATTAAGATTATAGATCTTCAAAATTCATTGTTTCTAGAGGATAATATTAGCATACATTGACGAAAATCGTTAATTTGATAAAGTGACCTAATACAAATAAAAAGAAATTGACAGTTATGAATAATTTTTGTCTACGTCAACTTCACCATCCTAAAATTATATTTTTAATGATATTTTTATTTATGTTTGTTCAAGCGATCTCTCTTTTAGCTTTTATATTAGGTCAAAGTTAATTTGATCATACTTCTAACTTATAATTTTATTTCATTGAAAATATTTGATAAAAATTTTATTTTCACGAACGCTGATTTTATTTAAAAATACATATTTATTTTCAGAATTTAAATAATTTAAAATATACCTACATTATTTTTAAATATTTTTCACTTCTCCTTTCAATTTTTCACGCCTTATTCCTCTTCTTATAATATATATATATATATATATATATATATATATATATATATATATATATATATATATATATATATATATATATTTATATATGTATATAGTTTTTGTAGAAACGAGAAATATATGTTTTTTATTTATTAGAATATAAAATTATATAATTAATTAAGTGACCTTAAACTTGCAATGAAAATAATAAAAAAAGTGAAATAAAAAGTAAAATGACAACATTTAAATTATATGAAACATTTATTTTTGCATTCATGGATTTGCATTGCAGTGGAATTTCTTAAATTAGTATTAGCAGCAATGCGGAATATATTCGTAGACTTAACTCTATAATTTTTGCTTGAAGTCAAGCTTTGTGCGTTTCAAGTTTCAAAGCATACTAAAGGAGTTATTTATGAAAAAGACATATTAAATATGTAACAATAAAATTTTATTCAAATAATAATAAATTATTTTATTAACAATTTGATAAATGCATTGAAATATTTAAAACTATTAGATCCATTTGTGTTTCATAAAAATATAATTTTATAGCGATATGATTTTAAAAGATGATTTCTCATATTTGATAAAACATGTCGACTATTCAAGAGATAAAAATCAGAGTATTTATAAAGTAAAATATCGAAAGAGTCTATATCTAATTCTAAAATTAATCATTGAAATTCGAAGAAATAATTTATAGAAAACTATTTTGGGATATCTTTAGATAATCTAATATCTGAAGTCTTGCCGGAGAATAGAAAATTATTTAAAAATGAATCAGAAGATAGAAATATAAAGTTAAATTATTGCATTGACGCCTTATCGGAAATATTTTCAAATGGTATATTCAATCAAATGATGCAGGGAAATATAAATAATTAATTAGAATAGCATATACATAGAATATCATATACAAATACTCTTCATTTTATGAAACCTACGAACTTTTTAAAAATAGTGACAGAGACTAAAATTACTAATTAAGATTACTATGTGATGTCGAAAGGTATAAATAAAAAGTAAACTACTGAGGAAATTAGAAAATGAGAAAAATCGGTTATGGTCATACTTTGAAAAATAAAATAAAAAACAAGTTTCGCTATAAAATATTTGCAAATATTGAATGAGAAAACTGATTATTTCTAACTATTAAAATGATTATTTAAAAACAGGAGTGTTTTCATACATGAAAACAACAAGTTATGCTCTTGTTTTGTTGAAATATTGGCGAAACACAAACGAAGAAACTCAAGGATCGTTCTATTATATATCTTGTATTTATAGAAAATATTTTGTATTTATGGATTCTAAATATCTTGTATTTATGGAAAAAATATTTAAACAAGAAAACTGCTATTAATAATGAATTAAAGTGAGGTATATAATCTTGGATATATGGTAAAATTTAAAAAGATAACACAATTTCATACATTTTTGTTCAAAGACAATTTAGTAAAGAAAAGCACAAAGGTCATAAGAGGAAAAAAATTAAAGTATACAATACCACAATTGAGTAAATTAACGTATGTACCAATACAAGATTTGCACAAAAGAGAAATCGGGCAATGAAGTGATTAAAAATATAATTATTACCGAAAAAAGTCATTCATTATATTGTTAAACTAAAAAGTTACAATAAACAATTTAACTAAGTCCTTTTTTTTAATAAAAGTTTAATTTACGCGAAAGAAATTGAAATTAAAGAAATAAAAATATAATTGATTAAAACCTAATGGAATATATTCCAAATGAAGTCTTGGATACAGAGAAATGTGTCTCGCCCTTACCGTGAAACCAGAGAATGTATAAAATTGTAATATCAAAAGAACGAATTTGTATCCTTGAATACTGTCAGATTGGTAGTCTGATAGTGAAGAGAAACATAATAAAAGCTATCCAAATCTAGTCAAACTAATGCTCAGGAGAAAGTAACATAACTATTGCGATTTTTATACATATATATGAAACAGAGATAAATATCGGCATACAGGGAGATATTTGAAATGAAACAGAGATATTTATATGAAACAGAGATAAATATCGGCATACAGGTAAATATTTGAAATGAAACAGAGATATTTATATGAAACACACAGAGATAAATATCGGCATACAGGTAAATATTTGAAATGAAACAGAGATATTTATATGAAACACACACACACACAGATATTTATATGAAACAGAGATAAATATCGGCATACAGGTAAATATTTGAAATGAAACAGAGATATTTATATGAAACACACACACACACAGAGATAAATATCGGCATACAGGTAAATATTTGAAATGAAACAGAGATATTTATATGAAACACACACACACACACAGAGATATTTATATGAAACAGAGATAAATATCGGCATACAGGTAAATATTTGAAATGAAACAGAGATATTTATATGAAACACACACACACAGAGATAAATATCGGCATACAGGTAAATATTTGAAATGAAACAGAAATAAATATCGGCATACAGGGAATATTTGAAAAATGTTAGAAGTGGCAATATTAGTATAATTATTAAAAGTTAGTATAATTATTAAAAGTAAAATTTATTTTAAACTCTATAATTATTAGTATAATTATTAAAAGTAAAATTTATTTTAAACTCTATGGAATAGATTTTAAACATATTGGTAAGCAGTGATGGATATCACAAAGTCAGAGAAAAATGCTAACACTATAAAATTATAGTTAAAAATGGGTATTAATAATATATTAGTGATGTTTAAATATTCTAAAAATAATTATACGACAGAAAAAAAATTTATTATACAGTAGAAATCCCATTATCCAAACTCAGTCTATCCGAATCGCTTTCAGAATTTCAGAAAAATAAATTAGACTGAAGAAGGGAAGGAAAATGAGAAAACTGAAGAAGCTCAAGAAGAAGAAAGATAAGAGAAGATGAGAATGAGAGAGACATATCATTTGAAGAATTCAAAAACATTCTTTTGAAAATTCTTGGATGTTCAGAAGTTAGTTTTTAAGATATACGATGATAGATATACAAGATATACAAATGAAGGTTGACTTATTGAAATTGTCGAAGAAATATATAACCTTAATGTCTAAGTTGAAACAGGTAAGGGACCATTAGTTGGTGAAGCCTTTGCCAGTTTTTAAACTGCTTTAAGAATTTTCCTCCTGCGAATGTGGCGAATTGAAAATTCTCACTGTCAAGTGGATGCGACTTAGTTGCCCGAAAACGGATGAAGAGAATAAAACAGTTTACTCTGACCAAGATGTTCAGCAAACAATGACTTTTATTTACTGTACTATGTATGCATACTGTATTAATGAATAATAATTGTGTTGTAAATACCTTAACATATAAAAGTATTGCCTTTTCTTTCAATTAATTAAAATATTTTTCCTTTTAAAAATAGTCTTTTTTCTCCAATTTTCAACATACAATAATTAATTAAAATAGACCCATTTTTCAAAAAAAAAAAAAAAAAAAAAAAAAAAATCAAATTAACCAAATTTTTGGTTATCTGAATGCGATCTTAGCCCATTTGAATTGGGTAGAATGAGTTTAACTATTCTAACAAAACTTAAATTTATTTGACAGAAATCTCCAAAATTAGAAACAGTTTCAAAAAGTATAAATTCCCCAAAACTTGAACTATTTATCAATTCCCCAAAACTTGAACTATATATTTCTATAATCAAAGTATAATATCAAATTTTTAAATACAGAATTATAGAGACTCTTTAATACATTTCTGTTACAGGAAATGAAATACTATAAAATATTGGATATAATGTAATAAAAACTAATACGCATGAGAGTAAAGTAAATATATAATGTTATTTTAAGCATAACTTTATATGAATTAGGCAGGTTAATCAGCAAGAAGTATGGTAATCTCTTGAAGGGTTGAATCCTGAAAGGCTCAGTTAACGTGCAGAAGGTGTTTTGAGAAAAGAAAACTCTTAAATTCCCCCGATGGAGACTGAGATAAATTAGATAAGTGACTTCCATATCGTAAGTTAAGAAAGAAACTGATGCAAAGTTTGCCCACTGATGCATGACATATGCGATATCACATTTTCCTGCTGAAAAATGTTATTTTGCAGCTGCTGAAGTTAGGTTGCACAGCAGTTTTCAGCATTGATCAACTTATCGTTATGTAACCATCGTGTCTCTGATACGTATTATAGGTGATTTGCTATTTTCACTGGTTATACATACACTTAACCATTATTTCATTCGGGGAAATGAAAGGGGAGCATTCAACAACAGCAATCGAATAGGATCTGTTACCATATCTTGAGATTCTTTTCACCCAATTCCAGTAAAATTGTTCCCATATTTGGAGTATTTAGAGCTTCCTGCATAATGTACAGAATACTAACTGAAATTGTAAGAACATCCAAGTTTCCATTTGAATGGGCCTATTCAAGCTTTATTTTCCTTTGATAAAAATATGATCATTTAAGTGTAGTCACATCTTGTCCATAAACTCATTTAATCATTATCCTGCGTACAGTGGAAGCATCTACGAGGATTATAGCAGATATACTATGGTAATGTCAGCATTTGTATTTAAATCTAACTTTTTAAGAAAATGTCAGCTTATTGTAACTTTCTTTGACATCATCATACTAATATCCCTTTTTCACATGCATCTTCTGAAATTCTGAACTTCCGAAATATTGAATTTAACAAGCGAGAAAGTGATAAGACTGCTAAAAAGACCGACGTTTCTTTCCTTTGTCTCTTACTATATGTGACTAACTTGCATTTTAAATCAGAGTAACAATTTCATCACACATTCTGCGAACTACAATATTTAAATGATAAAACATCATTGTGTTTCATTTTTCATATAATGTAGGGTGAGAATTATTAGCTTAAAGAAGTGTAATGAAAATGAACTATAATAATAAATATTTCTTAAAAATTGCATATTTATTGCAAAATTTTTGCTTATTTTGTGAAAATGGTGGTTTTTAGAGCTGAGAAATAAATTTGTACTTTCTAAGGCATCTTGCGGACATTTGGAGATAATTTTTGACTTAGAGACGTTTGGCATTATTTTTGGCTCCAAAATATATGTCAACATTTTTGAAGTTTAGAGTTGACAGGATCAATAGCAGTCGATTTACCATAGACCCTTTGCAGGAATGTTCTAGAAACCTTAATAAGGGAAGGATTCTTGGAATTTCAGACGAGGTATAAATATCATCCTCGATCAAACAGTAAGTGACATGAAATTAGTCTATAAGTTTGACACCTGAAACTCCAGCTCTGAAAGTTGACGTTATGGAAACTTTTATTTTAGATTGCGTAAAAGCATCACTCTGCAGTTTTTGTAGTCAATTTTTAGACTGAAAGAACTCAGAATTGTTAGATGCAAGATACTTATGTTCTTTACTTTTGACATCTTTTTTCCATCACATCTTGGTCACCACGAAAAACATTATTTGCTTATATTTGTCTGTTCAGAGATCTTTGACTTTAAATGAAAGCCGAACTTATAAAAACATCTAGCTAGGTTTCTGATCCTTTAGGCATCAAGAAATTTAGAAAGGAATTTTAATGAAAAGAAAAAATTTAGGAAATATAGTTGACAAAAAGATATTTTTTCTACGTTATTAATTCTATCATATTGAAATGAGAAACAACAAATTTTACAAATGAGGATCAAAAAATGAAAATGAAAATAAGAGAAGTAAAAATCCTGAAACAAAATATAAAACAAAATGATTTTGGTTGTTGTTGAAGTTTTCTTTTTACCCAGAAAAATATTCTCTTTTAAAAATACAGAAATTTCTAATCTTTAACTAAGCCAAAGATCGGAAGGAATTATCAATTTTAAAACTGGAATAAGGAGGAATTTCTTATTTCAATGATGTAATAAAAGTAGCAAAGTGGAAATAATTGTGGCTTGCAATGGACATTCCCTTGAGTCACATTCTCTCTTTTCAAATCAACAGTCTTGTAAGAATGAACAATTTGTCTCTATTCATTGCTTTTTCAGCTTGAACACTGCAATTAATGGCTTAACAAATTGACTGCATTTAGGTGATTTGCTTTAACATCCAGTTTCAGATCAGTGCTTTGGGAAATGAGTCGCAGATATTTGAGCTCGAAAAGTGAATTTTTTGTGTAACTGCCAACGATTACTATATTTCTTTAATTCAGTGATGCAATTTAATTCTTACAAAGTTATTTTTATGGGAGTTTAACCTAGTTCGTAAGTGTGGAAAGCTTTTTATTGGTGTACGGCTTATAGCTAAGTTTTAAATAAAAAACTCTTTTTTTTAAGTTCATGGGTTTTATTTATGGAATGACAATAGTATCATAATATACAGAAGATTTCAAATGTTTATTTTTGAATTTTGAATATTCATTATATATATATATATATATATATATATATATATATATATATTATATATATATATATATATATATATATATATATATATATATATATATATATATATATATATATGCGGCTGCAGGATGTGGTGCTTGATTTAGACTTAAGTCTTAGACCATTACTGAAAAGCCATACTTTGTGTCAATGCGATCAACAACTTCTGACGAAGATGATGACCATGCTGATATTTCATTTGATTTATTGTATTTTTTCTATTTTCTTTGTTATTCTGCATGTTTATTTAAATGATTAAAATTTTTAAGTTCAGATATTTTAAATTTTCTTTGTCTGTTGGTTGTATGTTCTATTTGGTTACTATATGTAAATAGTTTTGTCTATTTGCTTTATTGTTCTTTCTTTTGCATTTATTTTAAAAATTTAAAAAATTTTTATTATTTATATTTGGTTAATTTTGCTGTCACTGCAAATTTTATTTATTTTACTTATTGTTTCTTTCGTTAAATTTCTTAATTTTACTTCGTATGAAATACAATTAAAAATAAGCTAATAAACCATAATAAAATATCTTATTATGGTTTATTATTATAGTAATAATAAAAGTACTGTAAAAAAATTAACTTTTACGTTACCATCCTAATGGTGTTGCGTGTTCGCGAAATAATTTATTGTTTTATTGCCTATAGTTTATTATCTTAATTTATTTCATTACTTATTTTTTTCTTTCTTATAAGATGTATCTAAAAAAATTCTTAAAAATAAACTAATAAAAATTCTTAAAAATAAACTAATAAAAATTCTTATTCTCATTTAAATTCGAAAAGAAAGTGAGTTTTTTTCAGGCTTAAATATTTCCTTTAATGCTTTTTAATTTAACTATGCAATTTGGAAGGACAAATTATTGAAAAATGTTTATATTAAATTATTTTAATTAAGCTGCAGCTATGCTATAAATTTAGTTAACAATTTATTTGTAAGATATATTATTAATTAATCATTATCTATAATATTTCAATTGGCAATTTGTCATGGAAAAATATAGACATTAAATGAAGAAAAAAGGAGCATTTTTTACATATTTGTTATGATTTTACGCATAGTTTACCTTATGAATAATATTAATCTTACAAATTCATATCTTGTCTTTTAGTTTTGATTAATTCTTTTAAAAATCAGAATGAAAATTTTAAATTAAATGAACCATTTTTGAACGTTTTCATTCATTTAATTTTACCTAATTAAATGACAACTCAAACAAAATTGATAACTCAAATGAAATCGAGGATTATAATTCAAATAAAATCTGTGATAATTCATACGAAAATCAATATTTATTGACAAATGAAAATTGAAATTTATGTTTAATTCTAAGTACTATTTTCGCATAATTATTTAAATTCTTATGAAACTTATCTTCATAAATTAGCAATGATATTTTGATTGGTTAATTCAATCACAGTTTATTTGTTATTGAATTTGATGGCAAATCACATTTGATAATGAAATCATAATGTTTAAAAGAATTTTTTTATATCAATGAAAACTCAAGTGACATTAATTATATAAATATTATTTTAAATTTTTAATTTCTTTTCTTCTAAATATTAATTATTAATTTAATATTCGATGTCTTAATTGGAAAAAAAGAATTTTAGAGGGAAAGGATATGGCAATAATTGCTGCTGGATAACATCTTCATTTTGTAATGTTCAGTAATTCCATAATATTAATTTGTTAACTTTCATCATCTGATCATTAGGATTCTATATGAATAAATTTTATTAGAAAAAATTATACATTGCATATATTTTATTCAAAAAAATAAATCAAAGGTAAAATTTATAATTATTAGATTTTTCATGAAAACGTATGAAAAGAAAATTAAGAGGAAAGTTTGTGAGTATTAAAGATAAATTTTGAACATTCCAATTATGTGTCTATTACAGTCGCTTATTTTCGTTTCCACCTAAAAGATGTTTCCAATATGAAAAAAAAAAAAAAAAAAAAAAAAAAATAAATAAATAAATAAATAAATAAATAAAACTTTAGTCGAGTTTAACTTTTGTTTCATGAATCAAAACAACTTCAAAGCTTTTAGGAAATCGAGAAATGATTCAAAGTTGGAAAAATAAAACATTTCTTGTTGTAACCCATTTTATGACATCGCATGTGAGCTGAATCGAAGTTGGCATGTTTTGTCCTTGAAGTTTGCGACAAATGTAAACAAAGCCTCTAAAATCTAGGTGATATCCATGTAACGATTATGTCATAATTGCGCTTTGTAATTTTTCTCTCGGTGACCTTTATTTACTTCAGATGAAATCACTGGTCTTTCGGCTGAAAGAGAAAGTTCAAGGTAAGTTAAGCGGGTCAGCCCCACGTGTAGGCCACGTAGGGTCAAGAAGGCCGCGGATGACCCTCCGGCCACCAGGTAAGAGTCGACAGAAGCATCGCCGATGATGTAAGCCACTGATACGGCAATAATTTTACGTAACCGTCAACAAAATGCTTGGCCTTGGTACTCATTCTTAAGATTTTCTTGATTATCTGCCTCCAGTTAATAGCATTTCTAAATGCTGTGATCTGCAGGTGTAGAAGTCACAGCTTTCTGAGTTATCATAAGTATTGGTACAAGGTGTAAGTTCTAGTAAGATTGCGTAATGGTAAACTTAATTTAAAAATTTGCCACGAGCAAAGCAGAGCTAAAAAGGAGTCTCAAGGTTAGGATGGAGTTGCCTTACATATCTGTTCGGAATTGGAGAATTTAAAAAAATGACAGTGTCATTTATTTCAACATTTTTATGTATTTATATTTTTTAAATCTTAAGTTCATATTAACTGTCTAAAGTCGGCGAGCATTTTATTTTATTATGAAATTCTTTTCTTAGCTCGTTTGTTGATATTACGAATATTATTAATTATGGAGTCGAAATTAATGTAAGTGAATTAATTTAAATCAACCCGTTCTTCTTTCATACAGAGTCATTTATCTGAATTGAATTTTAAGGATAGAAACCAAAATGAAACTGCTATTTTGCATCAAAATGTTATTCATACAAATAGTAATTCATTAGTAGGGAATATAATAAGGGCTAGTGAAAATTAACAACATTAATTATAATTGAAAAAAAATCAAAATTAAAAAAAACTTTTATGAATAAGATAAAAAAAATAAATTAAAAAATGTTAATTTTGTATTTACTTTTAAATAATTAATTAATTTAATAATTATTAAATTAATTAATAATAATTAATTAATTTAATAAGGTAATTAATTAATTTAATAATTAAGTTATTTTTAATAATTAATTAATTTAAATTTTAATAAAAAAACTGATTAAATGTTTATCTTATGTATTTTAATGCGAAAAAACATTATGCAGAGAAATATGTATCAATATAATATTCACATAAGATAAACACTGATGAAATATTAACTCACACATTGCTTGTCATATAATATGTTTATCATGGCAATGTAGAAGTGTATACGCATATATCTAAATAAGTAAAATTTTTAATTTACAAGTTAAAAGAAATGCATCTTAACAGTCATTAGCAGAGTTGCTATTTTTCGCAAACTGAGTTACTGCTTTGCATCACATTATTCAGCATCATAATGAAATTAAACTAGGCGCAAGTATGTTAATACTTATAAAAAATGTCTTTAATTTCAGAAGATTAACATTTCAAAAGAATTTTAAGTACACATCTACAAAGCACTATCAACGTTATCTCTACATACACATTTATTTAACAAATTGCATTTACTGTAAATATTTTATTAATTTCATGTCACTTATTAAAGTAA
Organism: Latrodectus elegans; assembly: GCA_030067965.1. Classification (NCBI taxonomy): domain Eukaryota; kingdom Metazoa; phylum Arthropoda; class Arachnida; order Araneae; family Theridiidae; genus Latrodectus; species Latrodectus elegans. The sequence goes on from CM057814.1 coordinate 99,275,786, forward strand.
ATAAAATTATTTTAAATTGCGAACTTAATAGCAATAAAATCTGCAAAATAAAGATGTTAAAGAAAATTGGTTTGAAATAATTGTAAATATTCAATTTACCTTTTAAGACCTTTCGGTGATAATGCCGATTTATTCAATTTTGATCTTTGAAAGTTCTTGAGTATATTCTCTTCAATCTTCAAGAGGCATATTTCATCACTTCCGTTTCTAAAGGCCGAAATTTAAAAATGCATAGGAAAATATTTACTTTTCCTGGAAAGGTAATAAAATATTTAACTGCGAAGTTTAACCTTTGAACGCTCTCACTCGAATGCAACTTGTAAATGGGATTTTCTTAAGAATCTGCCATGAAATTGTCACTTTCCTTGAGCACTTCCCACCCATGCAGGGAAGCAATATTTGAATATGCATTTGGCCATCATTATTTCCAGCGTAGAAATTATTCGGATCTTTGTTCCACGAAAGATAAACAATCATCTTTAGGTTTCTCTTTTTGTTTGACGTAGCAGAGACAAAGGGGATGCAAAGAGTTAGTGTACACATTTGGAGACATTTCAAGGTCTCAAGTTGCAAACGTTTATGAAAACATCAAGAGAATAATTAGGTTTATTTACCATCTGATTTCTTTTAATTGCCATTGTTGAGGCTGGCGAGAACGAACTGGAAGCCTTCTCTCAATGACTGCCAAGGTTATCAGTTCGAAATCTCTTGCCTCTTGTCACAAGTCTGAGATTTTAGGCCCACAACTAAAACGAAGTTTGAAATGCGTGATACAATTTATTCCTCAATTGTCTGTACTGGTTTTTAATCGAAAAGGAAATGTGATCCCCAAGTAAGATAAATAAAATTGACGTCAAGGAATGACAATACGACGAAATTTCTCTTTTGAAGGTTATACGAGTTTTATAGTAAATACTGGTTCATGAACTATTTTGGGTCCTTTGCCTTATATATACACATACATAAATACATACATACATGCATGCATACATACATACATACATGCATACATGCATGCATACATACATACATGCATGCATGCATACATACATACATACATACATACATACATACATACATACATACATGCATACATATATATATATATATATATATATATATATATATATATATATATATATATATATATATATATATATATATATATATATATATATATATATATATATATATATATATATACATTCACCTGATGAAAGAAGAAGAAAAAACTAATTTAAAGGCGAAATTTGTATAAATGTATTAAATTACCTAAAAGTTTCAAAATATGCATTTCTAAAATAATCCATGAGAAATCTTCAGGTATAGTTGTCTCTCATGTTCTCTAAAGAGCAGATTCAGATGATTTATTTCTTGTTAATAGTTTTTTTCTAAGAGAGATGTCATATCATTTCTCACAAGACTGTCTGGTTTTCTTAGAAAACACTTATTTGATTACTTTGAAAAACTGTTTTCTTTCAAGAGCTGGAATGCAGGGATATTCCTCTGCATGTTATGAAAAATTATTTATCTTATAGAGAATTTGTCACTGTGTATAGGACAAACTAATATGTAATGCTGTAATCCGTACATTACCCATATTGATTGTCTGATTAGATAAATTTGAATGCTTTCATAGGTAGTGATTCGTATCCATTCATCTAATCGAAGGATACACTATAGTTGATACGAATACTAAATATTTTGGGGTTTTCTCCTGTGCATTATATGAATTTTCACCATTGTCTATGAAACATCCATCAAACGAGAAACAATTTAAAACTATATATATCATAACAAATCGATGAAAGTCTTTTAAAGAATTATGTTTTTATAGATTTACCTTATTTATAAAATTTATATAATATCTTGAATACAATATGTTGTATCATTTGTGTGTGTGTGTATATATATATATATATATAAAAAGATATATATATATATTTTTATAATATATATATATATATATATATATATATATATATATATATATATATATATATATATATATAGGAACGGTAGAACGATTATACATTCACCTAATGAAAGAAGAAGAAAAAAAACTAATTTAAAGGCGATTTGCTTTGCGCATTTGCCTAGGGATTTGTTTTAGGTTTTAAGAGATGAATTTCTACTTCAAAGCCATGAGAACGTGGTCTTCACGGTGTAGTTGTCTCTCTCTGTTTCTCTAAAGGCAGTCATGTACATACTTTTCAAAAAAGTCGTCATATCATTTCTCACAAGACTGTCTGGTTTTCTTAGAAAACACTTATAGGTAATTTTTCTTTGAAAAACTGTTATTCAGAGCTGGAATGTGAGTGATATTCATTGACTTTAATGGAAGGTAGTAGAAATCACAACACACCCACACATACAAAGTTACTTGGTAAATTTGTCACTGTGTATAGGACAAACTAATAGTCAAGTGCTGTAAGGTACATTACATATTATTGTCTGATTAGATAAATTTATTTTCATAGGTAGTGATTCGTATCCATTCATCTAATTGAAGGATACACGCACATCAGTTGATACGAATACTAAATATTTTTGGGGTTTTCTCCTGTGCATTATATGAGTTTTTACCATTGTCTATGAAACATCCAAACGAAAAACAATTTAAAATTATATATATATTTAATATTTAAAAAGAAAGTCTTTTGAAAATAATGTTTTTATGTTTACCTTATTTATAAAATTCTAATAATATTTCTTGTACACATGTTGTACATTTGTGTGTGTGTGTGTATATATATATATATATATATATATATATATATATATATATATATATATATATATATATATATATATATATATATATATATATATATATATATATATATATATACAAAAATGTACAACATGTGTACAAGAATATTTTATAAATAAGGTAAACATAAAAACCTTATTTTCAAAAGACTTTCTTTTTAAATTTCTTTTTAAATCTTTTTTTGAAACAAAGTGTTCTAAATTTCTTCATGATGATGTGTTTAGATTAAGGTTGCTAAAATAGAATGTTGTAAAATATTCTTGGTATATTCTATTTCTTACGAAATAACAAACATGGATTTCAAGATAAACGATGATATCCACCAAATGTCTCAACTGATTGAAAAATTTGCCAAAGAGATTATATGCTGTTTGCCGATCGTGATATATAACAGGTAAGAAATTAATAACCTTGATGATCTATGAGTGATTTTATTTTCTAAACATTTTGTCTTAAAGTAGTTCTTTTTTGAAATTTAGGTTCTTTAGGTTGAGGTACTTGCTTTACCCATATAAATCCCAGACAATTTTGTGTTCATTTGCTTAATGCCAATTCTTAAAATTAAAGATATTCTTTCTCGCTAGCCCACGTAGCGAAGTAGATAATATAGTATTCTAACCTTCATAAGTGATATGGTACTTCTAACGTAATTTTAAATTAAATTTATGTAAATTTGTTTTACTTGGGCTCAATAAATAGTTATAATTTAAATAAAAATATATATATAATAAATTATTTTTTTATCTTATAAGCTTTTCTTTAAAAAAATTAAATTTTTATAATAACAAAATAACAACTAGCTTAAGGTTTTGCATTATATATATATATATATATATATATATATATATATATATATATATATATATATATATATATATATATATATATATATATATATATATGATAGAAAAACATTTAAATATAAAACATTTCAAGGAAACGATGCACTTTAATATTTGTTAAAATTTTTTATTGTGTTTGGTAAAGTTTAGTGTTAACAATAATAAGTAAAATAGTACCTTTTTTTTAAAAAAAAATATTTCTTACATAAAAAAATACACAAGATACATTAATATACAAAATTCAAATATTTACTTCAATAAAATAAATTACACATAATGATTGATATGTTGGGTTTTATTTGAATGAATATGCTTATGAAATAATATTATTATTAAATTAGTCGGATCTGAAAATACATATTCATTAGATAATAATCGATTATTTGATAAAACAGACATAAAATTAATTAAATTTCATGATGAAAATTAAGAATGTATATGTAAGAATACATAATTACATAATTGTTATCTCATAAATATACTTATTACTTTTATACATATTACAATGTCTTATGAAGTAAATATTTATTAACTGTAAAATATATTGTAAAAATATAAATATTAGAATAAAGTTGTAAATAATTATTAAAATTTGCATGGTTGAAAATATAAAAATAGTTATAAAAATATATAATATTTACATAAACAATGTATAAAAAGGACTAATTTTAGAAAAATTATGAGTATTACATTTAACGAAGTAAAGAAACATTGATATATATATATATATATATATATATATATATATATATATATATATATATATATATATATATATATATATATATATATATATATATATATATATATATATATATATATATATATATATATATATATATATATATATATATATATACGTTTATTAGAGCAAGATAATAATGAATGAATAAGGTATTAAAACTGCTTAAATTAATAAAAATAAAATTTTGAAATACCTGGTCACTCATTTGCTTCGATTTAAATTGTTTTGCATTTTAGTTAATGATATTTATTAAATTTCATTTATCTTTGTAAATATTTAATAAAATAAGTAATTATGTATGAAATGTTTAATAAAATAAATGCAAGCATATTTTATTTTAAATATTTAATGAAACAAATGTTCATATCTACGTATTTTTTAGTTGCATGTCATTTATTTTAACATTTACTCATTTTAATAATTATAACTTTTGAGTTAATTTTGAAAAATTTAAACTTAATAACTATACGTATATTTAAATACTAGTTTGTGTGCATTTAAAAATCTCTATACAATCAAAAGCTTTCTCCGCCCGGTCTTTGAAAATTCAGGACGAATAATTTTTTTCTAAGAACATTTCTTCTTTAGAATAAAGACGATGAAATCGATATTGTTGATTTTACGAAAATTTCTCTCAGGATTATTACATACCCAACTGTACATATTATTTATTTAAGCATGGTTTCTTTTCATCTAAGTATTTTGCTTAAAAATTGTCTTTTTTTCTCAGCTGGCTTTATTTAATTAGAACAAATCCATGCGTTAAACAAACAGGATAAACATTAGCACTTCATTAATATTCAATGTCGGTCTCGCTAAGAAAGTAATGCTCAAAAACTGTTTTAAATGAGGCACGCATATTTGTTATTTTCTAATTTTTTTACTTTCTCTTATGCATAATCAAAATTACTATTTCTAAATCTGAAATATCCTTTTTAATTTTCATATCTAAATTATTAAATATATGTATATTCACATATTTTATTATTTTTGATGAAGCTAAATTTAAGTAAGGACTAAGTTAATTAACAGTGCTAATTATTTTAGACATTTTTAAAAGAATAAAAGGAAATATAAAACAATTAGAACTGGTTATATGATAAAAGATATTTAAGAAAATTGTAAAATATTTTTAAGAGCAACATATAGGAATCATTTATTAAACAGAGAAAAAAAACAAAACAATCTAAGGAATAAACATATAAAAATTGAATATAAAGCAGGAAAATTGTGAAAAAAAATTGTCACAACTGTTGTATTTTCTTATTAAGGAACAGGAGTCAAGAGAAAGATGTTTTAAATTCATTTAAATAAAGATTCAAAATATTAAGCAACATACAAATGAATAATTCTCAGCACCTTAGATTAAAATAAAAATAAATGAAAAAATTGAAAAATTTAATATCTATAAAAAAATGAAAACAAAAATTATAACATATATAATTAAATATATTTATATTAAAAAAAATTGACAGTACTGAAATTAGACATCAAATAGTAACGAAATCAATATCTTTTTGTAAGCGTTTTAAATGTTATAAACATGAAATATTGTTTGAATAATTTATCACGTGTCATTTTGAAATAACTGGATTTAAATTGTCGAGGTTTTTAAAGATGTATAAAGCCATACACGTTTGATGATAATGAATTAAAAATAATCATCTCTCTCTCTTTAAATCTTTCGATTATTTAAATAAACAAAAAATTTTTGAACATCTCTGGAATAATGAAAAAATAGTAATAAAAATTCCTTCTGTATAAATGTTATTAAAGAAATAGAGGTAATAACATATAGAATTTAATTCATATCATAAATAAATAATATTAATTATGATATAAGTTAAATTTTAATAATTATATAATATTAATGAATAAAGCCAGTAGTTTTAATAAAATTTGTTTTAAAAGTTAATTTTGATGTAATAAATTTATATTTCGCATTAAGTTTTAGAATACTTATTTAAAACTATGCAAGAATTTGAATACTTTTTGTCCAAAAGATGTTTTACACTTAAACTGATATTTTTTAAAGATTTTTATTTATTTATATTACTCTTCTTAACATTAACAAAATATTACTTATATTTTACATACTAATTGAAATATTGTTCATTACAACAAATAGATAATGTAAAAATTATTCATGATAAAAGTAATGTATTTTGAAATAATTAATTATTACTGAAAATTTATTATTATAAAAATAATTTTGTTTTTATTTTCTATATACATAAAGTTTTTACTGCGTTTAATAAAAATGTTATAGTACTTTTTAATAAACCTTTTTATTTTGAAACACACATAGGATTTCCATAATGAAAAATTAAATTAGAAATTTCATTTTTATACCACATTTTCAAAAATTATTTACATAATTAAAAGAGTTATACGTTAAAAAATACCATTTTATTAAACCAAAGTAAAAGAAAAATTTACAAGTTCTTGTCAAGAATCTGTGAAACAGCTATATTGATGCAACAAAAACAAAATAATCATTTACAATACCTTTGCTTTTGTTAGGGCCGTCTGCATGTGAACTTGTGTACCTAAATAAACGAATATGTATTAGTGTCTTGTTTTATTCTGTTTTTCTTAATTTGTTTTTCTTGACTGAATCTACTACTCAGTTTCAAGTGAAGGTGTGAAATTGCTCTAAACTACTCTGTCAACGGCTGATGAGTTCAGGAATTTTAGAGCCGCGTAGCCTGCCAATCATGGAGAGCCCTTAGGAGTTTTAAGTCAGGGGGTGGTAAACAGAGCATTTTAGAAATGTTCATGAAAACTGTTTCCTGTTGAAATGGCTAAGTAATCAACAACAATCGCCAACGAGCATGACTCTCTGAATGCCATGTAAACTTGTCTCCTTTTTAACAGTATCTGATGTATCAAAACCATATTTATGACACTTTATTTTCATTACGCTGAAAATCAATTTTATAATTTTGCCTTTTTAAGTATCGAAATTAAATAAAGCAATAAGAATACAAAATATAGATGCCATTTAGAGCAACTTTAACAATAAATAATCAGATTTTTTTTGCAATTATTTTTGGTTGGTTGGTGTCGTGTCCATTTGAAGTTAATGCAAATTACTTCATGTGCCTTGGCAACGTGTATAATATTTTGTAATTAACAGAGATTTCCCTGAAAAGGAAATTCATCAATGGCTTGTAAGCCTCTTATGATTGCCGAGCAGTTACAAATGCATTCCGGGTTGAGTTCCCCCTCCGGGCAGTTCCTGCATGACATAAAAAAGTACTGGTGGCATCTGTATTTATAGTCATTCCACAGTTCCACAGAAATGTTGGGTTCTAAGTCTGGAAATAGTCCTCGGAACAATCCTGTCTGCATTGATAACACATAATTGATATTCCATTTTGATGTGTTTTTCTTTCAGTTTGTATCTAGCAATTGCATTAGCATCTTGTAAAGTAACGGTGTTGGCAGTTTTCATGTTAAGATATTATTAATTTGTAGATATAATTATTACAATATACAATATGGGTAAAATTAAATATTTATTTTTTTATGATAAATATGAAGATAACGGTATAAGTGAATATCATATTATAGGGAGAAATATACATTAGGGTATCCTTAATTTGCTACCAATCCGAATTTTTGCTACCAAGCTTGTTTTCATGCATGTTTGAATAAACATAATGGTGTAGAAAACACGAAATTCCAACCAGAATAAATAAACATTGCTAACAATATGCGACCAAATTGGCGAGAAACTCAGAGGTACCTTAAAATATATATCACCCCATACTATAGGCATTTATATGCTAATGAATAAGAAAATACTAGAAATTAATTTTTCCAAGTTTCCAAAATGACATCTTCAGCAGTATTTCAGTATTTTTAATAACTTCAACAATAAAATAATTGAAATATTTTATTCTGTTGTATCATGTATTGTATCATAATTGCACACTTTTTTTCTAAAAAAAAAAAAAAAAAAAAAAAAAAAAAAATTAAAAATTAAAACAAACGAAAAGGAATAGATCAGATGAAAAATTAATTGAAAAAATGATCAGCAAACTAATATCATAATCAATTTGATGGCGAGATAATTGGCTTCTTTTCCACAGAGGACATCAAGACTCGAAGATTCAAGGAGCTCATAAAAATTCATTTTCCTTTGTGACAGCAATCCAAGTCTTTATTCAACTGAAATTTCAAAAAAGGATTTATGTACAAAATTTTAAAATTTATTAAGTTAAGATAGTATGTAAAATTTAAGATTATAAGGAAATGATTGTAAAAATTTCATTGCATTTTTTCAATCTTTGACTTATATTTATACTAATAAATTAATTTTTTTCAATTATGTAAACTTATATTAGAAATGGCCATTTATTCTAATGAAAAATTTAAAGAAAAATTTTTAATTAGAAATTATTTATATAATATGCAACTAAAGATTTAATTAACTAATTTTCGTTGAAAACGAGTCCGCATTTTAAAAATAAGTCGAAAGTTTTATTGATTTTTTTCCATTGCAAGACTTGATAAATTGTTTGGATAAATAGTTAAATAGTTGATTTTGACAATAGCACGTCAAAAATTTTACATCAATCATGAATGATGAATTTAGGCTTACTCACACTTTCCAAAAATCAAACGATACATATATAACTATATATATATATATATATATATATATATATATATATATATATATATATATATATATATATATATATATATATATATATATATATATATATATACATATATATATACACATATATAATGCTTGTTTTAATGCTAATTATTGATGTGGGTAAATTATCATTATTAATAAAATAATTAAAATATTTCTACCCTGAATTTTTTTACCCTTTATTTCTAAAATATTTAGCCAGTCTCCCTTACACTTCTTTACTCATATCAAGTTAGTTTTAGTTTATTCAAATTTAATATAAAAGGATAGAATTTAATTTTTAAATTTTTGTGTTTCGATTTTCCTTAATATATAAAGAAAAAATGTAAATGTTTGAAGAAATTGCTAAAAATATTTGAAAGGAACTGTCTAAGATAATTACATTAACGCTTCTCTAATGATCTTATGTTTCTTATATTCAATTATTTTTTAATAAAAAAGCAGCATTTTGAAACTTAATTGCCAATTATTATGATATTTATAATAGTATACAAGGAGGAAACACAGAAAAGTAACTCAAAACTACTGAAAATGGATGTATATCAAACTTATTACCTTATAAAAGGAGACTAAAATAACTCTACTAAATAAATAAACTGAGCTCGAAAAAATAAAGTATTTATTGTGATATATAAAGACACAAATAAATATTTTCATACTTCCTACACTAACATTTGTGACTGGTTTTACACTGATTTATGCTAGAAGAGGAATGAGATAAATAAAAGGAGATGAGAAAATAACCAGACTCAAACACTTTTGTTAATATAATTGAAATTCATGTGTGCATATTACCTGAAAACCGTATGAAATTTAGTTCAATAAGTCATGGATTGATTTGAATTCCACATTATGTTGCATGTGCAAGCAACGTGGGATGGCATTTCTCATTTATTTATCCAAATATATATATATATATATATATATATATATATATATATATATATATATATATAAATGTATATAAAATATATATATAAAATATATATATATAAATGAGAAATGCCATCCAACGTTGCTTGCACATGCAACATAATGTGGAATTCAAATCAATCCATGACATATTGAACTAAATTTCATACTGTTTTCAGGTAATATGCACACACACACACACAAAATTTACCAAATATTTATTAAAAAGATAATCTATTAAATCAAAATTTTATACATTATATATATTTATATATATATATATATATATATATATATATATATATATATATATATATATATATATATATATATATATATATATATATTAGTAGTACAAAAGGTTTGATATATAATTAATACATGCTTTTACAATAAACACACACACACACACACACACACACACACACACACACATACACACACACACACACACACACACACACACACACACACACACACACACACACACACACACACACACACACACACACACACACACACACACACACACATTTAATTATTTATTTTATAGTGTCGAATCCTTTTGGTTATATTCAGTTTTGTAAGCAACACAGCTTTAGGAAATCGTTCTATAGTATAGACACAAGCAACGTTATAAAAAAATTTCATACTATAGATAGAAGTGCCACATAAAATATTGATATTATTTAGTTATAAAGAATACTTTATATGGTGAACAGAAAAAAAGGAATATTCTTTTTGCATAAAATTATTTTTCCTTTTAGTTATAAGAAATCTATATTTTCTTTAAATAAAAGATAATATCAAGGTCATATATATATATAATGGTCACAATCCTAAATGTCTCCTTCACTATTTGAGAAGGAAGTAGATCAGGAATATTTATAAAATAATAAAAGATAAATATATACTTCTATAAATTTAAGGAATCTTTTCATAATAATTTGATAGATATTTAAAATCTATAAATTGATTGATTAAAATTTTGAAAAACAAGAATTCTGTGCAATTCTTCTTCTATATATTTTTCTGGATTATTTTTATGGATTTTATAGGCATATTAAATTTAAAGATATTATAATTTTAATTTTATAGACGAATAAATATTTCCATGGATAAAACTAATTATATTCAGACATTTTCCTATTTTTATTCTAAAGGTATCATAAATAGTTAATTAAAACTTCTAGATTTTTTTACATAACGATTGATATTTTTGTTTTAGAATATTTTCCTGAAGTATAAATATAATAATTTTAAAAATATATAACTTGATTTGAATGTAACATTTCTAAATAGAAAGTTGTTTTCAAAGGCATTCAATGTGTGTGTTGTTGACATAAAGTTTCTTCAATCATTTATAAAATTAAAATTTCCTTTTTAATTTCATTATTTGAAATTTTATATTTTTGTAGAATACTTTAGTGACTTCCTGGAAATGAGTATTTAATTATAAGAAGAAAAAATGTGATTTTCATTATAATTCAATAACATTAATAATTATATTATTAATCAAAATCATATTATTTAAAAACTAAAATCATATTTTTTATTAAATTAAAATAAAATGCGAAAGTTGAGATTACAAAAGTTTTGAATAACAGTTTGAAATTATATTGATATCACTTAAATCAAATAATTGCATTAATGAAGATATGTCTCTCAATTATGTCTTGATACACGTAACTAAAATTAATATTGTAAAAAATTAGTTGATGATAATAAATCATTTAAAATTAAGAAGCAATGATCAGCAGAAAAATATCGTAAAAATACCGGTATTTCTGTTTTTTTTAAGTAATAGAAAATTTGTGAAAACATAAAATGCCCAACATTTTAGCATAATTTGTAATTAAAGGATAATTATGTCAGTGACATACAATTCCAAAGTAAGAAATAAACTGGTTTTACAAATATAAAACGTTTGGTAAACTAGTTTATTACAAGGATATTACAAGTAAAACTTATAAATATCGGGCATCATTGTGTTTCTTGTTTAATGCTTCTTACAAAACTATTAAAATAGCAATTAGAGAACAAAAGAGTTAAAAAGTGTGATCTTTAGGATCAAAGCGCAATTCAATTACAAGATCGTCTAATAATCTTCGTAAACACATGAGTAGTTACATTAACTCGAAACAAGAAATTTATTATACTATAAAATTACATTTAAATAGATGAATCGGATAATTTGAGTCCATAGGTGCAATGTAAAGTCAAATTAGATTGTAAACGCTAACGAAAAAAAAATGGTATCTGTATGCAATCTGTATTGAATTTTTCGGGATTGTTTCTAGTACTAAATCACAATAATAATTGATAGAAAGTATAAAATTAAAATTTTCGTCAGTTGCTTTAAAAGTATTAATTTTCTTTGCGAATGGCATCTTTGCATCAGAAAAAGGAATCATAAGCAGGGAAATAAAAATTTTGAAATAAAATTCAAGACCATTTTGAGCACGAGAAATACAGACTCAATTTAGACTGGAGCAGTTTGATTTGAATTCCAAATGGCATTTTATGGATGGCCCCTAGGGCGATAATGAGAAAAGCGATTAACACAAGGGCAAATTCATGAGGACCTCACAGGAATGTGTCATGCAGTTTAAAAATGAAAGAACAGTATAAGTTTAAATTAATCTATTTATTCTCATTTTTTGGCAATTCTAGGAAAAATGACTCTACCTGTTCAGCAAATTTCATATGCACTTGTTTTCATTTGTATAAACATATGTTTGATTTTTTTAATTTTAGCCAAAATTTCTATTACATTGTCTTTGCAAATCATGCATCAAGCTAATTTTTTCCTAATGATAATAACAGAATAAACATTTTTTCGTTTTCTTAAATCAAAACCTTTGCTTACTTAAGATTCATGCCATTACTAGATCATTGAATTTCAGTTCTTTCCTTTACATAATACTGTTGTGCCTTTAAAGGAAAAACCAAAATAAAGTAAGATGCAACTGAAAAAAAGTCGTCACAGATTGAATGTTTCAATGGAACAATGAGAGATACCAAAGATATTGTTTCTTAATTTATTATTTCTTTGTATGAATTTCATTTGTCAAATGTTTACAAGGTGTTATTTATTTACTTTTCTGTGCTAATAAATGCACGAAATAATGAGCGTCCTTTTATTTTAGCATTTTCTCCTTTATGGTAATGATGCCTCATCATGATTTAGTATACGATATTCCTCACTTTGACCCAAAGAAATTATTACAAGGACAATAATATACACAGGAATTATCGCCTCTTTTTTTTAAATACACATTTCTGGAGAATGTTTGACTTACTGAAATTCAGTTTTGATCTTTAATTATGCCAACTTATTTGAAACAGGAAAATTTGGATAAAGGTCATACTATCATCATGTAGATATTTAGTCAAAAATTCAAAGGAAATATTTGAATTAACTGATGTTTATACACACATTAAAATAGATGAAGGGTTTCTACTAAAATATTTCAGTTCTTATTTCTTGCTTAACCATGGTGATGAGGATTTTGTAAATCGTTGTAACATGGAAAGATACCGTACAGACCGTTGTGTCTTGCAAAATAAAACTTTTTCGTTTATGCAGAAGGTAGAAAATTTCAAACCCAGTAGAAAACTGGCAATGAAATGTCTCCCTTTAAGTGAGACATTTAATCGCCTGTTTTCTAAAATAATATTATTGATTGGCTTAAATATTTCAGATTTAATTTGGAATTTTTAAGCCAAGTAATAATATTATTTTTTTTGCATTTTTCTGATGATTTTTTTATTTTGTAACTTTTTTAATATGTTCGTCCAATAAAAGTCTAAAAACAAGTTGGATTTTTTTATTAGTTTTTATTTCATTACATTAATGCCGAACTTATTTGAAGACAGCAACAAAATCCCTAATTATCAGTGCGTGGAATATTTGTGATACTAACAAATTAAATTCAAAATTTGAAAAATTATGAATTATTACATGTAGTATTTTAAATTTTTCATTGTTCCAAATTTTGTGTTTAATACTGAATAAAAAGAAATTTTTTAAAGTTCTAATTGAAATTTGTGTTTCTTCTGTTTACATCTAAATAATTTTTTTTTATGTTTATTTGCATAAAATGTTGTTGTTGTTATTATCTCAAGTTGTCTAGCTAGGCTAGACAACCCCCACAAAACCAAAAATATCTAAAATGTCTACAAAATGTGAGGGGTCCCGAAGGACATCATCTTTTTTAAAATTTAGACAGGTTAAGATATGTCCAAAGGAGGCCATATTGACAGAACATCAAGGACAATCTGGAAATGTCCTTTGCTTCTGCTGAAAGGTGATTCCTCTCGTGTGCCTACTGAGATAGTGGGAAAGGGCAGTTTGATAAGATCTTGGTCTAAGATTGAAGGTCTCACCCGGTCTTTTGGTGAAGTACCATGGATGGTTGGGAGGAATTTTCATTAGCTTATTGAATTCAGTTTTTGCCGGGGAAGAAATCTCACTAGATGTGAGCTCTTTACTTCCTACTCTGACGTCGATCTGGCCAAGAAATCCGCTCTTTCATTCCCTTTTACTCTCACGTGTGAAGGGCTCCATTGAAAATGCACAGTGTGTTCAGGAGATAGTCTCTCAAGAAGATTTAGTGTGTCCAAGATAGTTTGATCTCCAACAGTGCTCCAATTTAAAAGATGCTGGATTGAAGCATGACTGTCATTCAATATCCAGATATCCCTTAATTGATCCTCCACGTCTACTGCATACTGTAAATTTCTTCTAATGGCTATTAGCTCTGATCTAGATACAGAACAATTAAACGTAAAATGTGGTTAAAGTATACAGTATTTTGAAGCCAAAATGTGCTAATTTCTATATATTAAATGGTATATTACTTCTGATGCCCTGAAATACTAAGCAATAAAGTTTGAAATATTATAAAGTATTTTACACATACACTTAAAATGAATACATAATGTAATAGAAAATAATGTTTCCAGTCGAAAAGTATAGTGTTCCTAAGTTCAAGAAAAAGTTAATTTTTTTCAAAAATAAATATTAATTTTTTAAAAAATTTTGTTTTTTGTTATTTTTAAAAGAAATTACCTTTGATTTGAGTTATAAATTGAATATTGTTCCATTTACTTAAAATTAATGCTTTATTCTACATCTACTTAAGATTTAAACATAAAACGTAAAATGTATTATTATTAGCAATTTACTTTTTTAATTGCATTTATTCATTTTATAAGAAAATGCATTCATTTCTGATTTGAGTCGTGAAAAATTAGAAGGTTAAATTAAAATTTTTGCTTCAAAACAAAGTTTTCAGTAAGAAATTATATATTATTGTTTGTATTTAATACAGGAGATTATTTTACATAATTTACATTTAATCCAGGATATTATTCTATATTTTTCTATTTTAAATAGCATGTGAAATAGTAGAATTTTATAAAAGTTTTTTACTTGCTTGTAACTTATATACATTTTGAAATATTTATTTAAGCAAGGAGACAACTCTTTCAATCGTAAATTAAATTTTTTTCAAAAAGATTTATCTCCATTTGTTACGTTTATTTTTTCTGTTGCTTTTATCTTTTTAAGAGTACGCTCTTTCAGATCTTGTGTAATTTATCTCTTAGTAATTAAGTACTTAGCCAATCCAATAAATCTTTTTTTTATTAACATATTAGCAGCAAATAGGTTTACTGGAGTTATATGAAACCAAGAAATGAACTATATCAAATAATACAACTAAACTGGATTAAAACTAAGTGCAAATGATGATGTCGGATTGTGCGTAGTTCATTTTGAGAAAACATCTAAAATGGCTCAAATATTGAAGAAAAAATAAGTTGCATATATAATGGTCTATTTATTAGTAACGATGTATTGCACGATTCTACAGGATTCATTTACGGTAAATTAACACATGGAAATAATCTTTATTGCCCGATTACCATTATAATAGGAGAACTCCATCGAAAAGGATAGTGAAGCAAATTCAGTACGGAATATATGTTTAATCTTCTCAAAGTAATGAAGAGATTTCAAGAAATTGCCTCACAATACATGAATGAATTCCAAAAAAAAAAAAAAAAAAAAAAAAAAAAAAAAAAGTTTTAGTATGATTGAAGCCAAACAAATGTGAATTTAGTGATGGTGATTTTATTTTAATTCTATCTTCACACGTCAGAGAAAATTAAACTACCTATAAGAGGGATGGAATTTGGAAGGACAGAAAACAAATATATTATTCGTGTTCTTAATAAGAAAATTAAATGTGTTTTATGTAAATATGGTGAAATCATATTTCAAAAGAAGGAAATAATTATGTTTTAACTCTAAGTAACTCCATATCATATGAAAACTTACATTCTAAAGCGAAACGAAATAGCTACAATTAAACAAAAAAGTGAACGTACCAGAAATTGAACTATTGCATTGCATTGGAGAAAAAAAATTTCGATCTATTTTCTATGAAGAAATTTTCAGAAAATTAAGAGTATAATATGCATTTAACTTCTGAGAAACTCCCAAATTTGAGACAGTAAAAAGCCTAAACCCCATAGGTTTAGGCTTTTTATAATATCTTCAAGACTTTGGTGTACATCAAGACTTTGGTGTACTTCAAGACTTTGGTGTACTTCAAGACTTTGGTGTACTTCAAGACTTTGGTGTACTTCAAGACTTTGGTGTACATTTCACTTACCCAGATGAAATAAAATGTTGAGAATTAAAGTTATAGATCCTGAAAAATACGGTATTGCATCATCATTAATTCTAGTGGAAAATCTTGGGAGAATCCATGGAATATTATTATGAACTAAACCTAGTTAATGGCACTGAACACTAACCAATTACAATTATAAATGAAAAAGTAGAATTAGTTTCTAATACTAAATTTATAACACTCCTAGACTTGAAAGCATTTGCAAATCTCCTTCATTAGGAAATCAAAAAGCGTACCACTTTCAATACTAACTAACAGTGGATCTTTCTGTTAATTGAAAATTGTGTTTGAATTGAAAAACGCTTGTTTTCGCTTTAGAATACGGATGATAGTACTTTTAAAAATTGCATTGTGTTTCTCTACATTTCATTTAAGATCTAAAGAACAGGTAAATTCCTCTTAACCAAGTATCCAAAAAAAAAAAAAAAAAAAAAAAAAATAAATTTTTTGGCTAATAAAGCTATCAAATTGCAAGCTTCTACACCACAATTTTGTTAAATTTTTAGGTAATCTTGTTTGAATGGCAGAAAGAAGAAATCCTGTGAAGTGTAAAGTAGAAACTGTTAAAGTACGTGGCAAATATTGCCACATGTAACCTGGCAAGAATATTTTCTTCCTCACAAACTTGTTTCAGGAACATGATGAGAAGGTAATCACAAATCATTTTGCTGGATAATGTGCATGATGAAATTTTGTGTATGTGGCTACACTGTTGATAATTTTTGTAAGAAAACAGCCGAATATTTTTCTTAAGCAATCGACAGAATTCCTCATGTGTTGTTTATTTTATAATCGCATCTGCCATGTCTTCTCATATTCACAAATTTACTTACATGTCATGCTAGAGTTGACGGGCATCAAAGTGGGAGATATCCATTTTGTAAAACGATAGCGTCAATCAATGAGTAACTGATTCTATTGTAATAAAATATTTTAAACAATAATTATTTTCTATATTTTCATTTAATCATTTTTCTTTCCTCTGCTGATATATGAAACGCAAAAGAGCAAGATCTTGTTGAAAACTGCGATACAAGTTTTATGAGTAGAGTGAATTGCGTTTTCTTCTATCATCAGCTGATTTCGTGAAAAATTACTTTTATTACAAAAATGTTTATGGATTTTTCTCATCTTGTTGATGATTACCAAAAGTAATCACTGGATTGTAACAAAATGCTAGACATCAAGAAAATTTCATCTATATTTGAATAAGTGATAACATCGAAATTGTAATTTATCACTTAAGACAGAGAATAATTTATTTACAACATTTTTAACATACTATTTACGAGTTTTTATAATATTTTTGTAGAAATTATTTGGAAAAATAAAGATTATGAAAGTTTAGTAAATGCATTGAATCAAAAGATTGTTTTATTCTTCCTAATTTCGTGTGCTGTAATGATTTATGTGAAATATCGATATTTGATAACTTGGTACACCTATTGTTAAATGCAAATTGTTAAATAACTTGGTATACCTATTGTTAAATGCAAAACTTTAGAGGTTTCTACATTAGTTTAAGATGATAAGCATAAGATATAGTCAATACCTGAACCACCCATTTGTTAGTTATAATATAATCATGATGGAGGGATTTGAGCTGGAAAATTCAGTGGGGATAATAATAAGTTCAAAGTCATGAAAAGCTTTCCACATCAATATATAATAAGCTTATTTCTTTCCTTAAATCACGCTTTCTCGTCGCATGATAAAAAATTATCACTAATGAAAGAATTTGTTCATTACGTAAAGCACTCATAAAAGTGAAAATACGTGTATGTAAATATTTTCACTTCGTTTTTATAATTTTAAAATTAGAATAAAATCTTATATACTTCTTCTATAATTAAATTGATTTATTAATTTCGTTCTTATAAGATACAGTTTTTTGTAATTAATTCATTATTAACAATGTCTTTAATTTCCGATAAAAATTTTTTCGATTACCAACTTTTGCATTAGGAAAAAATACTGAGCAAAAAACAAATTGGCAAACTTGGAAATTCTATTCATCTTTTCTTTTTAACTTATTCAAAAGATGCTAAAGTGAATGCAAATGAAATTATTTTTCGATTATGAACTTTGCGTTCTTCTTGAATAAATTAGTTACAAAATATAAAATCATGAATTTGGAAATATTACTCGTCTTTTATTTTTTCATTTTCTTCAAACAAATCTAAATTATTGTATTGAAATTATTTTTTTCTATGAAAAACGTTCTTTCACATGTAAATTTTACATTATATTAGAAGCAATCCTTCTTAGGATATAAATTAAAGAATGAGAAAAAGCTATTTATCTCTCATTTTTAGTTTTTTCAAAATGTCCTAAAAAGAATTTTTAATAAAAAAGTTTTTTATGAAAAAGATACTTTCAATTATGAATTTTTCATTCTAGCAGTGAAAAAATTCTAATTAGGGAACAAATTGTTAAATCTGATAATTTTATCTCTTTTATTTAATTTGTTCCAAAGGTTCTGAGAGGCATGTCAATAAAACTATTTTTAGACGAAGAAGATCATTTCAATTATGAAATTTAGATCCTCATTGAAGAAATTCATGATAGAAAATAAATCTAGCAATTTTATTTATCTTTCATTTTTAGATTTTATAGTAAATATGCTAAAATGAACGATACTCGGGCTCGAATTATTTTTCTATGAAAAACATTTTTCTTGTGAATTTTACGTTTTACTCGAGGAAATTCTTCATAGAAAACAAATTGATGAATCTAGAAATTTTATTTATCGTTTATTTTTAGCTTCTTTAAATGAGTTAAAATGAATGAGGCTCATAATCGAATATTCTTTTTCATAAAAAAATATTTTTTCATTTATAAATTTTATATCTTTTATTGGAGAAATTCTCAGCAAATAACCAATTGACAAACATGGCAATATTTTATCTTCTACAAAAGATGCTAAATTGAATGATAGTAAAATTGTATTTCGACTGAAAATATCCTTTTGATTATGAGCTTTGTACTTCTTTATAAGGAATTCTCAACATAGTACAAATTGATCAATCAGGCACTCTATTTATCATGTATTTTAGTCTCTTCTTCAAAAATTTAAATTTAAAACATTATAATGTAAAAATTATATTATTTTATTTTAGTTTATGGGCAAGAGAAAATTAATAAAAAAAAATTGCCACTTGACCTTATTTTAACGTACCTCGTAATTTGTAAGAGTTAAAAATTCACCCATGATGTAATTTTCCCTCTCTGTAGCATAATTTCGAAGGTCATCGCTTATCATTTTTCCCACCAAAGAGGCCAACTGGAGAATTGAGGCTATCGGCGAAGAAAAAGTTCTGACGCAGCCCTCCAGCGGTAGGCCTAGGTCGCAAGAAATGCTGTTCTTAATTCGGGATTCTTGAATTCAGGCCTCTTTCTTAAGATGGAGGTCACGTACTGCGAATCATCTCTTCTTGTATGGATTACAGAGATTTTACTCCATGGAGTTATCAAAGAGATTTGGTCAACGTAATTGAATTTCTCATTGGAATGTTTCGAGAAATTTTATGTGAGCTGTGGGTGCTCTCTGGAATTGCTCCAGTATAGCTTTATTCTATCCCCTGTTTTCTTAATAAATTGAAACTATTTATTAATATTTAATATACTAAAACGAATATTTACCTTTGTAAACAGAAAAATACTTAGAAGAAAAGGAATTAAAAGAAAAATCTGGTTATTCTTTGGCAATGATTTATAATCCTTGATGGGAAGTTTTTTTAAGGCTAAGATGAAGTACTTTATTTTATGATGTTTTGAATTAATTTGGGTTGAGATGATCCCCAAAATGAAGTTTTCCAAGCCATTCAATACTTCATATTTTCTTCTCAGTTAATAAGTAAAACAAAAGAGGGAATTGTTTGCAGCCCTTTATCCTATAAAACTTTATTTGTCATACAATGAATCGTTTATACTTTCATGCATCTTTAAATATTTTGGCGTGTCTTTAAGCATAAAATTTATGTATGATAATAGAAGTAGGCTATGAGCAGCTTTACGGAATTTTTTCCTTAATAACTAATTTAATCGTAATGTAAATGAATATCAATATACGCAGATATTTATAATAATGCCACAGTTATAATATCTCAAGAATGATAAAAGGTTAATTGATTAGCTGGTATCTCACACTCTGTGTGATAATGTCCTTTTCTGGGCGCGAAAGTTTATTAGAAAGGCATTTAAAGTTAAAGAGGATTGGGAATCACTACAAACATCTTTGCTGCTTTGGGAATGAAACGCACGAGTTTTTGCCGAAGACCAGACTGCCAGTTCGGCAGGACTTTTGAAGGATCTTTATGATAAAGTAACTAATATGAAAGTTCATATTTTTGAGTAGTGTGTTTGGGGGTTAACAACTTTAATTTTGTAAGAAAATCTCTTATAAGCTAAATGCAAATTTCTTAATATTCTGACTCTTGATCAGATTATGAAGAAGCGTTTCAATAATTTTCATTTTATTTATAATTAGCTTATTTTAAAAAATCATCCAATAATTACAAAAATTCTTCTGTAAACTCAAATTTTGAAAGAATATATTTTAATTAAATTACGCACTTTTAATATATTGATGGTTAATTATATCGATATCTTTTTTATAATCTCTTATGTTTCAAGTAAAGTTTTCCGTTTTAATTCCTTCTCTTGCGGGAGTACAATGTTATTTCATCACAATTTTTAAGATGATATTTTAATTATTGCTGATAACAAAATTTTTGAATGCATCAGAGTTCTTTTTTCATCAATGAAACAAAATAAGAAATTTATAATAAAGGTTTGAAAAAGAAAATTAATATATTGAAAAATGGTGAAAGGATGAAACCAGAGATATTTTATTATTTAATCGTACTTTTATAGCAATTTACTATAGTATGCAATTACTTTACTTTTTATCTAATATAGATAAAAAGTAGTAAAAGATTTCAAGTAGTAAAAGATTTCATTTTAAATGATAATACATACTTAGTGTTCAGGGATCATTATACGAATGCAAATCATTTCATAGCAAGATTATTTGTTAGAATAAAGACTGCGTCTTAAAGCTTTACCTGAAATTAAGCGTCGCAAATTCTTTTTTTTTTTTTTTTTTAATAAAGTATATTCTAATTGGATATTTCATTTTACTAAAAACAATTTTACATTTCTCTATTACTTATACTATCATTATATAACCTATAAAAATTACAGAAAACCGGAAATGGTATTTCTTTCTTCATCAAAAATATTCATAAAAGGAAAATTGTTTATTAATCATGATCAGAATTTGTGGTGTTTTATTTTTGGAAACATGCTTATTTTTATGCATATCAATCCTCTGTTACTTACTCAAATTTCTTTTGTGACCAAACTTTACCAATTGTAAAGTTACTTTTTACAAAATGTAAATACCTTTATTTGTTTTCAAAACCATGTGTCAAATTAAATATTTCACATTCATATGATATTAATTTCAGCAGTAAGTTTTACAATAGAAACGAAAATTAAATATTTTTTTGAAATAAGTCATATAAGAAGTTATTTGTGCTGTTCGATATATGAAACTCAATTTTTTTATTTTTTTTTTTTTGTGTTTTAATATTTACTTAACAGTGAATTATAAAACTGTGCATTTTTTAAATAAAATCATTAAAAAAATCACAATCTTAGGTCAAATGTAAAATATTTGATATCTTAGGGAGAGTTTCAATAGAGCGAACATTCTTTTAAGCGAATGGTCTCGTGGAGCTTGATGTGAGTTTCCCTGCATGTGGAATGTTACTCTTAGTTCCTCTGGCTGTCATCAGAGAGCGCTCCTGAAAAACTACTCAGCTCCGAGAGGTCTCTGTGACCCGAACTTTCAGCACGAGAATCTCTCTCTGGGCTACGGCAAGTAACTCATAGAGCAATTACAATTACTATCAAAGAGCTACTGATGTTTGCAGAGCAAACAGAGAAACAAAGTGATAGAAACAAGTAATCGAGTGAAACAGTTCTCATTCGTCGAAGCATAAAATGAGGCGCTTAAGCCATTTTGTGTTCCAGACAAGCGGGATCTCCTGCACTGACCCGCTGCTGTCTTTCGGAAGAGGAGCCCAATATCACTTCCGGGTTGTCAAGAGGGTTGGTGCTGTGAATCTTCCTCTTTTTAGTTATCCATTGCGAATAAACAATAATTTGGATTTTCCTTTTCAATTTGAAAACTAGTTATAGCATGAAAGATTTGACAATAGTGAATATATTTTTGATATTCAGTGCTAAGTGGTATGCCTCATTAAACTTAAGAGACATATGTCACAGGTTAACTGTTTTGAAAAGGATGCAGTTTTTGGAGTGTGAAGATTATCTAAACAGTTAATTGGAAATTTTGCATATTTTCGTTAACAATTTCATCGGTATTTTTAAGGAATTTTCAAATTTTTTCATTCATTTGTTATATTGATTAAATTTAAAATTTTAAGAAATAAATATCCTCTTAAGCTCAATGTATCTAGTTTTCCAGTTGGATGAATTTGTCAAATTATGCAATTAGAAAGTCAAATTCAATTATAATTTTGCTAATTAATAAAAATAAAACGATCATCGTGGAACAACAATAAAATATTATTAAAATAATTTATTGTACTGTTTAACCATGAATTGAAATTGAGGATTCAACAACACAATAAGATTCTTTTATAATAAACAGAAGCGTTTTTTTAATACTATGAAAAATTGTTTTTATATATCAAAAAAATTTAATGGAGAACTCAAAACAATACAAATTCTATTTAGTTGAATTTGATAATTGGGTTTTCAAAGCAAAATATCTCAATTTTTCAACGTAATCTTTTAAATTCGATATTTCTAATCATGAGCTTCCAAGAGATTTTTACTGATAAAATGAAATTCTCTAAAAATGTCATAAACCTTGATTATTAATGCACAAAACTCTTTATAGTCATTTGCTTAGAAATCCCTATAATATATGTAATTATTAAGAACCCATCATAAAGCATTACAAAATTATCAATGTTGAAACTACTTTAAAATATCACAACGGAATAATGGATAGGATAAATATGCATAAACTTCAACTTAACAGAGCATACGAAAGAAATGGTTCAGTTTCTTTTTCCAAACATAACTTACAAAAGATTATTATTTACAAATGCCAAACATTAGTGCCTAAGTCATTTGCTCACGTGCTTTGCAATACTCTTCAACAATGCCCTCACACTGAGAAAGAACCACACAATTATTTAAATGTTCAAAAGTCATTGGTTGATCAGAGTTACACAAAACACAGTCCGGGGAATCCACCACTCCAATCTATAGAGATGGTCCCGTAAACAATCATGTCCAGTTAGACCTCTAAAAAGGGCCACCGCAGTCTTTCTTGGAAAAACGGGAACAGCTCTTTCCTCCCCCAAAATCTTCCATCTCTTGTGCGTTTCACGTTGAACCATATCTTGTTTAAGAGTCTTCTTGAGAGTCAGGTTGACAAACAATTTAGTTGAATGGAATGAAAGAGGGTGATTCATACGTTGATCTATCAAGGCTCTCTTTTTAGCCAGTGAATCAGTCTTTTTAGTGCCCAAAATACCACAATGGGTAGGGATCCACTGGAAAGAAATTCTGTGTGTTAGAGCCTTAAGCAAAAAGGTCTACATTCTAAAATTCTTTGGGAACTATTTTGATTATTCAAAAGAGTTTGAAGCTCATTCTTAGAATCTGAAAAATGACCGCTCTTTTAAAAAAAGTGATTGCGAAATACAGAAACTTTCAAAAGAGCACTAACTTACAAAAGAAAGTGCTTAATAAATCTTAGCGAGAAGCATATTTAACTAAAATTCAGTACCAGTGAAACATGAATTTTTTAAATTTTACTAAACACTTTTAATTTGATTTTGCTTTATAAATGATCATAATTTTATCTTCTTATGACAAAAAATTATCTTCAAATAGAAAATAAAAATATTTATTATTGCTGTCATAACCTACTAAAAAGTTGTTATCTTAGTAAGAACATTTGAAGTAAGCTACAACTATCCATGATCTTGAGGCAAATTCAATGAGGTGTGATGGCGTAAAACATAATGTGATAATAGATTCTTCTCTAAACTGCTTTTATAATAAAAGCAGTAGTAGTAGTTTAGAGGATTACCAAGAGCCAATTAAATGCGATTGTAAAGATATCTTTATTTCAACTTTATTTAAAAAAGATAAGAAAGGTTAAACTTGCATTCTTTATTTCCACTTTATTTAAAAAAGATAAGAAAGGTTAAACTTGCATATCCGGAACAAGAAAAGTTAATTTTAGTTGAACATTTTCTTAATTTAATATGCATTAGCAGTTAAAAATTTAAAGTACATACTTTGTTATTGATTAATATCAAAAATCAAAATATATTCTTTTTTATATTAATTAAAATCCTAAATAATTCATTAGTTTATTATAAAAAAATTTTTTGCAATTAAATTATTATTTTGCTCATCATACTTCTATTATTTCAAAAGAACAATGTGTTGCGAGTCTATCTGGTTTGAAAATAAAAAATGAATCTATAGCTCAGGAGTTTATTGAATTTATGTGACCCATTTCATTTAATTTTATTTTACAAAAATTGACCTATTTTTATTATTTATACTTAAATTTTATGAATTTTAAATTGTTTGGCGGAAAATTCTTATTGGCTTACATTTATTTAATTACATATTTTTCTTTGCTTGAAAATTATTTTTTCTAAAGCAATTCAAGATTTGTTGCTCAGTTTTATTACGTAACTGTTTTCGCAAATAAGTAATCAAACTTTGCTATAATTGTATCGATTTCTTTTAGAAATTTTCATTATATAATGAAAATTTCTGACTGGTGTCAAATAAAAATCATGTCAATATTTCTTGGTTAAGAAACAGAGTTTAATCAATTTAACTTATTATTAATTTAAATATATATGGTTGTTCGAAAAGTTTGCCAACAAGAACTAAGAATTTTGATAAAAAATAATTAAAGAAGCACAAAATCTTGACCTGTTATTCAATTCTACTAAATGGAAATCAAGACAATTTTATTATATGCGGGGTCATCTTTTTAAACTCAGTTGTTAAACACATCGAAATTTTTAAAGAAAATTTGCTTGTTTAACTTCTTAAGAAGCTTAAAAACTTTTTATTCAGGTTAAATCATCAAGAAGTTCAAATGTTTGTTTTAACATTCGAAGGCAAGTGGGAAATACTTTTTTAGTTTCTCTTGACTGAGATCCTTCCTCATTTATTATTCAAAATAAATTTTCACACTTATTTCGATCAAAAAAACGCCTTTACAAATAAATGCTGAAGAAAAATTTAACATGTGGCGTCACTTAACTATGCAACACAAAAATGATGTAAAGTCCATTCATATATCCTCACAAAAAATGTATTTTTTCATTTACTTCTTTATAAAATATATATATATATATATTTGAAATTTTTAGAAATTATTTTGATTTCATTAAAGCGAGCAAGAAATTCGAATAAGAAATGCTTGTTTTCAACATAAATCAAATATTTTCTTTTTAGCTTAATTGACCATTTCAGATAGACTATATCATACAAGTATGACTCTATAGACTGAATCATTCAAGATATTATTAAAAAGGGGCATGTAGGAACGTAAGAAAATGGAAGTTAAAACAAGCATTTATTACGACATTACACATAATTAAGAATAGTTACAAAAAGAAAATACTTAATAATTATAAAATTATAAACAAGGTTACATAGTATCTGTACGGTACAAAATATAAACAAAGTTATTTAGAACCGGATGGTTCGACTTCCATTCCTCACATCTCTATTCTAATCTTCTCTTATTGGATATTGTAAGTCTATTGAGCAGTAGCGTCATCTATTGTCAATATTGTTAATACGTATCTGTTACAGGGAAGGAATTCGAATAAGAAATACCATTTATATCAAATATTTTCTTTTTAGCTTTATTGTCTATTTCAGGTAGACTGTATCATACAAATAATCGGTAAAGCAATTCTCAAGTAAAACTTAAGTTATGGTAAAAAAATTATCTTTACCTATAATTTAAATCTTTACTCAATCGGTTCACCGTTATCTCGTAAAAGAATCATGATCTTTGAAATAGAAAGTCCTCGATGCAGTCTCAGTAACTTTTGAATGGCGATGTGTTTCTGCTCTCTGGGTACACATCCAATCAGGTGGATGCTTGAGAGTTTTCCGTACTTATTTGAACACTTGAAGTTTTTAAGCCTTATGTGTGACATTTGAAGAAAGCCCAAAGTTCATGAATAGACCTCCTTATGGCAATACCAGGTGTATGCACAAATTCTTTTTAACGTAATTTATCTGGTAATCTATTCACTGCGTGAATACAAAACTATTTCTTGAATTGGATCCACAGAAGCATTATTAACTATCCGATGAAAAGTGTTAATCACGAAATACATATGACATCTATCAAATTTTATTTAAAACTGAATCAACTTTACATCTTTGAACTTTTTAGTTGCAGTTTTGGCTAAAGCTGAGAGATTTCATTTTTATATCACTGCATACATTCTAAATGACTTAGAATGAAGTTACATGAAATGTTTGTAGAGATGCTTTACTTTTTTTTTCTTACTCTATAAATTTATATCCGTTTTTAGGAATAATGTATTTCTTTTGATTAATTTAAGGAATCTTATTACCGTAATGTTTTTACAGAAATATACATTGTAATATTTATTATTAAATATTATTACATAAACATTTATATTTAAGGTAATCTAAACATAATTCTTACGTGCATAGTTACTTTTAAAACTGAAAAACCTGTGACAAACAAATATTTTCAATCAAATTTTGAGGAAACTGGAATTTTAAATTCCTCAATTCATAAGAAAATAAAAAAAAACTGAAAAATAATTTTTATGAAACTTCAATAAATGTAATCTCATACACAAAAAATAAAATAATCAGAGACTCCCTGTAATAGAACCCATCTATGTCTAGTAGCTGCCCGTAGAACAATTAAGTCTGTAGGAAGTAGGAAGAGCTTATTGTCAATAAGGCGCATTTATACGGACCTATGAAAGGTGTTGTCCCAGCATACAGGTAACTGTGATGAAGCCAGATATGGGAGCAACCACCTGGGAGCTTCGCAATTTTTAAAGTTAGGAGCAAGCAGAAGATTCTGAGATTTTGCCTGCCACACCCGGAAATATCATTTCACATTTAAGACACTGCTATTTCGGCCTTTTAAATTATCTCTATCACCATGAGTAAACACGATGGATCTATGGTTGCGTAGGAGTTTGAATCCCTACCCAACTGAATATCTTTAGATAACGAGATCGAGTGCGCTAATCAACCAGATCACCGCGTCCATTATCTCTTCCAAAAATTCCATCACCGCGTTCACTATCTTAAAGATGCCTTGTCATAATCATGTTTTTCTTCTCTCATAACATTCATTTCATGAAGAATTTCAGGAAGACAGCGATGTACCAGCCAGTAGAGTTATTTGCTCCACTTCTAGTTTGATTGCTTTCATCGATCTTATAAAAAATGGGATATATATATATATATATATATATATATATATATATATACGCACACACACATACTTTTTTTCATATGTTCATTGCATTTTAATTAATGTGAGCGTGATGTCTTCAAAGCCTTATGCTTTTCCTGGACATGATGAAAAATCATGAACTGATGTGTATGATTTGTCAGTAGTAACAATTTGAAATAACGAGGACGTTTTCAAATAAGATTTATTTCTAGCTTCTGACTCGTATAACTTTTTGGTGCTTAGTTACTTTAAGGAAAGCATAACCCATGGTTACCGGTGTAATACTAAATTTTCTTTGCATTATTTGCTAGTTTAGCGGTCATCATTTTCCGTTTTTTGGACTTATCAGAAACTACAGCTGTTCTCACAAGTATTCTTTCTTTAGAAGAGAGTTTAGACGTTTCAGCATAGCAATCAGAAAATGAAGCTTCGTCTTGTTATGGCAATATTGTATTAACGTATTGTAAGAATAATGTTATTAGTTATTACTATAGTTATTAGTTATTACTATTTTATTAGTTATTAGTATACTATAAACAGGATTAGTTGCCTGTTTATCCAAAATATATAAATTACTTTCTTACTTTGTGGATATTAATTACATTAGATTTTAATTCTATTGGATTTTTTGTCACCGAAATGTTATATTTATTATCAAAAAATATCAAATATGAAAATTAGCTTCAGAAAGGGTAGTAGATAAAAAAAAAGTGTTAATAGCAGACGTACACGGTAAATAATAAATTTTCCAAAGAAAATAAACCTGATAAAGCAATTAAATCGGATATTCAATTTTTTGCTTTTTTTATCACGTTAGCTTTATCATTTAACGAAAATAAATAGTTTTAAGGGCATCTTTAAGTATTAAAGCGTTAGCAATAATAATATTCAAAATCTTAACAGTTCATTAGCATTGTTAGAATTAAAACACAAAATTACTTTCATAATTAAATTTTTTTAATATTTTCATCTGTTAAAACTTTAATATTACCAAATAATTTTCCAATAGAGCAATAAACATTAATTATTTAGCAATAAATATTAATTGTGTAAACTCAAATAAAATTGAAAACCAATATATTTTCTCTCAAAGTAAGTTTTGATTCAATATTGTTTAATTAAGGTTAAGAAAGTAATAAAAAATTATAAAAAAAATTTAAATTTAAATCATTTTGGTTGATTTAAACTAAATATAAAATGCATGCTTTGCTTGTTTTTTTCATTTTGCTTTTTCATCTGTTCTGTTGCCAACGTATGTTAAGGGTAAATCAATGGAAAAAGACATCTCAAATCAATGTTTTGGTTTTTACATAAGAAATCTCATGTTATTAACAAAATGAACTTCGACAACATTTTAACGTAAGCTTGTGAAGAAGTGATAAGCAGTTTTAAAGAGAACTAGAGAAGCTGTGACAGATTTCAAGAGAACGTGAAATGATACAAGAGATGTTGGTGAGAGCCACGCAAATAAACTTGAATCGATCAAATTAGGAAAGATTACAATTGACAGTTTTGAAAATTTGAAAACTAACTATTCAGAGCAAACAGGTAATTTTCATGATTTTACAAATATTTACACGAAGGGAATAAAGTGATTTAGTTATGATCTCAACTGGAACGAAAGAAACCACTACTGTACGGTTAATAAAATATTCATTGCATGAAAAATAGAGACATTTTTGGCTTTTTAAGTGAAAAACTGTAAAATATTGAAACGCAAATTTAATTTTAATAACTTAGTAAGCATTGAAAATTTTTAAAATTAATTTATTTCCTGCATAACGGTAATAATTTTTGGAAATTTTGAAAGACATGTTAAAAAAATATTTTTTTAAACTTTATTTGCTTAGCTTAAATTTTAAAATATAAGAAATATGAATATTTTTCAGTGACATCAGTGTTTGATTTGAAGATTTTTACTTTAAGGAAATATTGCGTAAAGTATTATTGTGATGATACTTGAAATAAAACTTCGTATTTTCTGGTGCTTATTTATTCTACCTTCACATTATAAAAAGATAAAGAATTATACACTAAGCTTTTATCTATGGAAATTATAAAATTTACTTGAAACGCATGATTATGCATCAGTGAGATATATCATCCAAAGGTCACAAAAACATGAAGAGAAAAAAAATATTTCAGTTTATCCACTAGAACGATGAAACTGTAACAGGAAAATTAATTTCAAAGAAGAATGATTTATCTTCAACTATTTGGAGATTTAAAGAGTTTTACAAGCTCTGCTTTTATTTTTCCAGTGCACATAGTAATTGAAAATATGCAATTGTTCCAGGTTTATGAGAAAATTTATTCTTATTAGATTATTTTATTCTTATTATTTTATAATTTATTCTTATTAGATTTAGAAATCTCAAATAGATTAACAAAGAATGAACATCTTTTATGTAATCATTTAGAAATGATTATCAATCCTTTTTTAGATTAAGTTTTAAAAAGAGTTACTTTGAATAAAACTTATGTAACTTCACACACACAAGAATAAATTCATGACTTTTGTTTCTGGAACTCAGCTGGGGACAAACTTCAATTAATGATGGGCCACAGTTTTTGTAAGCAAACAAACGTTTATGTGATCTTTAAAGACTCAATGGGGCTTATATGCTTCTTTTCTCAAAGATTCACCTTTGCCCAAACCACTGAAGCATTGCAATTTATTTAATTTTTTATACGAAATCGAATCCTTCCATTTTGAAGGAACGGGAAGAAAATAAGAAATGAAGGAAAACCTTTCAAAAAAGACATAACTGAGTAGAATTTTTTTTTGCACGCTTAAAGAACAAGCAAAGAATTGTGCTATCAAAACATTTTTTTATATCTATTTATGATGCAAAAATAAATATTTCGAGAGTAAGTAAGTATTTTTATTTTTATAAATTTATAATAGTAAAAAATATTATTATAAATAAGTTCTTTCAATAATGTTCAATGTTATATATTCAATGCAATTTTTTTATTTGAATTATGAGGAACGTATTGTAATTATATGATCTTGGCTTTCAGTTGAGAAAGGCTTCAATTAATGAATTCAACCATCAGGCCAAAAGTGAAAGAATTTAATGGTTTCGAATTCCTCACTAGAATCAAGAAGTAAAAAATATAGCTTTCATGTACAAAAATGAAAGGAAAATGATATTCAGACCTAAACTAAAAATAGTGTAATACGTAATAATATTTTCTGTCTTGTGTACAATTTTCTAAACTCGTGATATTTCTGACACTTTTATGGAATATTTTCCAGAAAAGATTTCCGAGCTGTTATTTATATGATTTATAGAGTTGCAGATATCCCTTACGACTAAAGGAGTTGTCTTTTGAAAGATGGGATAAGAAGTCCAATGTTATATTACTAAGAGATGATTTCCAAACCAAAAAGCGTTGATGGAGCTTCATTATAATATTCAGAATAATAAATATTGTAGACATTATGACCTCTGAATCAGATTGATAACTGAAAGTTCTGGCACCTAGCTCAATGTTCCATCAAGTATAGACTTTCTTTGGCATTGGATGGTCAGTATCATTTGCAATTGTAGATCATGGGGCTAATAATCTTGGGTGAGACAAATATGTACTTAGAGCTGCAAATTAATCAACTGAACAAAGTGATTCTTTAGTGAAAGAATTACTTTGTTCGACTGATCGAGGAAATTACGGATGTTGAGTGTTGCCGATCTATTTTGTCAAAGTAGATATACGTTTTAATTTAGAATAAACGTGATTTATCAATAAATTACAATATCTATATCGATCAGAAATGTTTAACAATAATTAAAAAAGTTAATGCAGGAATTCGCCACCCAAATTCTCGAGTGGTCAGCGTGCCTGACTACGGATAGGGAGGTCCTGGGTTCGAATACCTGTTAGGGCATGGGTGTACTGTCTATCTCTGTCTGTCCTGTCTTTGTCCTTTTCTTGTGTGAATGGGTTGTGAATTGTTGCCTACACTATAAACGGGTCCCTATGGCCTGTGTGTACTGAGGAAGTCGGATTCCGCCACAAAATATGGTCCACTTGTAAAAGTGAAGCAGTACACTCCGTATCGCCGGCTTAGCTAGCACACGACAAAAACAGTAATACAGGAGTTACGTAAAATAGCTATACAGAAATTATCCACTAAGTTTACATCATAATTTTAAACAAGTCCTTCTGATTCAAAACGATCTCATTCTGTGTAAGAAAGCATTTGTTAGAAATGTCGAAATTTGTGTAACTTTAAATCATCATTACATAGATTTGGAAAAAAAAATTTTTTTTTCCAGTTTATGAATAACTCTTAATATAATTTTCTTTTATAATGTTTTAATTAATATTTTGATTAATTAATTTTTGAGAACCGAAAGAAATGTGTGTTACAAATAAATTTATCTTTTAAAGTGAACTTCAACAACTGAAATGTAAAATACGTTGAAGGAAATTTTCCGTTCTGATTGGATAATGCATTCTATTTTGTTTAAGTTCCACTTTAAATTTTAAAAGTAGTATTTTGGACTTCTCTGACGTTAAAGTAATAAAAAAAAACGATTTAAAATTTAATTTTGATTAAAATTCTTACTTAGCCTTCTGATATTTATTATCTGATTATTTTAATATTTTTTTCGAAGTGTATTTATATATCCACTCCGTAAAAAAAATAAATAAAAAAAAGAAAGTTCAGTAGGCGAGGTTCAGTGAAATGATAAAAAGAGCTTTGGCTTTACTCTCCGACCAGTAAACTTCTTCCTCATTTCTCTTCTCTCAAAAACGCTCTCCCAGAATGAAAAGGATTCTCAATCTCGGCCGAATTCGTTATCGGAGGCCTGTTGCGTCATGGAGATGCAGGTGGGATGCTACGGCGCAGGGAGGTGGGGTCACAGCTTCGCATACGTCATTGGATAGGTCATTTAAAAACTGCCGCCGAACAAAATTTTGTTTCATTTGACACCGATTTCTGATTCCAAAAAGAGATGTACATCAAGAGTTCCTGAGTTTTTTTTTTCCCGCTGATGTCCGTTTCTCAGAGTCCAGAGCTGCTTCTTACACCCTTTGTAGTTAGGATTAAAGTTTGAAAATAAATATTTTATATCTGCATTTTCGTTTTGAAATTTAAATTCTTAAACTGATTGTCTCATTTCTTGAGATTTTCATAATTTCTAAAAGTGTAGTAACCTCTAAACTGAAGGTAAGATTTCTTCATAAACTTATTGCATATAAATTACTTATAAAAATAATTACATAAATTATATATTATTACTTTAACTTAGATGTATTAAATGTGAAAGTGCTCTATAAAGAAAAATCTCAATTATTAAATAACATATTAAAAATAATATTAATAAATTCTGTTTAAGAGCTATTAAACTATAGTAAGAATTATAGATTATTTTAAAAGTTGAAGAAAAGTTTTAATAATTTCATAAAATGCATATTATTTAATCACAGTTTAAATTTACATTTTATACTGAATAATTATGAAAATATATACATAAATATAAAAAGTAAATAATTAATAGGAAGAGATTAAAAATATAATTTAAAAGAAATGAAATATCAACATCAATTTGTTCTGAACTTTTCTCTACATACTCTACCGGCAATTATTTGATAATTTTTTTTAGCGCATATGCTAAGTTTTATAATATCTTATTCAGATTTTTTAAAGTATTTCTTTGTAAATGACAAAAATTTTCTTTACTCTAAACTGTTGTTGTTTTTTATTAAAATGTGTAAAAATTTAATAAAAAGAAGAATACTTATATGAGCAATAATATTTTACAGTAGAAAAAAATTTTGTTATGAATTTTGTGTTTATTATGAGCAAATAACATTAAATTATAACTTTAATGTTATTTATTAACTTAAAAAATTCTAGATTTATTACTGTTCTTATGAACGTTAACTCAGGGTGTTCTGTGATAACTGTGTAAAGCGATCTACGTGTTTAGCTGATAAAAAATTTTTATATGATGCTTCAAGTCAGAAAACAATATAAATGATTGTTATTGGATTACGAGACATTTAAAGAAAAATTTTGATATAAAAATGTTTTTAACTAGTTTTGCGTAACTTTAGCTTTTAGTGAAAAATTTAATTTTACTTATATGATAAACTTTTATTGAAAAGTTATCGAATCTTGTAATTCTTATCAATTTCTCAAGTTATGAATTGAAATCGATGTCTCCAAAATATTTTCTTGTTAATCATTTCAATAATTTGCAATTAAATATCTGCGTGAGTTTTCTAACTTCTTTATTCCTCTTTTTTTTTTAACTTTTGGAATAGCCATTCAATTCATTGCACACACATTAATCCTCATGACATTTGAACAAGCGTGACTTTATACTTGCAATTCTTAGCAAAAAGGTTTTCTTGCCTTAATCTGTGCCTGAATCAGGGCTTTTATTTCCTCAAAAGGTGTGTCAGATGCAACCTCTGCTTCACGTCATATCAGGAACCATTATTTATTCAGGTTTCTACCCACTTTGACCACTAAGCAATAGATCATGAATTTATCCTAAACGTATTTTTTCACCTAAGGCAAACGTCTTGATACATAAGGAAATGTCTTATTAAGCATTTGATTCATTAAGAATTTAAATCTGCATAAAGTATCACATCCGTTATAGTTGCAGGTATGTAAAGAAATTAAAATCCTCATTACTGAGCTACATTTGAAGTTCATCTGTTAAAATATAAGACTATATGGAAAATTACTTATTACATACATATCAGATGTATTAAGTACATACCATGGAGCATACTATGTCCTACATTAATACTACTGATTAAATCCGACTTTGATATCTTATTCCCACATAGGAACACATATGCTATCCCTAGCATAGCTTGCACGTTGCTATTTAAGAATAGTAAAGATTTACGAAATTAATAAAATTTTAATCTCGTATGTAATTTCCAATTTATTTGCTAGATTTTAAATGTAGTTGCTTAATGCTTAAGAATTTATGAATTTTACTGAATTAATTTTATTTATAAAACCAGCTTTTCAAGTTGAAGATTTTTTGCATTGTTCCTCAGCATTATTTGATCAAATACTGACTTTAATCAATCGTGAGTAAATTTACCTTCTATGAAGTAATCTCAGAAAAACTAGACGCATCTGTAGGAGTTGATTTCGTGATAAACGTTTTAATTAAAAGCTTAGTAGAAAAAAATGTGGAATTTGAATTTCTTAATATTTAAAAAATTCATTTCTGGGCTTTTTTTTTTTTGACTTCAAAGAAAATTCACTTTATTCGTGTTCATGTATTCATTTCATTATATATTCAAATACTTGTTTTGTAATTTACTGTTTTAAGTTTACAAGTCTTTCTTAAATTAATTTCTTGAAAGTGTTAAATTAATGTAACTTTAGCAAAGAAATTATTTGAAAAATATTGTAAATAAGTTGTCAAATAGTCTTGGGAATACAAGATATAAATAAATGTAAAATTTGAACTAAGAGCTATACCCCGATTATAATTCATTAGAAAAATATATTTTTCTTGAACATCTAAGGGAAAAATGAATTTATATGTACGTTATGTGAATAATATTCAATTTTTATAATTGCGAAAAATATTAAATATTAATTTTGAAGTGAATATTTTAAAATTAACAAGATTATATTAATTAATGAAATAAGCAAGTATAATTTGAGATTGATGTTTAGAATAAGGTGTAAGGAAATTTACAATTATCTTAGATTGATAAAATCAGCTATTTTAAAGAACAAAAAATATATTGAGAAGTGGTTTTTTTAATGCTAAAATATAATACCTTTTATTAAAAAAAAATGAATTTTGAACTGCTTTATTTAAATTTTTTACGAAAGTTAACTTGGGGGGCATCTCAAAATTAAAGTATTGTATAATACGCATTTTTTAAGATGAAATGACCCAATGCAAATATAATACCTTTTATTAAAAAAAATGAATTTTGAACTGCTTTATTTAAATTTTTTACGAAAGTTAACTTGGGGGGCATCTCAAAATTAAAGTATTGTATAATACGCATTTTTTAAGATGAAATGAATCTAAATGAAAAGGAAAATTTCATAAAGTAATACAAGTAAATAATATATATTATTAAATTCTGTAAATTTTTCAACTGAAATAAAAATTTAGAATTTTTATGGAACAAATTAAATGACAAAAATTTGATAATTTCTTAATTGAAAAATAGATTTCAGATTTGCTTTTTAATAAAGCTATTTTTATAAAAGAAAAATGTTGATAAAAAATTTTCGAAATTAATTTTTGCTGTATAATTTCCTTTAAAATCAATCTTATTTTGGAGACGAAATATGATATAAAACAAAAAAGTATTATCGATCGTTCTGTGAATATATTAATATCTTTCAAAGCAATTAAAGGAAGAAAAGAAGGAAAATTGACACTTAAATATAAATCAAACACTTTTTATATTTTTTTTAAAATTAAATATAATTTATTCATATTTAACCCTTTAAGTCTTAATTTTTGTTCTTGAAAATATTTTCCCGCCATGATTTGATACATTGTATTTTTTAAGCAGATTTATTTATGAAGTTTTTTATTGTATAAACATCTAATAAAATCCATATTTTATTCACAGCTCATACGCTTGAAGTCAATAAATTACAACTCATATCCACTTTCCAATTTTTAACTATCAAATAAATTATTCAAGGATTCTTATTATTTATAAGTAAAAATATCCCTTTTTTAAACAAACCATAAATGTTATTAGATATTTGTATTTAAATTATTTAATTACCGTATGATATAAATTGATAAATTTGCTTATTTCAATGCAATAAATTTGTGACTAGGATATTAGAAATCATTTATGTAATAAGCATTATCTGTAAACATTTATACATATTTACTGAATGTTAAAGCAATATATTTGAAGGTTGACAAGTTTTAAATGAGAAAACGAAAACCGAATTATTGTTTCAAATGAGTGACAGGCAATTTCCCATATTTGAATGCAAATAACTCTTATGGTTTTTTTTATTTCACTAATAGTTAGAGTTTTACAATATATTTTGCAGACATATTGCGTAAAAATTAATGACGCTAATTTCCTGTTACAATCCACTCTTATGAGCTGCGTGATTATTGTCAATTATTTGCTCTAGCAACAATATGAATCCAGTTTCTTTGAATGAAATATAAAGTAGAATAATTGTTATCTGAAATCTATTGCTTGATAATTATGAGTAATTTTTTTTTTTTTAGATTTACAATGGCTCAAGTTGTAGGCACTCTAACGCAATGGTATAACACTATTATGGAAAATTCTGGTAAGTATTTTCAATATGAGCTCATAACAACTGAAAATTAATAACGCTTTTAGTATGTCTCATCTTATTAAATGATATTTATGTGGCACGAATGCGGCTTTATATGGCACAAAAACTCAAAATAATTGAAAAGAGCCTCTTGATTTTTCATCAATTACAAT
This sequence comes from Latrodectus elegans, assembly GCA_030067965.1. Classification (NCBI taxonomy): domain Eukaryota; kingdom Metazoa; phylum Arthropoda; class Arachnida; order Araneae; family Theridiidae; genus Latrodectus; species Latrodectus elegans. The sequence continues at coordinate 99,313,432 of CM057814.1, forward strand.
CACTTCCCTACACTATGGGTATGAATTATACAGCATGCTATCTAAATATATAAAGGCATATTAAATAAAATTATTCCGTGGGAAAACATCCCCATATTAAGAAGTCATGTGAAATCTAGTATAAAATGTTTATATATACTAAATATAATATTTTAATAAGACTCCTTACAAAAGTTCTGGTCTTTTTTCTCTTAATAGTATTTCATTTTTACTAAGAATTTCACTGCACCAAATTAACTTTAAATTACACACGTGAATACAGTAGATCATTTTAAAACTATTTAATGTATATAACTAATTAGCACAAAATTACTGTAAAACTGATACTTTATTTTGTTCCAAATGAATATTTTAAACTAATTTTGCGTGTGTATTCTTGAATATGAAAATTAAAATTAAAAATCTGCAGATGTGCTTAAAACTGTACAAACCAAGGTTTTCTAAATCAAACAAAACTTTTAACTGTTTTTGTATTTTAGTGTGCAACTTACTTTAAAGTGTCTTATGATTATTCTTAAAAGATACACATGAATAACCAAGAACATTCATCATGAACTAGTAAACGTTTAAGTTGCCTGCACTGAGCAACAAGTTCGGCCTAATTTTTTTATCTTGAGAAAGAGAAGTAAAAGTAAATCTGCATTAGAAATTCGAAAAAAAAAATGATCACGCTCAGATTTCTATTCATCGCATTTAAGCAAAAGATCACAGAGATGTACTACTTTTGGAATCTTCATGGAGAATGGAAAATTCAAAAATGTTATTTGCTTAGTATTGATTAAAAGAAAAAAATGATTTTTAAATTAGAAAGTTATGCTATTTAAATGATATAATATTTTATATAAATTTCTCTTAAATTTTAACAGACACAATTTACACTTTTATTTATGAATTTTTCAACCTCGAAATGAATAGCTAGATTAATAATAAGCAATTAATAATTTTGCATGATAATGATTTTTGATTTTGAAGCCAATTTTGCTAATTAATCATATTTTTGTTATTTCAGGATAAAAGATAAACATATTGAATTCGCTAATTATAATTATATTAAAATGTGTGTATATGTGATTGCTTCTAACACGTTATATTCTAAATTTATTCAAAAATATTTTTCTTTAAAATATCGAATTTTGAGTTGAAATGGAATTTGCATAAGAAGAAAAATTTAATTTTATGTAATTAAATTTCTATTGGAATATGATTAACTGTAATAAATGGCTATAAAATAAGAATTTCCTATCGTTCTAAGTTTTATTGGTTCTTTGGGAAATGTAGAAAATGTACAATCTGACCTTTATGCGAATAAATTGCACACCTGACACATATACCTTTACAAATTTGCTAAAGATTTTGACCCGATCAATTGAAGGATTTTTAGCAACTAAAAATTCCTTTATGAACTCTGCTCAACATTTAAGCTTTCAAAGGAGAATCAATGACATAATCAATGGTAAAACAATACAAAAAAGATTAGGTGTTATGACTAATAAGAGGAAGCAATTTGTTGAATGAAGCGCCATCTATAACTATCTTATTTCCGCCTTGCCAGAATTTAGGAGTTTTAACATCATTGCCAACATGGATTTAGCTTTTTGGGTCAGAATGTACCTTGGTGTTGCAAATTGCTGAGAGTTCATTCGCACTTTATTTGAAACGAGGAAGAGGCTTTTTTTGAAGGTCACACATTTTAGGGAAATAAGCGAGAAAGCTTAAAATAAAGGCCTCTGCGCGATGAGGTTGAAAGAATCTTCCCCCACCCTCCTCCGGGAAGACTCAGAAAGGTCGTGTTTTATTTTTGCTCTTAGTATTCTCAGCCCCATTACTTCTGGAATGACTTCGGCTCATCAATTCATCACCTGAAGCGCCTGTCAAGCTTTGATGCACAAGTAAGTGCGTGGCTGATTGAAGCTCTTCGTAATGTATTTGGATATCAAAAGATATTAACTCTTCCTACAACGAATCTGAATTGAATTCACCATCTTGCTTTAGATATTATGAATCCTTTTGTGAACATTTTGATTAGTGACTCTGAATAAATTGATGTTGATTTTTATAGTTGCTTGTTAAAAAAAAGTTCTTTATAAAAGAAATAGAGTTTTCTCTTATTCTGTTTATTAATTGCAACACATTAAAGACATTTCGATATCATTATTTTAAAAATTATCATGCTTCATTGACAGTTAAATGAACTCTGAAAATGCGGAGTAACGGCGGTGGGCTTAGTAGCCAAAAGGCTTTATAAGGCAACTGGATGTTCCGGGAGGACTTTTCGCAAATAATAAGTCACGTGATATTTAATTCGGAAAATTTCTAACCTATTATACAAGGTACTTGAACATTCATTAGATGTTTCGAGGGGAATTTTCCTAAATAACAAACCGTATTCTCATATTGCTTGAAAGGAAATTTGGAATGTTTCTAACATTCTTGTTGGGTTGGAATGTGTTACATAAAGCACACATTTGAGTATCCACCAGATGGAAAGTCTTTAGAAAAATGAAAAATTGTATTCCCATGTCATTTGAAGGGAAAATCGGGGAATTACTCTGAGAAATGTGTATGTTAAAAGCAGAATTGCTAAATCTCTTTATTTTGTTCAACACTAGTTGGGATGGGAAGTGTAACGACGCTCTTGTCACTATATATATATATATATATATATATATATATATATATATATATATATATATATATATATATATATATATATATATATATATATATATCACATCATATCCTAATTAAATGAATTTTGACATTTAGTTGTGGAAAACCTAATCGCCAAAGGTTATTGTGAACGTGTAACGTTCCTATCATTGAACCTCTTAATATTCTAATTAAATGAAATTTGAAGCCACTTAGTTGTAGAAAGCCTAACTGCCAAACATTATTGAGAATGTGTCACGTTTCTACCACTAAACTGCATAAAATCCTAATTAAATGAACTTCAATTCCTAGTTGTGGAAAACCAAACTGCCGAGAAGTTGTTGTAAGGTATTTAAAAATCTTCTGCATTGCAGGAGAACTTTTTACAAGTAGTTGATTGAATTTCCATGTAACAAGGGAGAATAAATATCAACTTCTTATTCGTAAAAACATATATACAGAAATATCTTATGTTGTTTAACAGTAGCTAGGATCGAACTTGGGATCTTTTATTCTTTTTGTAGCCTTCAAAATGATTAATTTTTTAAATAAATGACGTGTATTCAAACTGTGACAAATGTACGGGCTGTACCATTGATTTTGCATTTGCTTCTATGTATGATGGATAAATTTTATTTTCACTTGAAAATGGATATTTTAAGAAGGAGCATATGCACTTTTTTTGAATATGAAGCACCGCATCAAATTATTGATACAAAATATAAAAATACGGTTAGGGACAGATCACTTCAAAAATGCTTCATAATTTATGATTATAAACGCTTTTACTTTGCTTTACTTTGACAAAATTTATTTATTTATTTTTCCAGTGATCAAATTAATTTAGAAATAATTTCAAATTCTCGTAACATCACTATTATATCTAGAATTTTTTTTAAGTTTACTTAGTTTGACATATATAAAGTTAACATCAATTAAGCTAATAGCAGCTGCTGAACTGAAAGAATTATTTATAATCATCTAATCTACTTAACAGAATTAAAAAAACGTTAGTACCTGGAATTTTTTTCAATAATTTTCTCATCTTAACATCTATCTGTTGATAGAAAAAAATTATTGATCATCAATTTAATTGAATTGAAAATTTGAGGTTCAGTTTTAAAGAAAATTGTGTCTTGAGTTTTTTTCCCCAATAATTTACTCAACTTTATATCTGTTATGAGTTCAGTAAATTGCTTATTATGAACTACTCAACTTAGCTCATTAAACAAATGAATTTTTTATAAATTATTTATCTCATTACCCATTTAATCTAAAATTTCTTTTGCTGTACTTGTAATTGTATTTTAGTGCACTTGTATTTTGGTATTAAAAATTATAATACTTACATTTAATGCAAATTTGTTTCATTAATATTCAGCAATATCTGCATTTTTGTTGTAGAAAATTAAAACAGTGAGAGTCTTTCAAATTAGAGATAAATATCCTGTGACATTCACTTGTAATGATGCTTTTAAAAGTACACCGAAATTAATTAGCTGTGTTTCCAAGCTACGCTTATATATCTTGAATTCTTATTTGTTTCAACGCTATTCATTGCTCGGCTTAAAAGAGATTTATATCAGCATTTAATAACAAACAATGTTAACGCATCACTTCTTTTGGTTGTACTATTTAGATGGCGGTCAAGGATTCAGAAGTGTGCACGAGATGTCGCTGCAAACTGTTTTTAATTTTTTGCTTGACTGCATTCTGGTGCAAAAAGACAAAGTGAAAAAAAAATGGATGTTGATAGCTTAACTAAAGTGTTACAACCTGCTTCATAATGTTGAGTATTCTAATTATGTCACAACTTTTGGCATCAGTTGAATAATTTTTGCAGCCTGGACATCCAATTAGATATTGCATCAGCATTCGAATGACAGTATTTTGAAGATCATATTTCAAAGTCATCTAACCATGGAAAACCAGAAATAAAACTCAAGTGGCTTCTAAAATTAGAACGCCTGAAAAAGATCTACTTTTCGAGAAGTATCCCTTATAGAACATGAAATAATGAAATTGAATTTTTTTTAAAAATCTTATGCTTAAAAAACTTTAAAACAAATTATTAAAAAAAGCGTTGGACTTAAAATTTGATGCATTTTTAAAAATTAAATGTTGCAAAAATTTTTTGTTAAAAATTAAAGGATTGATGTTTGTGTGTGATTTTATATTAAGGGTATTTTGGCGCCATTATTTTATTTGTCAAAAAATTCATCAAAAAAATAACATTACATCCCTAATTTTAAAATATAAAATTTTTTTATTTCTTTTAATTATAAAATAGTCTAGTATTTGACTTAATAAATATATAGTAATAAGTATTGTAATCTTATTTTATTTCCTTTGCAAAATCTTTATAATATTTTACAGGGCCATTTCGTTTTTCCATATTTGTATTATATTTTTTCAAAAAATAACCATTGATCTAAAATTTCAGATAGCTTTTGATTTATCAATTAATTACAGTAAAATTTTAACTGTGTTCTGTAAAATTTTAAAATTAATAAGAAATGGAATTTTTGGAAAATAAATTTTGCTGAAACATTCATTTAAAACAGATTAGAAAAAAAAAATAAATACATAAATAATTTACGAATGTTTATTTTATGAAAGTATATTTATTTAAAAGAAAAATATTTAAAATTTACTTTTTGATTTATTTTTAATAGAGCCTACTTACTTACATTATTATTAAAATTTACATATTTTTTTGTTTCTTGAAATCAAATATTTACATTCAAAAATATTTAATGTTAAATTATTAAATATTAATATTGTTTGTTGAAAACATTTATGTAATATATTATTAGATAGTTGATAGAAATTATTGGAAGTTTAAAAAATATTTTTTGAAGAAACGAAATGTCCTAAAATTGATTTACAATATTATTTAAAAATCATATCTATGAGCAATTATTTATAGGATTTCATAAAAATATTTATCAACATTACAAAATGAATGTTTTTATTAAAACTTCTCTACGATTTGAACTTTGATTTAAAAGTCTTATAAGCAGAATATTACTCTGCTGAAAGTGGCTTCTAGAAGACTCAGCAATAACAAAGCATCATTGAACAATTTATTTGATACTGCGAGTATTAATGAATGATATATGTTTGCTTATGAGGAAGGATTATAAAAAAGTTTGTTTGTGTTTCTTCACAATTTATTTTTCATATACGACTGTTAGTACATATGTAGAATTTCGTCACCAGAGAAAAAATGGAGCCAAACAACGTGATTTTTTGGCAACAATTGAAAACTATCTACGAAGTACATAGTTGTAACATCGATAAATCATTAGTTTATACAAGAGTTCAGACCTGACATTTAATTCTCTTACTAGCCACTACAAAGAGATGATTATTTAGCTCCAACCTGCTGAATGTTATTAAATTGTTCTAGACAATTTTATTTTTTTTTAAGGTTTTCCTTGTTGAAATAATGAATTTAAAGTTTATATTTATTTATTTTGCACCAAATAAATTTTGGCAAAATTTTTTCAATAATTTTTTTAAAAATATTTATTTAAAATTTTTTTAAATGTTGTTTTAGTTCTCATTAACTATGCACTGAGGAACAATAGGAAATGATTTGTTGCCAATTTGGCTGAATTTACGCAAGCTTTCCTGGTAGAGGGATTTTTACACATCTAACTGCTACAACTCAGTTTCTGTTCTTTTCACTGTCAATTTTTTGTTATAACATCAAAGAATGAGACAACACGACTTCGTGATGAATAAACCTCTTCATTTTAACGCTGACATTTCCGAGAGAGAAATAAAAAATAGAAACGTTTCCGAGAGAGTTTCTGAAGCAGCCAGATTAGGTCAAGAGAAAGAAAGAAGACGCCATCAATTTTCCGAATACCGGATGGAAATTCTCCTTCAACTCACAAATGTAGGGCAGCAGTTCTATTACAGGTGGACGGATGAGTGAAAAAAGAGGGAGAGAATTTTGACCCGATCAAGTATGTAAAAAGATGGCCTATTAACCATGACCCTCAATCAGCTGTGTCCTTTTGGCCTTCTCAGCAATGCATAACGTGTCTGCCTTATTTTTGCGGTTTGCAATCCTCTGCACTTTATTGCTTTTTCTCCTCCTTTCTAAATTGTTTTAAGGCGATATTTTTCTGAATAATAAATTAAATTTTTTTCACTTGTTTGTTTTTGTATTGAATTCAATTCTCAAAATACGGAAATACCACCCTATGCTTTACTCGAATAAAAACAATTAAAATTCAGATATATTTCCTTTTTTTCGTTGTTTTATCTATATGCGGAATAGATTGTATATAAGTACTTGGAATATGTTAAAAATTTGCTATTTTTAATATGCTCTACTATAAAAGGTGTTCAAAATATAGAAATGTAATGCTCTCAATAATGCATTTTTAAAAAAAAGTATGTGAGTGCAACAATTAACTTATATTTCAATTTAAATTATTCTTATACTATGTGATTTTTAAAGTTCAGTTTCATTTCAAAATTTGATTACGCACATTTATATTTCTATTGTGTATTCTACATACTTCTAACGATACTAAAAGATACTATATACATCGTAAGAATAAATATTTACAATATCTTATCAACTGTGAAAAGAAGATGTATTTAATACTTTTCGTGGTTGTTTTACATATATATACATTTTTTTAAAATGAAATATTAATACCATAATTAATAAATTATTTCATTCAAGTGATAAATACTTTTTGAATGTGTAAAATGAAAGTTATATGTGCATTCAGTTTTAGAAATATACATTTAAGGTTCTTTTTCAATTGCTTGAATATTTTCAAGCAACTTTTATAGAAATATTCACTTTTAATAGGATTTAATAAATTTACAGAAAATCTTCTTTTTAAGCAATAAGGAAAAGAAAACAAAATTTAAATTGAAAATTGCTTATTTAAATCTATTTTCCAGTTTTCATTCCGAAAATTGAAATTTTTTTTCAAAATATAATTTGTTTGCATAAATACTTTATGGAAAGACTATTTATAGAGATTCACTGCAAAAAAAGAAAAAAATATTTGCAGTTAATGATTTTTGAATGAACAAGATATTTGTAGTAAAATAAAAAAATAAAAAAATGTAATTGTGAAAGTAAATATGTATTTTACATAGAAAATTTCTTCCGTTATTTGAAATAGTTATTTTCATGTCTTTTAAATAAATTATCGAATATTCAAAAGTTACAATTTTGCTCTCCATTAGGGATTTTTCAATGCAATAATTTCTGCTTTTAATTTTGTCAGCCAATTAATTATATTCTCAATTTTAACTGACGTAACAATTAATTAATTATTCATTTTATCATAATTTCTACTTTTTGAAATTTACAAGATTTTGTGGTTATGAAAACTAAGATTCATATCTTTAAAATCTTATACATTTCAAAATGGTGAATTTAATTAGAATGCTGCTGCTACACAAGTGGGTTAATAAACACGCAATATTTATATACTACAGATTATTTTTCTATATTATGCCAATTTATGAAATTTCCTTTAAATCTTTAAATTTTTTCAAGTCATGAAATAATTTATTTACAAATCAGAGTTTCAGCTATGCACATAATAATAAGGAAATAGATATTTTAAATAATAAACTGTTGTCCAAAAAATATGACTAAATTTGTTGACAGAAAATTAAAAATATAATATGATTAATTAAAGAAATTTTAGAGCAATCAAACTATTTTGACATTAATAAAGTATATGATTTAAATAGAGTATCCAATAGTTTAAAATTTAATATTCAAAATCCAAAATTATAAAAATAAAAAAATAAATAAAAATAAATAAATAAATAAAAAATAATTGTTTAAAAAATGAGAAAAAAATTTAGTATAACTTTCTTAGTATTACCGCCTTGTGAGATTTGACACAGTTGAATGAGAAATTAAAACAATTCACTGATTACTGAAAATTAGAATATGTGAAAAATGTAAAAATTAAATAAAAATTGAATTTTTTTAATGTGGTTAAAAATACTTAAATAAGTATTGTTATGTTATAAAATAATCAAAGAGATTGTTACTAAATATGAGGAAACTAACTCGATTTTTTTTGTTCGGAGACATAGTTTCATAATTTTTAAAAAATATATATACGGCCAATTTTGCTGCAATCAAAAAAGATTTTTAAGCAAAAACTTGATAATTTTTAGTGCTGCCATCTATTGGCTATAGAAGTTGAACTGATTTACTAAAAAGTTATTAAGTATTTGTTAATTTTTAATTTTAAGAAAAAATACTATAATTTAGATTTTAAGTTATTAATTTGGTACGCAGAAAATTTATTTGAGAGGAAAATTCATGTTTTAGATCATTTTTATAAAATCGCATTTTAATATTAGTTTGAAATGATTAGTGCTGCCATCTATGAACCTAAGATGTAAGATATTTGTCGTAATTTAATTCTATTTTTCAATTAAAGGGTTTATTTTGCAAAACTCATTGTACTACTTTTTTTATTCCTAACTCTCACAATTTCAGTTAAATTACTTATTTTTATTCCAGATCCACGAGGAAAAGATTTTCCATTGGCTGGAAGTCCTTTTCCTATGTTAACAATTATCGCCTCATATTTGTATTTTGTGAAAGTCTTAGGACCTGCTTATATGAAAGACAGAAAACCGTTTCAAATAAATGGAATTATAGTAGCTTATAATCTTTTGATGGTGGTGCTGAGTGCTTTCTTCTTTTTCTACGTAAGTGATGAATTATTTTGTTATTTATGTAATACAAAAATGTTTTAATTATTTCTTTTAGTATTTTTTCATTGTATGGATTAAAATTTATTTACAAATTAAGCTAAAAAATATTAGTATCCTATCTATAATTATTTTTTGAAATAACATTATATTATTATTCACAAATGAGGTTTAACAATTTTTTAAAATCATGAAATTAGTTTTTTGTACTAGTCCTGTAAAAAAACTTTAGTGTATTATTAATCGAGCGGTACAATATAGATAGTATAAAAGCTAATTTTCTACGATATAAACTAAGTATATTAATTCTTAACTGTGCATAATTTTCATTTCCACTTAGTTATATTACTTTTGCGGTATTCACTTATTTTAAATTTGAAGTTGTTGTAGAGAACATTATTTTTTGAATGAAAAACAGACAAATGATTGTGTTAGAATATCTGTAAGAATTTCTTAGCAAAACTGTTTAAATTATCAACACAAGCAATGCATGCATATTGATTAATAAACATTAGCGATTGCTCACCCACGAAAAATGACAGATTATTTTTGAAACAAACAATAACTCCATTAGGAATTTATTATTTCGTATTCACGCTGCAAATATAGTATGGATACTTTTCACATAATATATTTCTAGCTCTATGAATAAAACAGACATTGCTAAAATTTTTAGACAAAACCTACTACTAACTATTATTTTTTGCAAATATATTATGTAATCATGTTAATTAAATTTAGTTTTACAAGATAAGAAATAACGACAAGTAGAAAAAAAAAAAGCTTATCTAAAAAAGAATAAAAAAATGTATTAATATACTCGACAACATTTCAGCATATATACAGTCACTTGTACGCATATTTAATAAAATTTCTCTTCTAGGGTGGCAGCAAGACGTACCTTTCTGGAAAATACAATTGGATGTGCGAACCTGTGAACTATTCCACTGACGAAGAAAGCTTACTGGTAAGATAAATTATTTAAAAATCTCATTAACATTTTTATAAAGAATTAATGTAACTAATATGCACACATAAACATTCACTCTATTTCTAACATGAATTTATCTCTTATAAATTTCTAATATTCACGATATGTAATTAATTTAAAAATTTAAAGAAACTACTTTTACAACTGAGCTATCTGAAAAAAAAATATCTAATTACCATTTTTAAATTGATTACAAATTTTATGAAAGGAAAAATAAAAATATTTCAAAATGCTAATTCTTTAGATAATATTTGAGAATAAATTTTACTTATTTCTCTGATGTACATAGAAATCTCGGAAAATGAATAAAATTGATTAATTTTATTATTGTAAATAAATTCGTAAAAACAATAAAATAGATTTTTTTAGTATGATATGGCTTGAATAGAGTGTAATGAAGTTTAGTAATTCTGTGTCATTTTAGAATTACTAAAGCAAAACATGTATCGATTCATTTAAATTCATTTGATAGATGAGAATGCACATTTTTCTCTTTGTTAGGAGTGAATTTTCAGGTATAAGCAAATTATAATAAAAGTTGTATATCAAATGCATATTTAATTAAGTAATTTATAAAGTAATGACATTAGATAGGTCATTATGTGCATATTTTATGATTGTATATTTTCTGCCGAAGGGAAAGAGCTACTATAAAATTGTAAATATTATGACTGTATCAAAAATATTAAAAAGAAACGAAAAAAAAATATTAAAATTGAGTTGAAAACATTAAAAATATGAAAGAAAAATCTTTTAATAGTTTCTATCCTATTAATTTCTGAGAGCTGCAACGATCTAGAGGTTTTCTATGTTAGGGGGATAGAAAATTCTTTTAAGTTGCTTAAAAAATAGATATTTAATACATAAACTTTCTGAATAATGCGGATTAAATGCTAATAAATTAAAATTTTGAAAAAAATATGTATTTTTAAAATACTTAAAAAAAAGTAATGCCACATTAAAGAATTTTTAGTGATATTCTTTTTTTAAATTCAAATTAAAATATCAAAAGTGCGCTTCACAGAAAATAGATTGAAAGTTATAAATTTCTATTAATAAATAGATTTTAAATAATTATTATATTCCTAAACTTTATTAATTTCTTAAGAAAAGATTAATTTTGCAAAATTAATTTATATACTTTCAATTTTTAAAAATTAAAATATATCACTAATAGCTGTTATATTATTGTTTTAAACTGAATGAAGTTTTAGTGAAACCAAAATTACAGTATTCATATTTTCATTTTTCATGGGAATTCTTTGATTAGTGTTTAGTTGCTTTAAAATGTATTTTGTATTAACTCGTTACCGAATTTTATTACGTAGAAAATCATATTTTCTTCAAATTAATATTTATTGGAATACATGAATTAATTTTAAGAAAAATGCATTTTCTATTATTTATTATATGTGATGAATTTTTTTTTAAAAATTTAATGGAAAACATTTAGTTAAAATAATTTGTGCAATAATCATATATTTTTTTTTCAGCTCGTGAATTTGGGATGGTGGTATTTAATGCTGAAGATCGCCGAATTTGCTGATACCGTGAGTTAAATAAATCCTTTATGTGTCTATCACATATATGTTCGGAAACATATATATATATATATATATATATATATATATATATATATATATATATATATATTTATATATATAGATATAGATATATATAGATATATTATATTAATTTTTCCTTTTGATTATATATTTAATAAATATCTATTAGACACTCCAGCCAAAATGTAAATTACGAGTACTAATTTCTGATAATTTAAAAGGGCAACATTACCAACTGAGATTTACTGTTAACAATTAATTTTCTTTTGATTTTCTTAAGGCTTTTATTGTGCGTAAACACACACATAGATTTTTTTCCCAAATAATACCTTAAACAAATGGAGATACATTATAAGGTTTTGTAATAATTGAAGTAACCCTGAAAATTCTGTTGATTTTAATATTTAAAGTTTCAGTTATGGTTACGGATCACAAATTACTCTTTAGGCATGACTCTACCATATCGAGTGACTAGCATAAAAAAGCTGTTCTCAATAGCTTTCATATTTTATGGAAGCAGATTCAGGAAGGGATGAAGCAAAATATAATATGAATATTTGCTGAAAGTATAGCATTTTTTTAATACATCAATTATTTTTTTTCTTCAAAAACTAACATTAAAGGAAAAGAGTTTAAAAAACTGCAAATTAATCGTTATTTTTAATTGTATATGAAAAAAAAATCAACTGCAATTTTTGATTTATTTTTACGTATGTGAAAACAATTTTTTTTAATTCCATAAATATTTTTTCCTGCCACATTGTAAAGATGATTTTAATTTGCTTGAATATTTGGACAAATGCGGATTTTCTTCATTTCTAAATTCAATTTAAGTAATCTTAAATAATACAAATATTATAAAATTTAATTTTCTCATAGGTAAAGTCATTTTTCATGAGCATTTTTTCCGAGTGTAAAGCATTTTTATCTGTGCATGCATAAATTCAATTTACGATAAAAGTTCCGAAAAAAAATAAGAGCTTTAATTATATTAACTTATTAAAGTATTAATATTATTAAAAATCTTTTATGATATTATATGGTTGTGAAAAAAAATTCATTTAATGAACTGAAAATGGAGTTTTTCATTGAGAATAAATTATAGTTAAAAATTTACAATTAAATAAACTTGATTTGAAAGGGAAACCATTTTTTGACATAGTTAAATAATAACAATAGCCGATGAAACATTAGAAATGGATGTATTTTTGATGACACAATTATTTATTTTAATATTTCGAGCAATATGTTGTGAAGTGATTGTTTTATTTAGTCACTTCATGTAAAGAGCAATAATTTTTTTCCACTGTAAATCTAAAATCTTCTCATCTATCCTATGTTTTTAAGCATTTAATTTTTTGCAGATATTTTTCGTATTGAGGAAGAAGTTCAATCACATCAGCACACTGCACGTGGTGCACCACGCATCTGTCGCGTGGGGTGTGTGGATCGGACTCAAGTTTGGACCAGGTGTGTAAACAGACTTTTATGATGATAACAATTATTAATAATGCGAAAAACATGTTTCTGAGACCTCGTTATGTGTTATTCCTCTTATTCTAATTACCTAGCGTTTTCCTAAATTGCTTATTGATGCTTTACAAGTTATAAAAGTTCAATTTAGAAGTGCTTAGAAAACAATGAAAGTAGTTATAGATAATAAATAAAAATGAATATTTTTGAATTTTGATTTTGAGTCAGAAAATGTTGTATTTTTCTAATTGAGTATTGAGCTTTTTTCAAATTGTTCTGCAGTTAAATGTTTGAATTCATATTCTAATTTAGCATCGTTTTTTTTAATGTTCTTTTCTATTGGCAGCATATATTTTTGGAATGTAAAATATCAGCAATATACAAATTTAAAAAAAAAACATATATATTTCAAAGTATTAAGTTTAAAGTATTTGTGTTGATCATTGTTTAAATTTTCGCGTGAGATCTCAGTAGTATGGCTAGATCTCTGAGAATGCATTATATTTACTTTTAAATCAGGCAATTCCCAATGACAGATTTTATTTGATTATTTTTTTATGCAACTTTAAGCTAAAAAAATGTCTTAATCTCAACAAAAGTAAAGAATTTGCACTGACAAAGATATTGATTAGAATTAGAAATTTATTCCAAAATAAATTATAGTCTCTCAGTTACCAAATAAAAAATTGGAAAAATATATTTTTTGAAATCGTATGCTTGAATCAAATTATATCATAGATTAAACTTATTGCATGATACAATTTATTTGGATTTGTTAATTAAAAGAAATTTTTTTTTAAAGCTCTTAATATAATTATTACTTATGTCTGGCTTCTAATGTTTATTGGAAAGTGATAAGATGAGATGTAGCTTATTTTGTATAATTCATATATAATATAAAATACGTGATGATATTCTTCATTGCTGTGTGATTGGCATGAAAACTCTGTTTACTTATATTAAATTTAAATGTTTGCTTTATCCATCTCAGGAGGCCACAATGCTTTCTTCCCGTTCATCAACTGCTTCATTCACATGATCATGTACAGCTACTACTGCCTCGCAGCTCTCGGACCTCAAATGCAGAAGTATTTGTGGTGGAAAAAGTATCTCACACAGATGCAAATGGTAATCACGTTTCTCGTAGCTTTTTGTCTCTCGGAAACGCCTTTCCTTTCGCAATGCTTCTTTCGCTTTTCAAGCTGAAAAAGTGCACAAATTTTCAAGTGTTCGAAAATTTTATCAATGAAATCAAACGTGAGCTTATGTACAATCCTGAACTTTTTTCATTGCGCACATGATGCTTTTTGAAGTCTGAAAATACATTTAATATAAATCAAATTGATGAAGAAGTTATTCAACATGAATCTAATCAATCTGCTCAAAATCAAATGTTATATATTAAGTTTTATGGAACCAAATACTGCAAAAGCTATTACAATTATATAAAATGGAAATTATTTGAAACAGAATATTTACATATCTCTAAATTGAGAGCAGTATAAACAAAAAAGAAATACTCCAATTTCACCATTATTCTATTGTATCAAGAAAACGCCTTTACTAATTTTAATCTTATATATGGCAGGACACAAAATCAAAATTTAGCAGTTTCAGGCAAATTCAGAATTTATTTATATTAAGGACTTTTTAAGTTATATTCGAATCAGGTAATATGAAATTTAATTTCTAAATTTGATGTGTCAACATTTAGAAATGAATGGACAATTTCAACACAGCATAGAAGAAACTTCTCTTCTATTCTTAGAATAAAGATTAAATTTACTGTTGAAATAATTTCTTGTATTATTTTATACAAGTGTCAACTTATTCAGTAGGGAAGAAAAAACTGATTCCCAAAGTTTCCATGCGAAAAAGTTTTTAAAACGCATGTTAAAATCTATTATTTTTGATAGTGTAATAAATATGTGAAAATGGGCTAACTACAATGAATGGTTTTACTAATAAAATTGATGCTAATGCGACATAATTTATCATGTGTCTTTACCTGTTATTTATTCATCCCATTTCCATTAGTTTCAAAAGCACTATATACATTTATCCTTTTTATACTGTTACTTATTTATACTTGTAGAATAGCCTTTTAATATTTTGTTCCGTGATCATACAGATTTTTAGAAATTAATCTAAATTATATAGTAAATAAAAATTAGTTAAGCAATAGTACAGCTTTATAAGTAAGTTACCATTGTGTCCAAAATATTTCCTTTAACTTTGCTATCTTGTAAATGATACAAAATACTGATAAAATATTTAGCTTACATCTATTTTTGCAGTACCATCGGTTGCAGTGCAATAATGGACTAAAGATATTTTTATCTCAACTTTTGGTTAAAAATATATTTTATTTTGTAGTTTATAATACTGCTTTATAGTTTCTTATTAAAAGCATTTATTTTTGTTATGTTGTCTGATTGATTTCTTTTCTTTGTTATTTTAGATTCAGTTCATTATTGCCACAATCCACGCCACTATTCCAATCTTTTATGATTGTGGGTTTCAGCCAATATTTGCCTATATCATCATCTTCCACGCCATTCTGTTTTTCGTCATGTTCTATAATTTTTACAAGAACACCTATAACCAAGAGCTCAAGATGAAGAAGCAGAGCAAGCAGTTCCTAGAAGACATGAAAAAATCTGATACTCAGAAGATGCAAGAGGGACAAAATGGTTACAGTCAAGTTTCCAAGAAAGTTAACTAATTCCACAGCTTCAAAAGTCATTTGTGAAAAGCAATGTTATTCTTAAGCTTTTATGACGAGTCCCAAAACACACACCCATAAAAAAATTGATTTTAAATTGAAACAAATAGAAAGTTACAAATTTTAATTACTGAATTCTTAGTTTCTTAATAAAACTAAATCTTAACCCCATACCTTTGAATAAGAAGTGATTATCACGGACGCATTTGTGATAAAAAAAGAGTATGTTCATGCGAAATATTTTCTTTAAATTTTATTCTCCTTATTCATGTAGAAAACTTGTTTCAAATCATTGATATTATTATATAATGTAGGTTCAGTTTATTTATTATTTTTTTGTTATTTATATTTTTATCATTAAATAGCTCTAAATATATTCATGAGAAATTCAAATAATGTATTCATTTTCATGTGAAATATTTTTGAATTATATTTTAAAATTTTCATTTGTTTTATTCGATACCCTTTTGTAATATTATTTTTATATATTGTTGTCTTTTGGTTCTATAAGTTTTCTTGTCTTAAAAATGCATTTAGATTACTTTTATGAATTTTATTTGTAAACTATCATGCATATGTCAGGTTCAATATATCATCGTGTACATAAATTCATGAATGCCAATAAATTTCATAGTACCATGAATCATGTGTGTAATTTTTCACGATAAATCACCAGAAAATAATGGACAAAGTAGAAATTTACCAAATATTTATTAAAAAGATAATCTATTAAATCAAAATTTTATACATTATATATATATATATATATATATATATATATATATATATATATATATATATATATATATATATATATATATATATATATATATATATATATATATTAGTAGTACAAAAGGTTTGATATATAATTAATACATGCTTTTACAATAAACACACACACACACACACACACACACACACACACACACACACACACACACACACACACACACACACACACACACACACACACACACACACACACACACACACACACACACACACACAGACACACACGCACACACACAGACACACACGCACACACACAGACACACACGCACACACACAGACACACACGCACACACACAGACACACACGCACACACACAGACACACACGCACACACACAGACACACACAGACACACACGCACACACAGACACACACAGACACACACGCACACACACAGACACACACGCACACACAGACACAGACAGACACACACGCACACACACAGACACACACAGACACACACGCACACACACAGACACACACGCACACACAGACACACACGCACACACACAGACACACGCACACACACAGACACACACGCACACACACAGACACACACGCACACACACAGACACACACGCACACACACACGCACACACACAGACACACACGCACACACACAGACACACACGCACACACACAGACACACACGCACACACACAGACACACACGCACACACACAGACACACACGCACACACACACACACATGTATATATATAATCCAAGGATAATTAAGATACACAAATTAAAAATTTTAATAAATGCTTCTTTAAATTTTTCAACCATATATTGATTTTTAAAAATAATCACAATAACTTTAAATTGAAAGAATTCATTCGTTTCAATTTCGGAAATATTTTAAATAAAGTTTTAACTTTTTGAATGGTAATAGGGGTAAATTCTTTACTTCATGTGCTTAAGAAAAGTAATTCCTTATAGCATTTATAAAGAAAAAAGAGAATTTTTGTCATTTTTATTTTAACTTTGAAGTTGTGTTTGTTTGGAAATTTTGCAACTGGCGATAATGAAGACGCTTGAATGAATTAAAATTAGAATTTTTTCGTAGATATAGTTAATTCATTTTTCTATAAATAAATTAATTTTTTATTGATTTAAAATTAATATTTTTTCTTCAATCAGATTTCTTTTATTTGAATATTGATTTATTCATTGATTCTACTTTTAATAACTGGTAATATACAAGAAGGAGTCTAGGAAGAATCAAAATAAGGTGTTAGATTCAATTTATTAATTAAAAACAAAAATCTATTGTAGCAAAGGGATTTCAAATTTTTCCCTAAAAGTGAATACATAGTTTTGCACTCAGCAAAAAGATCAAAAAGTTTTCTTATCAAGTTTAAGTATGTAAAATTGGGATAGTTGTAAAATTTTTACCTGAAAAAATATCAAGGAAATTATTCACATATTATTAAAATCTTTCCTTTTTTGCCAAGTGAAATAATTTCAAAATAGAATTTCTAAAATTACTGAAACAAAATGTCACAAAATAAATATATTATTATCTGAAAGATAATGCAATTGTGAATTTCTACTAAAGTATTTTATTTTGTCTAATACTCAATTTAATTGAAGAACTAATGGTCATCGGGGAAAACTTTTACAATCTATTAAATGGACACTGAAGGAACTTATTATTATTATTTTTTTTGTAGAGTAAACTAAGTTAACAGTATTTTTGTTTTTCTATTTTACAATATTTATACTAAATTTTGAGAAACGATTTTGATGTTTTCATATTAGGTGAATCGTTTAAAAAGGTATTGTTCCATTAATCTTGCTAAAAATAGACTTTCATTTTTTATGATAATTTTTGACTGGAAAGCACGCATTTTCTAATTCGTTTCACAAATAAACCACACAGAAGCAAAAAAGTTCTTAAAATACAATTTTGTTTACTTTATTGTGGCGTTCATATATTTAAAAATTGATTTTTAATGTTTATGATGTGTATCTGAAAATATTTCATGGTGCTTTGCAAAACACAGGCTGAAAATGCTTGGAAATATTGATAACCATATTGATACCATTCAAAGATACTGAAATTCTATCCTGACACAGATCAAGAAATTAGATTAAAAAATGTCGATATAACAGGGTTATATACATTGTTCAAATTCTAATTTAGATCACAGTTTGGTGAATCGTTTCAATTAGGTTAATGAAATATCGTATTTGAAAAGCTTCAAATTGATGCAAATTTAAAATAAATTTTTTTTCCCATTCAGTTTAATAACTCGTTTTTGAAATATTCTGTACGGTATAGCAGAGTGTTATGCGCACTGCTTTTATGAGAATAATCCGTAAAGTAAATATATTTTTATTATTTTAAACCTAACGTATCTTCGAGTTGTGTACTTATTTCATTTACTCTTTTCATACTATATCTCAAGAATATTAAGTATGTCATCATACTTTACTATATCTCAAGCATGATTCAGGGCAGGAATGGCCATGTTGGTTAAAGCTTCGTTCTCATCAATCAGAAGGGAGTGAGTTCGAATGCCGGCTTAATCGAAGATCCGTGATAATCTTAATCGAAGATAACGGTGGCTGAGAGCTCATCGCAATAGGTCGCTGTTGCAATATCCTCTAAGAGAAACGATACTCTTGGGGTAGCAGATCAAGTATTGGGGGCTTTCTGCTTCATTCATGCTTTTATATCACGAAAACTTCCACCCGGCTGTTTTTACTCAATTGGTACAATCCAACTCTGGGCTAGGTACAAGGAGGTATTCTTGAGCAACAACAGTATATTTCTTTTTGGCGATCACTAAACTTCAACATTTTGTACTATATTGCAGCATATGATGAGATTTTTTTTATTTGTTATTATATATAAGAGCTATTTTTGTAAAGTAGAGTGCTTACTCTGGTGTAGCTTTTCCTCATGAAATTATTAGATTTTATAGGTCGTTATAATTGACTACATAATGACATTGCAATTGTGATTACTTTAATAAACTGAGGAACACTTAGCTTATTATTATTTGAATAAAGTACTACTAAACATTTAGTAAAAACCAAAGACATACAAAGGTTGAGGGTATTATTAATTTTTTTATTCATTTAAATTAAATAAAGAGTTATGAAAGGGAATATTTTATTAATTAATCTTGTTTTTATAAAGCGAAATATTTTCATGAAATATAAATATGCATTTATTTATTTTCATCTCTGCGTTGTTTGTTTATTCTAAGCAGTAAATTTCTATCAATATTTTGATTATGCTATATATATGAAAGGTTTCATAGAAGCATTTGGTGTTTTAAAAGATTTGTACTCCTTGAAATATGAAGCAGCTGCGAAACATGAACCGTTTCCAATTAGTTTTTCCTTTGATGTTTCTTTCTGCTTGACAACGCATCTACGTCCACAAAGAAACGCTTTGTTTCGATTTTTAAGCGTATTAAACGTGTTCTTTCGTTCTTATCTTGACAGGAGTCGAATTTTATTTCCTCACTCTTGTAGACAGAGCTCTGTTCACTGCATTATTCAATAAAGAGCTACAAGAATAAAAAATATTCTTCTTATGGGTGATTATTTGAATAAAAGATTAGATGTAAACAGCTAAAACTGGAACAATTTTCTATTAGAGTAATGCTTGTTATTCAAAGAATCGATATCTTTTTTATAAAAGACCTAAACTTAAAATTAATAATTGGTGCAAAAAGTTTCGTAATTAAATCGGAAACTGTAGTCTTAAACTCTTGTTGGCTGTTTCATTATGGTTGTAATAATGCTTTAGACACATGACTTTTAAATCACAAAAAAGTTTTCATTTGCATTTTTCTGGAATGAATATTTTTGCATAAAATAATTTTTCCCTTTCTTATATGCATAATAAAATTACTAAAATACTACAAAAAGTAGGGAAAATTATGAATTATTGTATTTGACTCAATAATTTCTTAATATAAATGAGCAATGCAACAATACACTAAAATATTGAAAATATTTTTCAGTCAAGGGAATTTAGTTATTATTGAGAATTTTTCTTTTTTCGCATTAAATACAAAATTGAAAAGCAACATCTAAAATTAAGGATAAGATATTTAATTAAAAGTATTTATATTCTAATTTGAAATCAAATTATTTTATACAACAAACTGCATTTCGCAAGTGTCTTTATTTGATTTCTTGCACACATTTTGTTATACAAAAATTGTAACTATGACGTTAAGCCATGTACTTCTAAAAATATTTGTAAGATATAATTTTATTTAGTAAATTCACAAAGTGATAGATTTCAGTGCATTTTTAAACTGTATCTAAAGTTAGAAGAAAAAGCTTTCTTTTTTTTCATCTTTTTTAAAATTTTTTTTATTAATGTGTTCATTGACGGGGAAAAATGAAACTTGGCTTGGAAGAAAAATTATTAACTAAAAAAATTAAATCAGCCATTATTGAGTTTTGAAAGTTAATTTCATTTTACTAGTATTTAATCGTATTTTAACTTAATATTTATAGTTTTTACGGTATAATTTAATAATTAATTAAAGATTCATGCAAATAAGATTCTCACTTGACATTAAAAGAATAACAGTTTAAAATATGAAATAAAAATTGCTCAAGTTATCAACCGATTTGGGAATTATGTTATGTGACAAAGAGGTTAGTTTTTAATAAAATGGTTAGTTATCTACAAAAATTACTTTGTTTATGAAATAATTATTATTTTTTTATTTACATCATAATTAATGTTTATGCCATGATTTATAAATCTGTTTTGAGCAATGTTAGCTACTATTTCAGTTATTCTAGAAATTTCAGACCTAAATAATATATATGAAATTAAATATAATAAATATATATATAACATGGTATAAATAATTTAATACTAAAAATTAGTTATAAAATTTCATTAATTAAAAATTTTATTCTAAAAACTATGAAACAAAGAAAAAGTTGAATTTAGAATGCCATTTATGACAGAATATAAAGTTATATATTCAGCTTCCTAATTTATTTTATTTCTTTACTCATTTATGCGAAAGTTTAAAGCCTTAAAGTGAGTAGATATTCATTGAAACTTCACTTAAATAAGACGGATATATTTTTAATATTTAATAAATATTAAGTTCATCCCTCACGCTTGACTAAAATAACTTAGATTTTATGTTTACGAACAATTTAAATGGAAATAATTTAAATGACAAGATATTACTGACGGCGCTTAAGACATCACACTGGTGGTAATGAATGGCTCAAACTTGCTCTTAAATTTTTCATAAACATAATATTTTTATAAATATAGTGAAATAAATTAGCAGAAATTCTCTTATTATTTTCAAAAGTGAGAATTTAAATGGGATTTAATGTTCAAAGAGTGAAACTAATGGGATTATTAAATTAAAATACATAATGTTTAGAAACTCACAATAACTTTTAAACATTTCGATTAATAATTAATGAGTATTATTTTTTTATAATATAAATAATCAACATATTTAATAACTAGTTTTATGTTTCATGAAAATGAGATGTAAAGCAAAATAATAATAATATATATTAATATATATATATATATATATATATATATATATATATATATATATATATATATATATATATATATATATATTAATATATATATATATACTTGCCAGAGAATAAGAGATTTCTAAGCGCTTTTATTTTATCTAAAATTTCATTATAAGTAACAGCTCATGTTGTTCAAACAAAATACTGTATCTTTATCTCTCAAATAAATCTCTGTACAAAAAAACTGCATTAACAAATTAATTAAATTTTTGATTGCGTTTTTCACTTTTTTTTAGAAAATAGTTTCATTTGTAATTTATTTTCCTTTAATTGTTGAGTGATTAAAGTACACTTTAACTAGTGTTTGTCTTTTTTTTCTTCATTTTTTCCTATAAAGGTGTAATTCTCTAGAACTGCAATCACATTACAAACGCGTGGATCTTTTCTAGTTGGAAAACAGGTTGCTTTTTAATGTTAAAAAGGTTCTATTATATTTAAAAAATTTGAGACAATTTCTGTAGAGGATATTTTAAGTTTATTTTAAGGAATTTGTAATTTTCTCTTTTGTGATGATAATGCTTACTCATTTTAAAACAATAATGCATATCCAATATTTTTATAATATACTTTTTGCATTAACTGCTAATTTCGTTACATTTAGCTTAAGTTGTCACATAGACTCTCAAACACGTCTGTTTTTGATGTTGAAATAGACATTTTATTAAAATTATTATTAAATTCATCCAAAGTAAAATTCTTTTGTTTTAAAAAATTTTTGCTCTTTTTTATTACAAGTATGTTGACATTTTTATTAAATTGTGATAAATATTAGCATAATTGAAATATATGAGAGAGTATCCTTTTTATTGAAAGGTATGTAAAGATTGTAATTCTTTGAGTAATCATTGATGAAATTAAGTAAAACATGTTTTAAAAAACTATTTATTAATTAATACATGGTGTTAATGGTGGTGCAAAACTGATATTGATATTTAATATATATATATATATATATATATATATATATATATACATACATACATACATACATACATATATATATATACATATATATATATATATATATATATATATATATATATATATATATATATATATATATATATATATATATATATATATATATATATATATATATATATATAATTTATATATAATTAATATATTAAAGAGACAGAAAATTAAAAGTAAAAGACATATAGAAGTGATTTTAATAAAGTGCTTAATACTCTGTTGGCCATTCAAAATGCAGCACCAAGAAAAACAAGGCAGCAAAATTTACTTGGAAGCTAACACATTATACAAAGATCAAATGATTGAAATTACAGCCTCATGTTAAAAGTGGATGACAAAACCAGCACAATTAGTGTGGATTCCATTATTGTCTACAACCGCTTCCCCATGCCTGGGTACAGAATCAGAGAAGAATTTGATGTATTCTTGAGGTTTAGCAGTTCACGCCGACTACACATCTTGTCAAAATTGATCTGGCATAGAAGGGCGTGGATAGTTGTTGTGTAAGCATGGATCGCATGTTTTCGATTGGCGATAAACAGAGAGAACAAGGTGGCCAAGGGAGTAACTCAATTTAATGGGTAAAAATAACTTTTGAAAAATGCGTTTTACATGTGGTTACGCATTAACCTGTTAGAATATGGCTGATGGTGTGCATTGAAGGTAGGGGAGGATAACTAGCTCTAGTTCCTAAGAAATTTAAGTGGCTGTTCAACATGTTGGCAATGCTTACTTAGGAAATGCAGGAATGAAATCCACTACCTCTCCGAATCGTGATATTGAATGTAGAATCAGAGTGGCGATGCATTATGCAACATTTCAGAACTTTCTCACCGAAACATCTCCAGACTCGAAAACGAATATGTTGGTGTTACATGCAGAAGTTCTATTCTTTAGTAAGGACAATATTATTCTATTTGTCTATGTTTGTCGCTCAGTGCACCAATGGCGGCACAAACGCGTATCTTTTTGAATCAAAGGTAAACGAAGTAATTCACCCTTGCCGACATTCCACTCAGATGGTAATGACGTCGAATGATAAGTGAAGACTCTGAATCATGAGCAACAGGCTGAATCTGTTATGCTATATTTCGTCATGTGGCTGAGAGATTTATCACTGCCAAGTTCACAAAATCACGTGCGTTTCTGCACTATTCTTCCAAGGTCGAACTCAAAAATTTGTTCAAAAGACTCAGGATCAACGAAGCATAGTTGAACAGCTTACTTCGTCTCCACAAAAAGGCCGTGTTTCAATTCTGCTTTCTCTCGTTTCCGTTTTTATATAGCTTTTGCAGATGGCGCTACAATCGCCTGTGATGCAAGTTTGCATTACAATGCTAGTGATTTGTATATTTTATTGCCTTCTGCCCATAATAAAAATTTTACTTGATTTGCATGCTATATTTAGGGTGTTGAATTTTGGATGGTCATCAGTGTAATTTTAATGAATATTCCTATGTAAAAGTTATTGAAGATAAAGTACAAAAATGTCCTTTTCATAGTATAAAATCTACCGACATAATTTTAATTTGAAAGATAGAGTCACCGTATTTGTTTTTTATTCACTTAGCTTAAACTTGATGACCGATTTGTTAGATGTTTGATTTTTTAATTTATATTTCATTTTAATGCGGAAATTGATTTCAGAAAATTCGCTATCTCAAAATAAGTTAAAAGTTTCCAGATAATTTAAAATCGTTTTTTAAAAGATTTGTGATTTTTCTCTTAGTCTGAATAGACAAACTTAAACCATATCGAATACATAGAAGAGAAAAGTTTAAATATACTAAGTTCCCTTTAAGAGTTCTCTATAAAAACGGGTACGAAAATTCTAAGAAGCTTTAAAAATTACAATATGATGCTCTCTCTATATTTTTTTTTGAATTTGGTTACAGAAATTTTAAGTAAAAAATATGTAACAAATCTTGGATTCATTGGGTGATAAATGTTTAAATGGCAACATTCTGATTGCAAGAATTTACATTCGTCAGCATGTTATGTAGTTAATGAATGAAATTACGTTCTTTAATCAATAAATAGATGGCACTCCAGGAGAACTGCACATAATGTAGAAGGTGAGATGAATTTTTGGAAGCTCAAATACATTGTAATGGCTTTCTAGTATTAGTGAATCCTTCAAACACACACACACACACACACACACACACACACACACACACACACACACACACACACACACACACACACACACATGGTGCTAACACTTATTTAACCCTCATTACACATAAATGTTATCCTTCATTATCTATCAAAGGTAATTTTGAAAATGAAAACACTGTCTTGGCTTTTATTGGAAAAGAAACTTATAAGATTTTTGAATAGTTCAGATTTCTACTAAGATGTATTATTAAAATTTTTTCACTACTCTTTATTCACTAAAGAATTTTTTCATTGCAGACTATCCTCACACCATCTGTAGTTGCCCATAAAATAGATAATGAAATATTCACGAAAATGCTTCTTATGACTTATGGTAGATTTATTAGAAGTGTTTTTAAGTCATATTATGTTTCTTTACAGTACACATAAATATTTATACGATTTTTTTTACGTAATATAACTTTTTAGAAATTATAAAGTATTTTTGTATTGTTAATTACTCACAACATTTTATTACGAGTATATTTGTGTAACATAACGTAAATGTTCTCTGCTATTAAATCTTTAAAATATTCCCTTTGATCCATTATTCTCTTTGAATGAAAGTGTAGAGTATTTTACGAACAATGTATGTATATATATATATATATATATATATATATGTATATATATATATATATATATATATATATACACTATAGTTACTATAATTTTTAAATTTTGTCATTTGTTACACATTTTCTCTGGAAAACTTACCCATGAACTTCTTTAAAAATATAGGAAGAATAATATAAAATTTGTAGAAGTTTATTAATATTTAATCAGCTTTTCAATTAGCAAAAAAAGTAAAGAGAAATGGACAAGGTGTTTGACAGATGTTAAAAACACTAAATACTACAGAAGTTCATTAAGTTTAAACTGTATATGAAAAGTATACATGCTCTTAAACTTTTAGTGTATGTTAGTATTTTATGGTAGTTTTATTATTTACAGAAATTATTTTATATTCAGCGCTTCAATTTCAAATAAATACACCTACTAATTCTTCTCTAGTAAAGAAAACAAAAAATGAAATTGTTTAAATTTAATAAATTCTAGGTTGAGAAATATGAACACAATCTTGCTCTTTATTTTTTTCTTAACAGTGAGAGCTTTTTTTAAAATTAAATTCAAAGGTCTAATACCCGATCTTTGACATGATTTCAAAGTAAATGCTCGTGAGCGTACACAAGTAGCAAATACTGCATAATTCGTAATATAATTTAGAACATTTCATAATAATAAATAACTTTTATTCGTTCATTTAAAAATATAGTTTCCTTGGTTTATTAATGACACTTCAACCTAAAAAATCAAAATATTGTTAACAATTTATAAAGTAAATTTTGTTAGCAAATTATAAAATCTAGCTTTTATTCTGTAGTAATTTAAATATTCTTGGAAAAATATGGAATTACTGTTAACAAATTAATAGTTTTAATTGTGATTAAGAGTAATCAACAATTATTTAACTTTCAATCCAAATTAAATTTTTATATTGAGCTTTGAAGATAAAAGATTGTTAAGTATGAAAACATTATTTTGCTATTGTTTTTGTTTGCAATATTTGAAAATGAATCACATAAAAGTCAATAAAAAATTTGAAAAACATCCCTATTAAATAATACAAAAGATCTTTTGAGTATTTTTTATCCTCTTTCATTTACTTAGAATATCAAAAAACATTCAAAAATGGAAGAAGCATGTATGGATATTAAGCAGGAAAAAAATTCGAAAAAATGTTATGAGGAAAAGATTGTTCCTTTTCATCAGCGGATAAGAAAAAGTCAATTTGAATTCGCTTACGAGTAATCCATGCAATTGTTTTAGTATCATTTTATTAAACTATTCTACAAGTATCTATTATTTCTAAAACTTAGTAAACATTTTAGAGAACAGACTGCTTTTCCATGCGCTAATGTAAAACAACAGTGTCATTATTTTAGATCTTATCAACTAATGCTGTTTAATCTACTTCTATGTTTATTGTTGATTATAAACTGAGAGGTTAATTTCGCATCATCCAAACTCATTGTGCATTATTTGCAACCACACCTTCCTCCATTAAAAGCTTCCAGGCCATCAGTAGACAATAAATGATTCATGGAAGTTACCTCCTCCTTTTCTTTGCGGCTCATTTGTGACAATTTCATGCTCTGAATTGACAAGCCTGCAAGAGCATGAAGTAAGTTTTTTTTTTTCTCGCGAATGTTAGTTACGTCTGCTTATTAAACCATTCATAATCGTAATGAGACATATGCGCTTCCGTTTTACGCAATGAGATCCAAGAGCGTTTTCCATTCATTTTTCTTATTTAAAAAGAATTGTATTACATTATATTCCTATTAATTGCAATGTCTTAAGAAACCACAGAAACACTTAAAGACTAAATTGTAGTTCGCACTGCGTAAAAATTTAATATTATAATGTTTATTTTAAACAATTGGAAACCATGAAATTCAAGCCAAACTTGTTATAAAATTTATTATTTTACAAATGGTGAAAATATATTCTTATATTATTTTTACGTAACGTGCTTAGTAATAAGGAATACAATATTTTATGATGTAAGTCTCGCAAACAAATTTATAGAAATAATCTTAAAAATAACGATTATTATTTATAGTATTTCTGAGAGAATTATCAGGAATTCCTTTATTATATGAAAGATATAGCGAAAAATCGCCAAATATGGAATGGTTAAGTACCGCAATGTCTCTTAATGAAACTTATGAAAAAAAATAAGTTATTGCAAGCAATATGATAATTAGAGAGAATTTCAAGTTTGATTGTTTGTTATAAACATAAGTAAAAACTTTATAACAGAATTTAAGACTTTTAAGAAATTTAATTCTAAGCAAATACTTTGCTTCTTCATGTGCAAAACAAAACTTTCACCAAACTTCGGTGAAACTTTCACTGGAAATTTTTTTTATATAATTTTACCAGGAGCTCTAGTTATATATTTTAAGAAATAAAAGTGCAAGATGTTTTAGGATAGATGTATTTTTATTTGAAACTACCACATTAAAAATCAGCAGTAAACAATTGTTAAACTTAGATTCGTGAACTTATTAATTACGAGGTTTACAAACTTTTGGCACTTACTGATGAGTTCTTCTGTAGAGTAGTAGAAGGCGCTCATTGAATATTTTAGGAAACCGAATAGATTTAAATCTAATTAAATTATTTTTGGTTTTATAGAATTATGACATTTTTATATACAATCTGTCGCAAAATGTGTACAAAATACTATTCGGGTACTAAAGTTATTAAGAGAAAAATTTATATTAGTAATTAGTAATGTTAATGAATATTCTTGTTTTAAATAGTTTTTGCTTGGTAAAGTGTGCTCTAATTCTCAGCATTCATGTTGGACTATTTCATCACCAGTTAAACATTTTATTGTTTGAGGTAATGGTTCTCCACTGAATTTGCAGAATGATAATAAGCTGAGGTTAGGGAGCACAAAATGGGTAAATCACATGCTTTAATTTTAATTATAAATATGGATGTCAAATATGGAAAATATCCGTCTTCATTAATCCCGTGATTCCGATCCTTGTTGTAATTCATTTTATTTTATGTAGCTTATAATCATTCTTTCTTTCCTAGTTGTAAGAGCATGTCCTTCAGATCTCGTTGTTTTGATCAGCTTAAAAAATTTGCCCATATTTTTGTTAATTAAATATTTTTAATTTTTTACTGCATATTGATTAATTAATATGCTTACGTTTATGAAAAGGATTCCTTTTCAATCGAGCATGTTAGATCCTCGATTTTCTTAGAAGTAAAATTGCAGATTAATTGCAGTAACAGATTTCTTCAGGCAGCGTCAAAACCTGTCTTTAATCAGAGATATTAATTGTTATAAAAAGTGCTTGGAAGAGACAAGTCAATGTTTTAAACCAGCATTAGGAATTATTCGAATTTTGTAGTAATTATTTCAGGAATCATTTGATTACTTGAAAATTTCATATAAGTTAGTATTTTTACTCTAATTTTAAGGAGCCACCAAATGATTGTTGGTTTTCAATTAAAAAAAATTATTGGGATAAATTTCATCACTGGCATGCATGTTTTTAACAGTTCATTTTGAATAGGACGGGTTCTGATTAAATTTAAACAACATTGCAAAAACATCAATATACAAAATTAAACGAACCTCATTCTGGGACTTATGGATAAGAAAGTGCTCTTCATAACAAAAAAAGAGTCTCTAGTTCCCAGACAAAGCTAAACAACGGAGAATGGATGTTACACATTTGCTGTTTGCATTTACATATGTCAGAGTGCGATGGGTGTTTTTTCATTTTTTCCTCGCATCTCGTGACACCTAAAGACGGTCCACTATACTCTCCGGTACAGAGAAATTTGAAAAATCCCTTACACAGTAGTTTTCAGTCACATGGTTATATATATATATATATATATATATATATATATATATATGCATAAAGAATTTCAAGAAATTTTAATATATAGTAATATATAGCTTTAGCAATCGAAATAAATATCCATAGGGTATATCACACTACCTATTTCCGATCAAATCGTTTATTTGAAGAAAAGAAATATGGAAATGGGAAATTGTCATCAGAAGCAGAAAATATAATTTCCCAAAAGGATTTGTGCGAATGCATATGACAGCTATTTTTGAATATTTCACCCAATCTAAAATCCCTTGTTCTTTGCTTTATGGTGGGGAAAATAACTGTATGCATTAAAAAATGAAAGCTTTATAAGTTTTAAAAGGTAACTAGAAAATACGTAAGTTTTTAAGGAAGGCTGTATCTTACTCCTTTAAATGAATACAGGTTAGGAGAATTTGATTACCATAATTAGAAACAAACGAATATATATAGTTTAAAAAAAGGATCTTGATAATAAGATAATTTGCATACAATAGATATTTTCAATTTAAGAAAATAGATATCTAAAAACGGAAATTTACTAATTGGCTAAACAATATGACTGGAGTGTGAAATATAGAAAAAAATCTTCTAACAATCCATGGATTACTTTTTCATAATAGTAATCTGAATATTAAAATAATTGACTGTCGCTACAAGGTTACATGAGTCATTTCATCCGACAGAGGCATATAAGCAGTAATAAGCTAAAAAAAAAATCTCATATTTTACAACAGTATAATATGATTGAGTTTTCGATAAACAGGGCATAGTGATCTTGCAGGATAATTTTCTTTATACTATGCACAAGGAGAAGCAACATTTCTGTTATGTTTAGTTTTGATAAATATTTTTTTATTATTTCCCTGTCTGGAAACGAAGATAACATCCTGCAAGTATAACATTAATTTAATTAAAAATGAGTGGCAATTTTTTCTTAAATTTCCTATGAAGACTGTTTTATTTTCTTAACAACATTAATCAAAAGAAAATAACTTTATTGCTTATTAAAAGCAGCTTTATGAGCATTTTTTAACCGGAAATTCTATTATAGCCATAATATGGGAATTTTGTTCAATTCCTTTTAGTAAATGTTATTATTTTTTATTGAAAAAAATTTATAAGAAAAGTAGAAATTAAATAAACTAGATTTTGCTAAAATTATCTTCTGATGATCATTAAAGTACATTTAAAATATTTTTTTCTTTTTTTAGCTTATCCATTTTCATTTTAGCCTTTTCAGATTTATCGATTGGAGTTAAAAAATAAAGGTTATTTTACTTATGCAAATCATTAAACATTGAGCTTTATTCCATAATTGAATATATATATATATATACAGAAGATAATGCATATTTATATTTAGAATATTTCCAAGATTTGTCCAAAAGAAGATGAATTTTTCGTTGGAGAATTTGCTATTCCAATTTATTACAACAGTTTTTACAATTCACTTTACTATTCCATTTTAATACAAGGATAATTTGGAATGAGACTTCAGTGGCCTGGTTAGTTAGGTCATTCGTTTTCGTTATTGGAAGGTAGTGGGTTTCAATGCCGATCCAATCATAGATCCGTTATTTTCATTCATGGGGGCAAGTTAAATATGTCCTGATCTCAATGTCTTCCATGAGAAAAAATACTTGTGGCCAGCCTGAATCTGGGAAGTCTCCTATTTGAGCTCTGACTTTAAATAATGAAGCTCCTCTCCCTTTTAGGGTTAATTATGACATACCCAATGGGTTCCATACTAAATAAGTTGACATCATTCTTGTAGTGTTGAAAAGGCCGAAAAAGATCCTACTAGCAGGGCATAATGCAGTTTTTGTTATTACAAATACAATACATCCATTAATGTTTTCGCACTTGATAGTTATATTAGTACAAGTAGCATTCAGAATTGATTTGAAAGTTTATTGAAGAGAGTAAACTCAAATTATGATGTGTTAAGAATACAAACCTCGTTTATTTTGTGATGTTTAAAAACTCAATGTGAATTTGAACAAAGCCGATCAACTTGTTACTTATGCCCTGGAATTAGGTTAGGTTAGGTTACGACAAAAAACTATTTGGAGCTTTATGATTATAGCTCGCATTGAGAAAGATTAAGTTTTTATTTAAAACCTTAATAAAATTGATGGATTGATGATTTTTGAAAAAAAAAAAAAATGAGAATCTCTCAAAACTAAAGGATAAGCACGGAATTTATTGACAAATGAAAAGGAAAATAGGCAGCTTGGAAACACTAAGACGAGAAAAAATTAGAGTCTATTAATTTGTTTCAAAAAAGAAATTGTTGCGTCAATTTTCTCTTTAGGGCTTGTTGACAAATCTAAGATCCAAGAGAAAGAAAGAGCTTCGATACTAAGATTTTCTCTTAAAGAATTTCTTGCATGATCATATCGAGGACATGATAGCATTATGTGATCATTAGTTTCTCTTTCTCCACAAGAGCATTTATCCGTTCATGAAAGTCTAAATTTATTTAATTTAGCATTTGTCGGAAAAGACCTAGTTCTAACTCTAGCTAGCCACACTTCTTCAAGGCGAGAATTAATATAATTGA
Source organism: Latrodectus elegans (assembly GCA_030067965.1). Lineage (NCBI taxonomy): Eukaryota > Metazoa > Arthropoda > Arachnida > Araneae > Theridiidae > Latrodectus > Latrodectus elegans. The sequence continues at coordinate 99,346,030 of CM057814.1, forward strand.
GGTGAATTTTTGTGATAGAAAACATGTGTGGAAAGTCAGAGGCATATTTACTTTTATTCCATTCGTTGTTATTATAATTGATAAAAATGTTTCTTATATTTTGGATAAGGTCTTCAGGTAAAATCGGGTGCAGAATAATACTTTTATTAATGGCTGATTTTGCAAGAGCATCTACTTTTTCGATCTCAGCAATTCCGGAATGACACGGAATCCAAATTAATTGAATAAATTAAAAAATTTAGTTGTATTTACTAAAGCTGATCCGATATGTTGAATGATGGTTGGAGAAGAGGTTGAGAGAGTTTTCAAACATATTATTATTTACTTAGACAGAATAAGGAGTCTGACATAGTTGGAGGGAGAAATGCAAAATTTAGTCACCGCCAGATATAAAGCCAAAGACTCTGCTGTAAATATGGAATTAGAGTTATTGATTTGCCCGGAAACAAAGGAGTTACTTCTGCTGTTATAAACAGCGATTCCAAGTATATTTTGTATTTTACATGCATCACAGTAAATAATAATATGTGATTGGACGATTCAGAATTACTATGCAGTTCAAAGAGGTCATTGAAAGTATTTCTAGGAAGATTTTTAGTCTGAAAAGAATATTTTCTAAGCAATATATTTCAATTAGTATTAACAGAAGAAGGTTTTTCAGAAACTCTTAAAATATGTGATTCTTGAATTCCATTTTTTCGAGTCATTTTTTCACTCGCAAAAATGGAGGAAGTGCGCCAAAAATTTGGCTGTTTGGCAATGTTTCCCACAAACTACCACATTCCATGTGGTAGTTTGTGGGATCTGGTAGAAAGTGCAAGGTTTCTAATGTACATCCTTGTAGAGAGAAAGTTTTGTCTTACAGAATGAGGTAAGACCCTGCTTCTTTCAGAAGAAGTGGAAATGATGTCCAGCGTAAAAGACCTATAGCAATTCTAAGAACTGAGTGATATATCGGATCCAAGATTTTTCGGTCTGATAAGCTCTCACTTGTAAATATATGACATCCATAATCGAGACTACTTGTTATGAAGGATTGAACAATTTGAAGTAAGTGATTAGTTTTTGATCCCTAATTGTTACCTGCAATAGCTTTTAAAACATTAATTTTCTTCTGGATGGATTTTTTTCATTTGAAAATTATACTTAAAGGTTAAGTTGTTAGTAAAATAGAGGCCCAGATTTTTTATGTGCTTAGACCAAGAGATAGGTAATTGGTTGATTGTTAGTTCAAAATTTACAGGAGATTTTTTGTAAGAGAAATCAATGACTGAACATTTTGAAGAATCAACTTTTACTTTCCATTCTTCACACCATTGTTCAAGTTTTATGATTGCAGTCTGCATTTTTTGCTGTAGACTTTCTTGTGTTGAATGAACCGCCAAAAGGATTAAATATCATCAGCATAAATAAAGCACTTAATGTCAGAAGAGAGAACTTCGTAAATATCTGACATATAAATCATGAAAAGAAAGGGAGAAAGAACACTGTCTTGAGGAATACCTCTATTAGAGAAAGTGGGTTGAAACAAAATTCCCTGCCATTTCACCTTAAAACTTCTATCCGATAAAGAACCCAATATCCAATGAGCAGCATTTTCTCTGATATCAAATTGGAGGAGCTTATAAATAAGACCATCTGGCCACGCTGAATCGTAAGCTTGAGATATGTCCACAGTAGCGCATATAATATATTTTCTCTGTGAGCGTAAAACAATAATATGATGATGAAGCCTTGAAAGAACACTATCGCAACCTCTATAAAACATAAATCCATTATGATTTGGATAAAATTTTTTGGAAAGGGAGATATGATTTATTAGACGATTTAATATCATGCGTTCCATGACCCTACATAGAACACTTGTAAGAGATATTGGGTGATAAGAATTCACTGATGTAGTATCTTTCCCAGGTTTTATTATAGGAATTATGATGAATTTTTTCCAAGACGAGGAACAGTACTGCTTAACCAAAAGTTATTTATAAGTGATAAAAGGGATCGTAAAGCTATGTTTGATAGACCCTTCAACATTTTAGCTGATATTAAATCAGGACCAGATGAAATATTTTTGCATTTAGAAATCTCAATTGGAGCTCTGAGAGAGAGAGAGAGAGAGAGAGAGAGAGAGAGAGAGAGAGAGAGAGAGAGATAGAGAGATAGAGAGATAGAGATAGAGAGATAGAGATAGAGAGATAGAGATAGAGATAGAGAGATAGAGATAGAGATAGAGAGATAGAGATAGAGAAAGAGAGAGAGACAGAGAAAGAATGCAGAGTTATATTCTAAATCAAAGTTTGAACTTAAATCGACAGGTAGTACTTCAGTTTCAGATTGACGAGAATAAGATTTGGCAAATAATTTAGCCTGATCAACAGGGTCCGAAATAATTGAAGTTTCGCCAGAAATTAGAAGATGATGACTTGGTGAGTCAATAGATCTATTTTTAAGTCTTTTAAGAATAGAATAAATATCTTTAGATATACCAGCATTTGTTATAGTTTTATCCCAGAAATTTCTGGAAAGGGTTAGAAAAAGCCGATAAAGTTTTGCAGAAATTCATTTGTACTGCATCCACAGAGTCTGATTAAAAGAACATTTCGCTTTCCTCCAAAGTTTTCTTCTTTGACCCAAAAGATAACAACATTCCGATGTCCATCACTGAAGATATGATTTTAACGGAAAGATTTCTTTTTTCCTGAATTTATCAAGATAGTTTTTGCATAAAATTTGGAATTGATCTTCAGAAACTCGTCCGTTATTAGCAATTTGAGTGTTCATTGGAATGAAGAAACCAGTCCATAAAATTTTATTGCGGGAAGTACCTTCCGAATAATCGTTATTGTAGATTTTGAGACTTGTTTCAACAGGGACATGGTCATTACCATAACTATCTGAACTGACTGAGAAAGTACAAAAAGGAAAAATATCAAGAGAAACAAAGTTATAATCGATAAGGAATGGTCTATGGTGGAGTCCGAAATGAGTAGTCTGAGAGGTATTTAAAAGACAAATGTTGCTATCCAGTATCCAATCGAGGAATTCTGAAGATTCAGGAGAGTTTGAATAACTACCAAGCGTCGAAATTCGGATATTAAAGTCTCCAGTCATAATGAAGGGAGGATGAATATTTGATAAGATGCTATGGAACAAAGAACTTAAAAATTTACCTAGTGGGATCTATACATGTACTATACTAAGAGATGATTTTTATATTGTAATTTTTATAGCTAAAATTTCTGTATCGTTATCTTTTGAGCGGGGTATATTTAAAACTTGCACAGGTAGAGATTTATCAACAGCAAAAAGAAGACCTCCACCACGGCCATCTTGCCTATCTAATCTAATTATTACAAATTTGAAATAAGTCAGAACTTTTCAGAAACGTTTCTTGAATTGCTAGGACATCGGAAGATTGAAAATACGGAAGTTTTACATACGAGGGCTTAGACAGAACACTTCTTGCATTCCAAGAAATTAAATTGAACATTCAATAAAACAAAAAACCTGAACAGTTACTAAAAATCAAAAAAAGTGCACTCGTAGTAAAAGAATATTTTTTTAAAAAAAATTATGAATGTTTTTTACGCCTTCTTCCTGACTCAATTCTTTCTTTAATGTTAGGTTCTGCATATTTAATATTTGGTTGAGGACACTTCATAATAGGTTGTTCGGGATATATAATTTGCTGATTTGCAGAATTATTTGGATTTATCTTTTCTGACTGGATAGATCTTGATAGACTCTTTCTTGGAGGAGATCTAGAAACTGATCTAGCTGGATTCGAACATGTTCGTAAACATTCTTTCATGAATGAGAACATTTGTTTGACCATTTGATCTAGTCTAGCCTGTATCGTAAGTAATTTTGCTTCAAATATAGAAGCCATCTCAGTCACTGCTTTTTTAAATATATCAGTTATTTCAATTTGATTCGGCAAGAAAGGAAGATGACTTTTGGTTACGCTGGAGTAAATGATTTTTAAAGATTTATTATAACGTCTTCTTACCTCAATAAATGCAAGGTGGGGGGTTCATGCTTTTAAAATGCTAGAATGTTTTTTTTCTTCAAGCCTTGTAGGGCAGGAAAAGTCATTAGCTGCATGATTTTCCTGACAGTTTATATATTTAAGTGTTTCATTGGCACAGAGAGAGTCTTTATGGAATATTCCACAGTTTTTATATAGGAAGACTTCTTGTTTACATTTTTTCGTAGGGTGAGTGTATTTATAGCATTGGCGAACGTTATCAATAAAAGGAGAAATTGGAATGCAATAGAATAAGTTAATAGTTTGAGGTAGATGATGTGCAATGACGCTCACTAAAATATTTTCGCTCAGTTGTTACAAATTCTTTTTTGTAATTCTTTTTAAGCTTAATATCGTTAAGCCATTTTGCGCAATTTCTTCAGCAACAAGATATAAAGGTAAATCTATATTAATTTCTTTTATAAGAAATCTTGAAGAAATGTATTCAGGTTGAAAACTGGAGTTAACAGATACTCCAAGAATGTTGTTTATCTTGCTTATTTCTACAGCTGTATCTGGGCAATTAGTTTCGAATAGAAGCTTACCCTGACGGGTGTGTTGAATTTGTATTATTTTCTTGTGATTCTTTACAAGTTGAATTATTTCTTGCTTTAAATTGTAAGGTTTCTTTGGAATAGATGCAGTACCATCAGTGGGAGACAAGAAAATGAAGAACTTAGTAATACCATTTTCCACAGCTAACTGGATTAGTTGTGGAATAGAATCTTCAAAAATCAATAATCTTGAAGTGTTTATTTTTGGAATGCGCAAATCGCAATCTGTGTAAATCATTTCAATCTCTGCTTCAGTCATTTTGAATCCAAAATAATGAAAAAAATTAAAAAAAAGAGTAAATTAAAATTTACATAGTAAAAATAAAAGACAAAAATACTCAATCATAGTTAATCAGACGCTAAGATAAAGTCAGACGATAATTTCTACACGAAAAAGGAAAAAGTGTCAAAGAAAACATCAAATAATGACAAAATAATCAGAGTTCCAAAGAAATACGTATTTCGCAATTTAGAACTATTCATCATTTCCCCCTGGAATTTAAAGATACAATGTCAATAGAAAATGACATTTTGTTTCAATTGAATTTTTTTGCCTGAATTTGAATTAAATGAGTCTGAGATATGCTGCACAGTAATGAAAATGATAAAAATATTTTTAAGTCACCAAATATTTTAACTGTAAGCATTTTGCAAATATTTTTGTATTTTTTTTATCTTTATTCCATTAATTAAATTTCATAGTAAATATCGGATTGACATTATACCTGTGGTTATTATCTCTTACGTTGTGAACGGTAACAGGGGTTGAATCTTATTTGATCTCAGTTCACCAAGGATGAAATTCGGAGCTAAATTAGCAGATTATAACGTCATTCTGGACTCTAATGCATTAAATTTAAAGTGGCCGTTCTTTGGTGTTTAATATGACAATTTTCAAACTGCAGATTTATTGGTTGCGATTCTATGTGTGTGGCAACTACTACACAATATATTTAAAAATAATCCACAAACGAAAGTATTTTCATTCAAAATATATTAAAATGATATTTTTAATAAAAAAATAAATCTACTGGAAATTCCAATACAAAATAATATTATTCTAATATTTCTGGGCTAAATATTAAAAAAACATTTATTAATTAGAAATTAAAGACATAAAAATAATTTACTTTAAAAAATGCAAAAACATTTCATAAATGAGTGAATAGAATAGAAATTAATACAATATTTATATATTAAGTTATCATTTGTTTTTGTTGTTGCTTATCTCCAAGGGTCTGACTGAGTCAGACCAAATCTAGGAATCCTTTGACTGAGAGAAAATCGATGACAAGGAAGGGAGAAGTGTAGATTTCATCCCATAGTATATTCATACAATTTAGGATTTGCTCAGGAGAAGCTTGGTGTCCATGACATTTAGGACAGAAGGGGAAGTTCTTGTTACCCTCTACAAATGTGAGGCATTTCAGGTGGCCAGAGGCGAGACGCGCAAGGCAAGTGATAGATTTCCTATCACAGGAAAGAGCCAGAGAAAGTCCCGGCTTTCTACTCTTGTAGAAGTGGTGAACCAAAGGTACCTGCCAATCTGTTTTAATCCGGGATTTTCTCAGGGAAAAGAGTTCTAGGTAGGTAAGTACGGAAGAAGAAGGAGCAGGATGATTTGAGCCCTCCTTTGCTAAAGTGTCTGCTATTTCATTGCCTCCAATATCCACGTGAGACGGGATCCATGGCTACTAGGGTCAAATTGGATCAATTATTGAAAATGGCGGAAAATGATGACGTCCAGATAACTGCCATTCAGGAAACTAAGTTAAGGATGAATACAACTCTTAGGTGTAATGAATACCACATTTACAGGAAGGACAGACCTAATTCGAGAGATGGAGACTTGGCCTTCTTTATTCGAAACATCAAATACGAAAGCATTAGCAACCCCGTTTTTGAAAACTCTGATCTTGAAATCCAAGGTATAAAAATTGCATGGAGAGGAAAACCCTTAAGCATTTTCGTTTGTTTTTAAAATATGAAAACACTTTTTTTTCTTTTTGAAAGAATGCATTTCATTGTGATCTGTTGCTTTATACTGAGTGATAGAGTCCAGAATCATGAGAGGATACACAGGTGAATTTTTCACATTATTTAATATTAGAGGCTAGAAAGTTATCATTGAATGGTGTGTGAAACTGAAATTTCTGAAACACGTATGAATCTCCATGCGGTGAATAATGACACTCTTGTAAATTCTTAAATAATTCAAATATTTATGAAGTAATTATTTGTAAATTCAAATATTTATGAACCTGAATGTTGGGGTGTCTAGTAAAATAAATGAAATAGGCAATTTTATTATTTAAATTATTATTTCTAAGTTATAAAAAATGCTGGAAAACTTAATATTTTTGTATTTCCGTTTTTAAAGTAAGCGTCAGAGAAAATAAAAATAATTAATTTTCAAGAATGATTTTGAAAAAATTTATTCTCGTTAGTTATATAGCTTTATTCCCCGGATATTGACCACTGTAAGGTAACATTAAAAAAAATTAAGTTATCTTCGGTACTTCTCCTTTAAATGAAGGCGAAGATAATGCAAAAAATCCAATATTATTCACATTCTTGACACAACTGCATTATTAATTGAAACCAAATACTTTAAAAATCGTATTTTTTTATTTTTTAAGTCATGAATAAATATTATTTGCGTTTTCATGTTTTATTTCTTTATATTTTATAATACAAGTCTTCATTAATTGGATAAATTATCTTTACAGCATTTTACATTGGCATGAAATGCTGTAGAAAGAAAAATTCGAAATCATATTATTTGAAATTAGATAAAACCCTATAATTAAGTAAATAAAACAAATATTTGATGCTACAATATTAAAAATTAATAGAAATTGCATAAAATTGGAAATAAAAACATACACACAATAATTCAAAATCACAATATTTGAATTTGTAAAATCGTAAATTTTTTAAAATAAAAACAAGTATTTGAAATTGCAATTTTCAAATTCCGTTATCACGTGATATTACGACCTTTTGTTTGAGAGAAAATATTTGTCGCCATTTTTCTAGCTGTCACCAAGCAGTGGGCTAAAATAGGATTTTAGCGGTTTTTTTCTTAAGTTCAATTTATGCAGAAAGAATGAAGAAATGGTTTTGAGAGTTACTTTTATTATTTTATTATATTAATTACTCTTAGTAAGTATTATTTTGAATATTGTTTAGGGATTTAAGGCAGAACACACACGTGTGTATTTTAATTCCGTAAATAAACTGTTCTGTGATATTGTTACCCAAAGAGTTTTCATTAAACGATTCATTACACCAACGAGGGTTACAATGATGTTGAAGATAAATCAGGACTGTAAAAATAATTTAAAATATTAAATGACTTTTCAAAATTTTCTTCTTAAGAATTCAAGGATCATGTTACTTATGAATCCCCTGGTATAAAGGAACAAAAATCTTCGCTCAGAAGCCAATGTTTCTGTGTTTGAGATGGTAAAATGAATTGCTCAGGCTACGAAAGTACATTTTTTCCCACTTATATTTATTATAATAAATCTTTCCGACTGTCAAAGTAATTTTTGTGAGTAAAATCACAGATATAAGTACTTTTATTCGATATATATATATATATATATATATATATATATATATATATATATATATATATATATATATATATATATATATATATATATATATATATATATATATATATATGCATTAAATTAAAACATTTGGTACAGATCCCGTATAGTCTAACATGCCCAAATTGTGAATCTTTTTTTGGGAATGAAGAAATGTTGCCAAGAGGAGGTAATATTGTGACATGCGCGATGACGTAAATGCAGTGTTGCTAAAACAGAATTTCTTGTACAATTCTTATAGGTTTCCATATATATGATGTAATAAAAACCAGTTTGCTAGATACATAAATGCCGCCTAAAAACACCAGATCCAGAATTTTTCATGCTATATTAAATGACATCTGTGTCAAACATTTTAATTTAGTTTTAAATTCTTCCAATAATTTATAGTTGCTAAAAATTTTCAGCAAATAGATTTCGTGCAATGTATTTATAATTTTAATAATATTATTTTACACATTAGTGCGTGTTAAGGTGTAAAATAGCAAGAAAATAAATGAAATAGCAAAGGATGTAACTGTAATAACATACAACTGTTCCTAAGAAGACAATTATCAACATTGTTTTAAAATCTACGGGAAAATAATTTCGTTTGTCAATGCGATCTCAAATACGATTTCAATAATATAAATGTAGATGAATAGTCAATGATAGCAAGTAAAATAATATTTTTAGCTTCATTTGATGCAATGGAGAGGCAGAAGCACAAAAATGTTTGAAAAAAAGACATGCATGAAAAATCAAAGAACAATTATAAATAATGATTAAGAGAGTTAATGTAAATTAAATTATTAAATAAAGTTTTAAAACTTATATTAAAGAGGAATGGTTAATCTGTGATTTGGGTACCCCTTTCTTGCCAAATGGGCGATAGACGCGCAAAGCGAGGTAACCCTGACTATTTCATCCTAAATGTACTCCTTGTGGCAATTCTGACTTTTTTGTTATATTTTGTTATACAATTATATGTATATTTTTTGTTATATAATTCGTAAAAAATCATTGTATTCATTTTCGTTGCCATACCAACGGTGAAATTCGTTAAGAACACGGATTTCGGTTTGGTCGCCATGAAACGCAGTTTTTGCGTAGTGTTTCTTGGACATTCAACTCCGCGAGACAACACGCAAAAACGCGCTAGTTGGCGACCTTTTACAAATGCGCCAAGCTGGGGATCCAAAGCACATTTTCACCAGAGGAATAACTATTTTCAAATCTGTGTGGTGATTAGTCTAAATTCTGAAATATAATAGATACGTAACGTGGTGTTATCCGTGATGTTTGGCGATATTTGAGATGGTGATAATATATATGATTTATATACTTTTTTCATGTTATGCTTATGTATTTATCATTTTGAGATAATATTGTATTTATCATATGTATTTATCATTTTGAGATACATTTTGCTTTATTTATACAATTTCTTGACGACAATCATAGAAATGCCACTTTACTGTTGACAACGGACACACACAGTTTGGCGAAAACGTTAATGCCTCATTTTGAATTAGCGACTTTTATGAATATTGTGCCAAAAGCATTACGTGTAGTACTAGGATTATACATTAAACTAATTTTGTCATAAACGCAATATTTCTAAAAGTTATTAAGACAAATTGTAATAAATTAACTAAAATGTATGCAGAGTTATTGTATCAATTTCATTTTCTCTAATAATATACGAAAGAAACATTAAAAAAATCTGTAAAGCCATACATTTTTTGCTGCCATTCAATAAGTAAGTTTAAATTATCTATTATATAAAGCTTATTTAAAGTAAAACTTTAAAAATATAAATAATTGTTTTATTTATTACAAGCTGAATGATGAGAGATCTTGATGTTTTTTGTAAAATATGATTATAGTTTTTCTAACCAATATATTGAAACAGTATTTCATCAGATTATTTCGATTTTTGAATTGTTTGGCTCAGAAACCAGCATTTTTAGTGATATTTTTCTAATATAAATCTGTTTGTAACTGGTTGTTATGGGTTGATGCATTGCACAAAAATTGAGACTTTCTTCTTGGTTTTAAAATTAGGTTTTGGAAAATAATTTATTAAAGTAAGGGCTTGGCTTATTAAAAGTTTTACAACATAGCATACGCACGTTATTATACACAATAAAGAATTAGTTAATTTAACCTGATCAAATTGCAAAATTCAATACGTTTTTAAAAACAGGACAACAGCAAAATATTTGGATTTTCTCTTATTTATACATGAAAAGACATACTTTATGCCAAAAATATATTAATAATGTTAAACAATGTTAAATTAAGTATAATCTAATTCAAGCTTTCAGAAAAATGTTTTTTCAATCAATTAGTAACTTATAGCAAACAATAGCTAATTACATTTTCACTTTTTAAACCCAGATGAACGCAATTTATATTACAAAATTTTGTTTTAGTTTTAAATTTAAGAAAGTAACTTTTAATTTTTATTGATATCTGTTTTAATTGGAATATGATTATTAACACTGGTTGTTACAAATAACTTTTAGTACTTTTTAACATACTGGAAGAAGAAATCCCTTTTTAAATGAGTGCTCATTTATAAAGATTTATTATTTAAATCGAATTACAGGAGCCACAGTTTTACAGAAATTAATTCTGGTTATTTTGTAACGGTAACTGCAATTTTAAGGGAATGATAAAGTCATCTCCTGCTGTTTTACTAGTATTAATGCAAAAATTTCCGTTTTCAAAGTAAGTAGACATCCCATGAGAAAAATTTGTTATATTCAGTGAATAAAGCTCTTTTAATAACATAAAAAACATAAAGTAACTTCCAAAGCGTTCTATTTAGTAATAAATATAATGATGCATTTTTTTATATGTAATGAATATACATTTTACAATATTGCAAACTGAACTTAAATGTATTTTACGTATATCATATTGATGATAACAAAAGTGTGCACATTAAGAGTTAATGAACTGAGCAAATTTTTAAACATTGAATAATTTTCTTACTAAGCATGAACTCATTTTTTGTTAGGCATGATATAAATCTACCTTTAAAAATTATTTTTCAATATACTCCAGAAATATTTACTTCAATGATATCTAATTTTTTGTAAGACAAATCAAATATAGAGTTAGGGTACATTATTACTATTGTATATTATTTTATTTTTACTTTGAGCAAAAAATTCCTTTTTTCAGCAAGCTAGTTTTAAAAAATAGCATTACAGTGCCCCAATGCTTTTACTTTCCGGTCATAGTATGTCAATAAGTTCAATATATGCATATATGTATATAAAATATATTTACAAATTTCTACACTGAAAAACTTTATCACTTTGATATTGATATCAAATTTGAATATTTCACCTAATATTATATTATTTAATCTAATAAAATAAAGTTTTAGTGAAACAAATATATTATTTGAAATGTCATTCTTTAATTGAAACGTTTATGTTCTGAGTTCATAATAAAATTTTCAAGTGATATTTTTCGAAGGAACAACTTTAATGGAACTGAGTAATTTTTTACAAAAAATAATTAAATACCCTTTTTTACTGCAAAATAATAAATAATAAAAAACAATTTTCTTTATCATTTGATTATTTTTCTGTGCAAGTATTTTGAGGGAAATTTTATGCAATCTCTTAACAAAATTTATGCATGTGAAAAATAAATTTTCTTCTAAATCGTAATTTTTAAAATATTTTTTTGTGATTTCAAATTGCCTTTTCTTACTTGAGGATGAGTAAATGTGATACGTGTATTGTAAAAATAGTAATACCAAATAAGCAAAAATGTTTTGGAAAAATATAATCCTCAATGATTAAATATATTTGTTTCATTAGATATTTTTATGATTAATTAATACATTAAACAAAATCATTTTTCCTATTTACAATCGTTTTTATTTGAAAATTTTTCTATTCACAAGATTCAGTGAATGTGAAAAAAATGTTCTTTAATTTTTTAAATTATTGTTGAATTATTTTCGCAATTAATGATAATTAGGATTCAAATTTGGAATATAACTTTCCTTGATTATCTTAATAAATTTGATATTTTTGTGGGTTGCACAATGATTTATTAAAATATTATAAGTGTAGTTTTTCCTTCTTAAATATTTGAATAACGAAAAGTGAGTCAACATTTCTAAACCATAAAATTTCCAATCTTTTATAAAATCCCATATAAAAATCCACCAATACAAATAATTTATAATTAAAAAATATTAAAATCATTATTTTTTGATTCGTAGATTTCTTTATTTGTTGTAAACTCTTTTTCGTATATTCATTAATTTATTTTGTCTTTTACACGTAATATAAAAGTTATCGCATGTTCTTTTTTTTTTTTTTTTAAGCTTAATATGATTTTTTTACATTTGTGCATAATCTAATAGTTATCAAAAGAAAATAAAACAAGGAATTATCAAGTATAATTTTGATCACCGCATCAAATTAAATATTTTCTAGAATTATTTTTTACTTTGCATTATTTAAAAAAATTCAGATAGCGTTTGAAGTTATTCTTAAAATTCTGAAATTTATTTATTAAAAATTTTATAAAAGTTTATTGAAAATTTCAATTTAAATAATCTAAATTTTTGATGTATATTTAGTGTTGTTAATTTAGAATATATAATAAGGCTTATATGTTAATCGTCTCCCACGCTGCACTTCCGTAAAATATTTTACTGTATATTTCTTATAAAATACTTCAGTTTTTTCTGTATCTTATAAAATATTCATAAGAATAAAGAGATTAAAACATTGAATAAAATAAAAATTATGTTCTTAAAAATAAATTTAAGCTGAATTACTTGCTTGAAGTCAACTGTAAAATAGTAGATTTGTAATATATTTATGATATTTTAAGAATCATATTTCATTTTCAGGGATCATCGAATGAAAAAATTAATATTACATAAAATGAAGATTAAATTTATCTTATTAAAGCTTTTCAACTTTTCTGACTTTGATGCAATTATGTAGCATAAATTTTGTGATCTAACTCCCTTGTATTTAAAAAGTTAGGAAACATTTAAAAATAAAAATAAAAATATTTATACATACATAATTAATGATAAAAAAATCATGCATTTGAATGATAAATAATTTTTTAAGGCATTTTATTAAAAATAAAACCAAAGATTACATACTTTAGATAAGTAATGCTTGACAAGTATTTTATGTGTGTGTGGTTTACATAATTTAATAAAATTCTTCTGCGCACAAGAATGCTTACATTTTAAAAATTTTTAAGTTATTATTTTTGTAAAAATTTAAAAAAGTTGTGATATAAATTCTTTTTTAGAACATTAATCTTTTAAAATATCAATCTATACCTTAGAATTCAAAATTTAATGTAAATTCCAGAAATTAAGATATTTCACTATTTTCATATTGCTAAATTCAATATTTTTTAAATTACTTAAGAAAATATTGAACATTTGCTATAAAAAGTCATTTTAAAAATTCTTTTACATTAAAAAAATAAATATTATTAAAAGAGAATTTCTTAAACTGAAATATCCCGAAAGGAAAATAATAAATCTTGTTCAAATATTTGTATTATTTGTATCGAAGAAACGTTTGCTTCCAATAAATGCTTTTATGTTTTAAAACTTTAAAAAAGTATTAGTTTTATCTTAATGAGATTACTAAACATTACATTTAATTATAAAACTGACAAGTAACAAAACAGTATTTCGAGAAAAAGAATCTCTTTAAATGCTGATCATCGATGCATTTTTAAGCAAGCAAGTTAGCTTGAACACTAAAAAACAGGAGCCTTGAGTGAGATATTAGATGTAGACTTTGACATCTCCTGAACAGAGAAACACATGGCTCGTGAGACACCTAGCGGTTCACGGTAACTCGCGGAGAATCGGGCTGACGCCAGGCGCTGTTATTTTAACTTCCCGCTTTCTCTTCGACAGACGTTCTTGGAGAAAGATTCTCCGCGAACTTTACACATTCGAAGCAATGCCGTGCCGGAATTATACCAAAATAGAAACTGATGGTGACATTCTTCCCGACACGGAGGACACCAACCTTCCTGACTCGTGCACGCAAATCTGGAGTGACAAGTGACGCGAGGCCCCAGTGATGATACTATTGTTTGTGATCAGCTGGCTAACCTCGGTGGTTGGCGCTGGAGATGACACTTTTAAGGTTGGCGTTCTCATGGTGGACACATCCATCAGCAATCGATTCGACATTCAACGAATCGGACCCGCTATAGACATAGCAGCTGACAGGTGCCAGAAAGATTACAACATCACCCTGGACCTGTTACCTGGCTACTATCCGAAAGAATGCTCTGCAGAGATGGCCATTGGCCGGGCAACAGACTTGGCGATGTCCACTAGAATATCAGCGTATTTGGGTCCAGCTTGTAGCGACGATTTACAAGTGGTTGGCCGATTCGCATCATACCAAAACATTCCGATTTTAACAGGACTTGGAGATGTTTTGCGTGAGAGACACAAATTCAGGACGTTGATTAGAATGTCTTATGATTTGGAAGACAAAGCACATGCTATTCTTGCTTTTTTAGAGCATTTTGAATGGAAGCATTTCGGAATGATTTATAGGAAGAATGATGTGTATTACACTGCTATGGCAGAGCTGTTGTTTTATATGGCTAGTACAAATGAATTTGTTGTCACCTGCCAGCAATCATATCTCCGTGCTAAGAACAAGACAATTCTTTCTGATTTGAATGAAATAATGGAATACATGAAGGAATGCTCAAGAGGTACTACTTTCATCACTCATTTGCTCATTTTTTAGGAATATTATTATTACATTAGTTTAATTATATTTATATATATTCATAAATCCATTATTCATTTATTAATTTTGTATAACTTCTATATGAACTCTTATATAAGGGTTTCATATTAATTCATAAAGATTTCCTATAGGATTATAGATTATTTTCTTTTATTTAATTTAAAAATTTACATGATTCCATAAACTAGTACTTTTAATTTGAATAAATCAAATTTGTGTATTTCTTAAAAACTATTTTTATATAGTATATATGAAACTCCCTCTACCTTTTTATTAAAATAAAACTGTAAATTTTTGTTTTCCTTTCCAAAATTATTTTTAATTTTTAATTTTATTAATATTTAAAAACATTCAGGAAATAAAATTTATGAATCACATTTGATAAATAATTTGAAATTTTCTTTTGATATTTTGGGTAAAATTTAAAGTTTCGATTAATTTTCATTAAATTCTTCAATTTATTTACTGTGTAAGTAAAATTATTTTGTTAATATCAAGGCATATCGCAAAGAATAATAAAAATAGCAAAATGTCAGTTTATAATAATGATGCTAATATAGTACATTATAGTTCCAAAATCTCAAGATATTTTTAATACGAGAAGTATATTTTGTATATTTTTTAATACAAGCGAATATATTTTTGATCATGAATGACTTATACAGACAAAATTTCTGTCATTAAAATTTGGTATGACTGATATTCATTATAATCAACCTTCTTTTGTTTGAAAGTATATTTGTATATATATATATATATATATATATATATATATATATATATATATATATATATATATATATATATATATATATATATATATATATATATATATATATATATATATATATATATATATATATATATATATATATATATATATATATATATATATATATATATATATATATATATATATATATATATATATTCTTAGTAAGTTTGATTTTAAACTGATTGAAATGCTTCTTTTTTAAATTTTATTACTCGCTTAATGAGTAAGTTTTATCATCAATTGAAAATTCTGCCCAAAAATGCTAATAAAATTAATGAGGAAATTTCTTGTAAAGAACGCGTGTGTGTGTGAGTGCAGTTTTATAAAAAAATGAACTTACAAATCCCTTTTAATGCATGATCTGCTTTCTATCACAAGAGTTTTGGGATAAGGTTCATATTAATCTTTTGTTTCGTTCATATATGTAATTAAGATAAATTATATTCATTTAAATATTAAATTTAAAATAAATTTCTATATAGTAAGTTTAAAATAAACTTTTAATTATTGAAGTTCAGTAGACACAGTTTTCTAAAATTATTTATCACATTATTTATGTATTAATACTGAACTTCGTAAGATAGTATTGGTGTGAGAGTTTTTTTCAGCATTCATGCAGATTCAGACTGAATTTCATTAGAAATCATTTGAAACATTATTAATAAATTTTGAAGATATAAATTAAAATTTTAAAAATTAATATTATTTTTCAAATTAATTTTCATTTGGAATGGTCATTAAGTGTTCGTCGATCAATTATAAATTAGTCATTCGCAAATGAACTATTCTACACGCTATGCATTTAAATATTTTGTATTTAATGTATACATAATTTATAAAAATAAAAGAAAGAATGTACAATTAATTTAATTAAAAAATTTTTCAATTATTCTTATAAAGACATCAAAAGCAATATTAACAGAATTAATTTTTATTTTTACAAATCGCAAATTTGTAAACTTCTAAATATTATATGAATATCGATTCGGAAATAATAATATCAATTAGATGTGATATAAACGAATATGAACATAAATAATGAAATATTTTACACATTGCAGCTCGAAAATCTCAATCAAATAAATTTTCAGTATATTAATTTTATATTAAACTTACATATCCTTAATAAAAACAGAACAGCTTATAGAAATTTCGATTACATATTAAATTGGAATTGTTTTAAAATGATTTCTTTATAATATTCATTGAATACGATATTGTTTAAAGCATTTTTAGTCTGACAGTCTTTTTTATTTAAAATTCTAGACACCTTTATACCTATGGAATTCACATAAGTTATTATAAAGGCGGAGCAACATTCTAATCATAAAGATGATTTGACTTTCAATCAGTATTTTAGAAAATTCTTTTATCTTAGAAAATGAGACTTGGAATCTTTGATCATTCAACGAAGCGATTTGACATTATTACTTCTTGATTCTCATTAAACTAAAACATGTAGTACTCACATGAAATTGAGATGAATAACAAAACTTGCTCTTTTAGTTTTACATAAAGAAAGAGATCATTGAATAGCAGTTGCCATAATCTGATTAGAAATTTAGTTGTTTTTCATTTTAAATGATTATGATGCTGAATGTGATGAGATTGGAACGAATTTGAATTTAGCTTTATTATATATAGTGATTTTTCCTTATATAGTAAAACAATCCTAAGGATAAAAGTGTTTTCATAAAAAGTCAAAACCAACTAAATCGTATAAGTGAAAAATTTAATTTATTTGAACTGTCACTATTATTAATTAAACAGAAATGATTTTGATGCCTCTTTATTTAATAATCTATAAAATGTTTGAAATGTACATGAAATTTCAGCAAGGCAATTAAGTTACTAGTGTTTATTGTTCTAGATATAGGTTGTTTATAAAAATAAAGAAATAAGAGGAAATTAACAGAATGAGAGAAATTAATATTTTTGTTAACGAATAAATATAATAGATGATATCTTTTATTTTGTAGTAACAATGTAAATAATAATGCAATTACGATAAAACAAAAGATATTTAGATCTGTATTTTTCATTTTTGAATGTGTATAATTTGTGTTCCAATCCAAACGAGAAATTACTGAAATAAATCAGTATTATGATTCAGGCCTTAAAATTTCGATTAATATAAAAGGAGGATTTCTCGTATAGACCTAAATAGCTGATAAAATATTGAAGTACACATTAAAATTATTAAAAATCATATTTAGTAATAGATAAGAAAATATGATCTACACATGGCACGTTTTATTTTCAAAAATCTTACAAAATTAAAGATTACACAACAACATTGAAGTACACTTTAAAATTATTAAAAAATCATATTTAATAATAGATAAGAAAATATGAGCTATGTATATGGTACGTGTATTTTACAAAAATCTTGCACAATAAATTTATTTATTCGAATTTTAATTTACTTTTTATAGAAGGTTGAGCTTTTATTGTATATTCTCTATTAAGGTTATACATTATATATGTATGCATATAAATTTATTTGACAGAAAAAGGACTCGCTTAAATTCATTAGGTTTGAAAATTTGTAAAGCAATATTAGTACAGAGATTTGCTTTAATTATTTACGAAAAAATTTTCTTCTCTACAGTAGTTCCAAAACTAAGTAGCAACTTTTTGAATGAAATAAATTGCTTTTTAAAGGGAATGTAATAATAGTTGTGTAATTTTACATTCAGCTTTTCGCACATTCAAAAAATTTTAATTTTAAACTTACCTTGATAAAAATATTATTTTCAGTAATTAAATAATTTCGAAATATAATAATTTAACAGCAAATACTTTCATTATTTACAATAAAAATTAAAAAAAATTTTCAATTTATTGTAATCAAATATTAATGGAGCTAAAATATTTTTCAGTTATTGTAATTCTTGGAGGAGATAAAGACGTGAGGGAAATGATGCTGATCGCCAAACGATTGAACATGACATCTTCTGGAGAATATGCGTTCCTCTACACGGAATTATTTCAAAACGAAGCGAAAGGAAACCAGTCTTGGTCTAGGGGCTCAGGTATTATAATAAAAAAGATAAATTATAAAAATAATAAGACATAAAAATATTAAGTACAAAGTTTAACTATATTAATATATATATATATATATATATATATATATATATATATATATATATATATATATATATATATATATATACACACTAATATTCTTTATGTATCCATCTGCTGATTGTTTGCTTCCAATTCCGGCTACAAGAATTTTCACCTCTCTGCACTGAAGAGGGCATAAATAATGACAACTTATAGTGAGTAACACAGTGGGCGTGACATTATAGTCCTATAAATTGATTTTCGTCATTTAGACACACGGACAAATCAGATGATCAACAATTTTGGCTTACCACCCCAAAAGGTATTATTTCACATGTAAGACACTGTGACCACAATATATTTTATGTGTCTCAGCAGTTATTAGTGACCATAATGTTTCTTCAATGGGTCAGATTTCTAACTCACTACCTTCGGATAACGAACATGGTGTCGTATCCAACTAGATCACCGAGGCCTTATCGCTTATCATCAATTTATACGAGTATAAATATATATAAGCATATGTATATAGTGTTGGCTGTTTTTACGTTAGTCAGATAAGGGATAGTTTTCTGTGTTAAACTTTCGTTAATTTTCTAAAATCCATGATTCTTAAATTTTTTTAATGATTAACATTGGAAAATTATTTTAGTTTTTTAAATATTATATAAAAAGATATTATTTTACTGTCACTGGCGAAATATTTCACACAAATATTTTTCGTGCATTTTTCATAGCAAAATTATTTATGAAAATAATGTAATTGGAATTAGTTGCAAAATTATACTTAAAAAATAATTTCCGCATAAAAAATACTTCATACACACCGTTTAATAACATTGTTATGCACAAAATTTGTACGGCTTACACGATATAAGCTTTTTTATACAATTAAAATGAAATCTAGTATCATTTGTAACTGATGCAACCAGAAAACAGTTCTGGAAATGAAAAACAATTATGTAGTTCTTTTCTAGAAAGTTATCTTAAGAGATGTCTTTGCGTAAAGAAATAAAGACATTAATTTGCAGAAAGTAGAAGCATAAGTGCTTGGAATATAGAAAATAACAACTAAAATGTTTTTTTTTTCGTAGGATTTACTCATTTAAAATAATGAAACATTTGTTTTACTGGGGAAATATTTTACGATTGAATTCAATGCTTATGAAACAATTTTCAAAGACACAATCGATTATATTTATTTATTGAAACCTTTACTAATTCATATTAATTCCATGACTCATAACTTGATAATAAGAAATATGGCAGAAACATGGAAAATATTACAAGAAGCATGAAAAATAAAACTTTTTGTACTATGATAATTTAAAATTATCCAAGTTATATAAAGCTATATAATAGTTGTTACTTGGATAATTTTGAATTATCATAGTATGAAAAGTAATATTTTTATTTTAATAAAATATCTGAGTTGTATTTTATATCAAAGAAAATTCTCCTTAACCTTATATTTTTTTATCAGCAGGCAAGATTTTTAATTCATCGTACATATATCATACTTATAACTGTGCATATTTAAGTGAAGATCACGTTTATTCATGTATAGCTAAATATTTTATGGTATTGGAAATTATTAAAATATCTAGACAGAAAGTTTTGGTTTCTAGTAAATACGAACATTTTTTAAAAGCGTAATTCTAATAAAGAATCATCAGAAATAGCTGAAATTTATTCCCTCTTTTTATTATAATGAAAGACAGTAGTGGTCTTGTTGAAAAAGAATTTTGGTACTTTGATGCTGAGGCTGTCGCTACATTATGATAATGAGAATTCCAGAGGCCTAGTAGCTTCACCAGGCTTCCTGTTAAATTCAGCAATATAAAGCATCGTTTGCGGCGGTGAGTGATTGGGAGGGTGGCTGTATTCTCCCTCACTATGTTTCTGGAGCTCCGTGGGTTGGAGACGCGCCTACTTTAATCAGTCACTTCCAAAGTCTTTTCGTTAGTGAGGCGTGGGTGTGAAAAATAGGGTATTATATCAGGTATGATCTCGTAAACTGATCATACTTGTCTGTCATCAAAAGAGGCAATTATTTCAAACCTGTTGATTTTGAAGTTTCAGTGCTTTTCAGCAAACAATGTACCGTAGTGGCCAAAATTGTGGGCACTCTTAGAAATTTTAATGTTTTTGAGCTTTGTATGTTTATAGAAAGCGTTACGTTCCCAAAATGCAAACTTATATATATCATTTTAAAGAGAATTTATTCAAAATTCAATACAAAACACAAAATTCAATTTTTTGCAATACAAAGAAGTGAAACGATAATAGTTATCGATATACTTTTAGATTGTGATGATTGCAGTGAGTTATCAGTACTTAGTAGAGAACCCTTTATTTGTGATTTCAGCTCCACGTCGACGTTTCATTGAGTGACAAGAGTTTTAAGGTCTTCTTTTGTTATTG